>SNQJ01S0006295.1:48426-110670 GCA_010110895.2 Picea sitchensis | reverse complement strand
TTGTCTTACTGAATTTGGATCTGTTATGAATAAGTTATGACATTTTTACCCGAAACACCTGTTTTAAACTAGTTTAAGGACTAGCCACAAACCCTATTTTCCACGAAGTGTAACTCCAAAAATACAACAACCCACAAGATGAATTTTTTACCACATATACTTGGATATGTTTACTCAATGGAATAGAAGTTTCACAGTCTAAATCATTCTATAAAAAAGTGTTATTGCGAAAATGGTGAGATGACCTGTAAATAACATACCTTATAAAGCATCATCAAAAGAATTTATCCTTCCTTCAATTTCGACCTTCTTTTCTTCACCTTCCCTTAGAAATTTGGCTCAGATATCCTTTGGTTACCTCAGACACCTATAGATATTCAATAGTCTCAAGTGTGATCTAAAATGAGAGAGCCTTGCCTCTTATTTATACTCTCCAAGTAGCTTCCTTAAAAACATCTTCTAGGTCACTTTGCCCACTTTCCTTATTTTAGGGTTAGCCCACTTCTAATTTCTTCATTAAATTTATTATTTAAATAATTTATTTTGTATTCACTTTGAATTATAGTACACTCATCACTTCACTTTATTATTTACCTTTTAAAATCTCTTAAACCACTTTCACTACTTTGACCTTTTGGGGCTTCTAGATGACATATGAGGTTCTCCAACTTCGTAAGGCCATAACTCTCAAACCGTGAGGATTTATGTGATGTTACACATACCACCAGAAATGGAATGACATGTACTATCTGTATAGAATAGTATTACATGCAAATATATCAAAACTTATACCAATATCCATCAAACAAACTTGGGTCCATTACCCAAACCTGGGTTCTCCAACTTCTCATGGCCATAACTCTCTAATCGTGAGGAGTTATGTGACATTCCACATACCACCAGAAATAGAATGACATGTACTATCCATATAGAATATTATTACCTTCAAATATATTAAAACTCATACCATTATACATGAACAACCTTGGGTCCATTACCCAAACCTTTGTTCTATTGGAATTCGCTACCAGACTTTCTCAAGGGTTGACATAAATCTACAATATCACTCTCCAATGGTTGACATCAATGACAACCAAAAATCCATACCAACTATCCATCAAACTAAGCCAATTGTCTGACAATATCCTCCTTTGGCATTGATGGAAACACTTAGTCATGATAACATTCATGCTTATACTCTTCATAAATGTTTCTATCTCCCCCGCTTTGACATCAATGGAAAAGGGTGTCTCCCTTTGGGGTCGCTCCCCCTATCTACGTGCCTTTGATTTTTCTTTGTGTTTATAAGCCTCTAATTACTCTCTCTCCCTTCATATGAATAATATCTCCCCCTTTGACAAAGGGTATCACTTTGAAGTCATATTGCTCATTCTTCCCTTGTGACAATCACTCCCCTTGGAATCATGTCTCTATGTTATCTCTCCAAGCATTTACCTTTGCATCTGATAAATCTCTCCCCCTTTTTCCTATTTATGGTGCTTCCTTGTGTACATATAAGACATATAAGATAAGCATTCAAAAGCATTCATTTTGGAGTAGGAATTACTCCTAGTCTCTAGCGAAGATACTCAAGAGCTTCCCGTGGAAGCGGTTTTGTAAAGATGTATGCCACTTGTTCTTTTGTTCCCACATATTCAACTCTGATGTTCTTATCTGCAACATGTTTATGTAGAAAGTGATACTTGATTGGAAAGTGCTTCCTCTTGGAGTGCATCACCAGGTCTATTGAGATACTGATGGCGCTTGTATTATCAATATATTGGAATGGGCTCATCATACTCAACTTGTATATCTTTGAAAGTTTGTTTCATCCATAGAAACCATGTACAACATGTTGTTGATGCAATATACTCTGCCTCGACTATAGATAAGGATATTGATGATTGTTTCTTGCTTAGCGAAGATACTAAACACTCACCCAAGTAGAATGTTACTCCACTGGTGCTTCGTCGGTCATAAATGCAACCTGCCCAATATGCATCTGTGTAGGCAATAAGTGATAGATCCTTTCCTTTTGGATACCATAATCCAAACTCTTTTGTTCCTTTGAGATATCTGAAAATCCTATTCACTGCTAATACATGTGATTCCTTTGATGCTACTTGAAATTGTGCCACCTATCCAACTACCTGCATTACATCTGGTCTGGATGTTGTCACATATAGTAGGATACCAATAATTGACCTGTATTGCCTCTGATATGTAGACTTTGAATATCGTCTTTTCTCAACTTGAAACTGGTTTGCATGGGAGTGATAACTAACCTCTTTATCATTTCTCTGATATACATGGTTTGAGAAATAAAAATTCCTTGGTTGCTTTGATGTATTTGAAGACCCAGAAAGAAGGATAGTTCTCCAAGTAATGACATTTCAAATTCATTATGCATATCCTTTGCAAATTTTTGGCTAAACCTGTCATTAGTACTTCCAAAAACAATATCATCAACATAAATTTTAATTAATAAAATACTACCTTGAGTTATCTTGATGTAGAGGTTGTTGTTTGTGCTTCCTTTCCATAGTTCGTAGGGAGTTTTGTCATTGTTGTTTCTGAGCATTACTATGTTTTGAATGTGAACTGTTGTATGCACTTCATGTGTCCAAAAAATATCTGTCAATTTGGAATCCATTAGCATTGTTCAAGCCATTTTCTGTGTAATTATCATCCATTATGATAATGTTCCTTTGTCTTTGAACCACTCTTTGAACCAATATATGAATCCATGCTCTCGTCCATACTGCCCAAGAATATACTTTCTCAACTATCCATAATGCTGACCCATTTATCACTATACTATCATGAAGTCTTGATTAATCCATCAAATTGTACTTCTGCTAACTGAGTGCTCTGGATATGTCTTCTCAAACTATGCAAGTTGCTCGAAGGATGGTTCTTTGGTCTATCACAACTATCACATAGACTCCCCTTGTCTAATATTCATATTACTTGGGAGTCTCTAAGTCATATGGCTCAGAACAATTCCTGCTCTGATGTGTATTCATCATCATCTTCATTGGTAGACTCATCATCATCTTCATTGGTAGATTAATTATCTCTCTGAGCTCTAACTTCTTTCTTTCTTTTTGTGGATTCATATTTCACTATAATCCCTAAGAGTACAATCTCTTGAACCTGTTCTTTATTTACCTGCCCTTCATTTCTTTCAGTTATTTTACAAACCTTTTTGTATCTGACATATTTCTTTTTCTCTGTAGAATTTTCTTCATCTTGTTTTATTGTCAATCTTGCGATCTCTGGTACCTGTTCTTTGTTCACATGTTCTTCCTATTTTCTTATACATACTTTATTATATATGATATCAATATTCTCTTTCATGGAAGTATCGATCATGCTTCTACAATCACTGGCTATGTGTCCATAGTTATGACATTTGTAACACTCAATGTTACCTGTGACCACATAGGCACTTCTTGCTTGAACATTTCTCTTATAATCCCTGCAATCTGCAACCTTATGTCCAAAGTTAGTACAATAAAAACAATGACCATAAAATAAATTTGCGTACTTGGGAGTGAATGATCTTCTTTGTGGCGTAGTCCTTCTGAATTTTTTCCTTGACTGATCATGATCGTGATTGAATCTTCTTTGTGGCTTGAACATGGATGGTCTTCTTGAAAATGTATCTTCAATAGTTTTGTTAGATTCTGGTTGACCATGATTCCTTCCTTTGAGTACTTCTGCATAACTCTTTCTATTTTCTTAATTCTTTTTTTCTAGCAACGTAGAGTGCTTCTCCTCATTCTCTACAACTAATTTGGATGTTTCTGTCTCTTCAACGTTCTTGTTGAGCTTGACGATTTTGACTCTTAGTGTGACAACTTCTTCAAGATTCTCAGCCTCTTCTTCTTTCTTCATTATCTAAGACTTTGTGACATCTTTTGTTCTCTTTGCTTCTTCAAGTTGAATTTTCAATGTAATTATTTGTTCTTCCAGTCTTCTCTCTTCTTGACCAAACTCTTCCTCAAGATGGTTTAATTCATTGGTTCTTTCCTTGAGATGATCCATCAATATCATTTCTCTCTTTTCCACTTCTTCCTTTTGTGTTGCTATGTTGGCTTCTAAACATTTATTTTGATATTAGAGAGTTTCTTCAATTCTTCTGGCCTCTTCTAGTTGAACTCTTAAATTCTTGATGATCTACTGATCTTTTTCGGAACCTTGAACACTTTACTTTTGCTTCATCAATTATTTCTTGGATGACTTATTTTCTTCTCTTTCTTTCCTTAGATATTTAATTGCACTGATCAAGTTTTCTTTGTAATCATCTGTTGCTTCTTCATACTCTCCCTCTTCCGAATCTGTCTGACATGATGACCATCTTTCTTCTTGTTCTGTATCTGCATCTTCTTTGACATTTTCTGAATCTACGATGGGTGAAGAATATATGTTATGTAACTTATCCCAAAGTTCTTTGGTTGATGAACATTTACCAACCTTTTCTCTTACCGGATTAGGTAATCCTTCCCAGATGAAATCCATTGCTATTTTTTTATTCTTCTTCAATTCCTTCTTGGTTGCAATCTTTGCCCTTTTTGAACTATCATATCCTATAACAACTGATAGCCAAATATAATGTCCACGTGCCTGTAAAAATACTTTCGTCTTTCTGCTTCATATCTCATACTTAAAAACATTCTGACCATTAAACATTGATACTCCATTCTCAGAATAATCCATCATCTCCTTCCAATGGTTAAATTGTTTCCTAAAGGAACCTCGCTATGATTCCAATTGTTGGATTGTTGAGAGGGGGGTGAATCAATAATAGAGCAATTTAATACTTTTTAACCATATAATCCAAGTGTTATATCAATGTAGCATTATCATCCAATAACTACAGAGTAAATAAGCAATGAAAAAATGAACAATCATACACATACATAGTACACCAGTGTTTTATGTGGAAACCCGAAGTGCGAGAAAACCACAAAATGTTTTTTCTTATATGTCTTGAAGAATTACATGCATTGGAAGCACCAAATTCCTTAGTTTTCTAGTTGCAACTGGAAGGAGGCTCCAACCCCGTAGTTTCTCAGGCTACAACCTGAGGGAAGATCCAACTCCCCAATTCTCTAGCTACAACCAGAAGGAGGATACAACCCCCTATGTTCTCCAGCTACAATAGGAAGGTAGCTACAACCACCTATCCTTTCCCTGTCCAACCACCCTGACGTATAAGTAGAATGATGGAACCACTGTCACACTATCACTATGAGATATACTGCTATAAATCTGTACCAATCAACCTGCACCAAATAACTTGTACCAATAACCTGAACCATGCATCAACTATGCATCAACCTGTAATCAACTTGTACCATAAACAAGTGCATCAACCATGCACCAACCTGTAATAAACCTGTACCATAAACAAGTGCATCAACCATGCACCAACCTGTACCTCAACCTATACCATGAACAAGTGCATCAACCATGCACCAAACCTGTACAAATAACTTGTCACAACAACTTGTCCAAACAACCTATCACACCAACTTGTCTCATCAATCTTATCAACCAAATCATATCTACTCACCAATATCAATCACCAAGACAAATCTCAAATATGTGCATCAATCAAGCATAACACAACAACTCATAATCATCACCAAGATCAATATGTGCTTCTAATAATACAAGTATGCTACATCATCCATAAGCCATGTGTCAACAATAATACTAACAAGTGCCTCCAACCATATACCAAGTATGTACTAATCATGTATCAACTATTCATCAACTATGACTCATCAAGATGTACCAACATCATCAACTTTACACCTCATGCATGTGCCAACTCATCAACTACTTGTCTCAACCATGTACCCGACATGTACCTCAAACAAATTCCCTCATCAATTTCATCATCCAAATATGATTTGTAACTCTATAATAGACCTGGTGTATATGATCACATACCTACAAACCTTCCTTAACTTTAACAACAAGAGACTAGCATTTTCATCAAACTTTTCTTTAGTCTCACATGACTAGTTTTGGATTAGTCAACAACCCTAACTTGAAATAATCATAAATTTTTACTTGTAATGAATAAAAATATGAAACTGATATACAATGTTCTTTAGTGTGTTTTATGTAATTCCTCCAGGTGTCACTACATGGAACCTCTCATAAAATGAGTTATAGGAAAAATGACATACCTTGTTGAATTTTGTCTTATTCTAGAGAGTGACTTTGTAGATCGTGCCCCACACCTAATATTTTTTGAATCGGTCTGAAACTGTTACACAACATACTACATACTGTAATATAACCAACACATTTGGTCTTACTAAATTTGGATATGTTATGAATAATTTATGACATTTTTACCCGAAACACCTGTTTTAGACTAGTTTAAGGACTAGCCACAAACCCTATTTTCCACGGAGTGTAACTCCAAAAATACAACGACCCACAATCCAAATTTTTTACCAAAGATACTTAGATATGTTTCATCAATGGCATAGAAAATTCACGGTCTGAATCATTCTAGAAAAAAGGTATTGCAAAAATGGTGAGATGATCTGTAAATAACATACCTTAGAAAACATCATCAAAAGAATTTATACTTCCTTGAATTTCAGCCTTCTTTTCTTCACCTTCTTCGGCATAGATATCCTTTGGTTACCTCAGAAGCCTATAGATATTCAATATTCTCAAGTGTTATCTAAAATGAGAGAGCCTTGCCTCTTATTTATACTCTCCAAGTAGCTTCCTTAAAAACATCTTCTAGGTCACTTTGCCCACTTTCCTTATTTTAGGGTTAGCCCAGTTCTAATTTCTCCATTAAATTTATTATTTAAATAATTTATTTTGTGTTCACTTTGAATTCTAGTACACTCATCACTTTACTTAATTTTTGTTTACTTTGAATTATAGTACACTCATCACTTCACTTAATTTTTGTTCACTTTGAATTATAGTACACTCTGCACAGAGGAGGCCAACACAACGTTCCAGTTCTGTCTCATATAGGAACCACACACCCAACTCAAGGGCTCTCTCTTAGGTCTCTGTCCTGGAGGATGTCTCACGCAGTTGTAATCATCAACACTCCCTCTCAGCTAGGGATGAATTCTCCATTGGGCCAAGTCTCTCATGGAAGTAATCGAACTTCATCTTGGATGTAATCATCAACACTCCCTCTCAACTAGGGAGGTAATCTTCACCAAGCCAGTTTCTCATGGAAGTACTCGAACTTCGTATCGGCAAGCGGTTTGGTGAAGATATCTGCAATCTGCTCATGTGTAGGAAGGTATTTCACGTGTACTACTTTCCTCTGCAACATGTCTATGATATAATGATATTTTATCTCAATGTGTTTTGATCTATCATGAAGCATGTGGTTCTTAGAGAGCTTCACACGGCTCTGGTTATCACAAATACTAATAAGATCCATCTCATGATCAAATAAATCTGTCAGAATCTTGTGAAGCCACACTACTTCGTGGACTTCCACACTCAATGTTATATACTCTTCTTCTACGGTACTCAAGGCCACAGAGATTTGTTTCCTGCTGCACCAGGAAACTATGGTAAACTCCAAGGTAAAACAATAATTAGATGTGCTCTTCCAGTCCACTGTACTTTTTTCTCAATCTGTATCGACATATCCTTGCAAACTCAAGTTCACATTGGAGGCATATCTCAGGCCATATCCAACTGTGCCTCATAGATATCTCAATACATGATTTACTGCTATCTAGTGAGTTTGTCTTGGCTGACTCATGGATTGACTAATCACATTCGTTGCATATCATATATCAGGTATGGTGTTAACCAGATACATCAATGATCCAATCACTTGTCGGTACACATGTGGATCAATCTCGTCTGAATCATCATCATTTATTTTTCGTCAAATCCATCACCATCGGTGTAGACATGAATTTGCATTATGTCATACTGAACTTCTTTAATATCCCCCCTATATATTTTCCTTGACTTAGGAAAAGTCTCGTTGGTCCTCTGTCACATTTCTTATCCCAAGAAGTAGTGCATCATACCCAAATCCTTCATCTCAAAATCAGAAGTTGAGGATTGTGTGTATCCAACAACATGACTTCCTGAATAAGTCATCAAAATTAGGCTCTCGTCATCAACAATGTAATAGTATAGGTTTGGATCAGCAACACTCTCATTGAAACCCAAACTCATCAAGAATCCATCTATCTGATGTAGTTTCCAACTCATGGATGGTGGTACAAATTGAAGTGCATCGAGCTACTGGATCAATAGGTCTCATCATAGTTCACTCCCTTTGCTTGTGAGAATCCTCTGACTACAAGTCTTGTTTTGTATTTCTCGACACTTCCATTAGCTGCATGTCTTTCTGCCTCTTGCAGAGTTTATTAAGCCTAGACAAGCCTTTTATGGCCTACTGCAAAGTCCCTGGAAATATCAATTAGAACAACTGGATCAACTGCATCAATGGCTATCTCCCTCTGGACTGCTGAAGAGGAATAAGGTATTGTCTCTCTTTCTCAATTAGTTTGACTCCTTCTGAGTCAAGTGACTCCATATGAAGTCTGAAGGATAAGCATCTTCCTTTCTTGTTAACCTTCCTGGAACAAGAAAACAAATGAAGGAAACAAGACAAGAATATCTCCTAGAGGAGATTCATGAGTACATATCTAGAATCAAAACAATTTATGGATTGTTGTCACAGCCACAATACCTATTTGTAGTATAGCACCCTTAGCAATGTAGTTTGGAGGAATGCTAATTAAAAAAAAAATCAAACCTGGAGTCTTCACTTCCAGTGTGTTGTTCTTTTGAATGCACTGAGACCTCTCTAGGTCCATGATTGCACCAAAGGTTCCTTCCTCCTACAAGTACCCTTATGAAAATGATGCAAATAATATATATACAAGTGCATACCTGAGAGTGTAAACCAATGGAGGTTCTGCTTGGTTGTCATAGACTAGAAGGCACATTATATTGTTGTATCTTCTTGTGGCCACCTGCCACTGCTATATTCTATAACCAGACTTGTTTGTCTTGTAGCCACCTGTACCACACAAGTTTTTGACGAAGTCTTCATCAACCTTTATTGTTGTAACTAATATGAGAGTATCATATACTAGTAATTTTCCCCTTATGTTGGTGGTCCAACTTGCTATGCATGTTTTAGCTTATCAAGGTCATGTCCATTGTTGACTTTCAACAAAATTCCAAACACACTGTTGTAGCCATCCTTGTAGTTCCTGTTGTTACTCAACACTATTACAACTTGGCTTCAGATCTGTATTTAAGGGTTTCAATATGAATTCGTAGATGACCCAAGTAGAAATGATGAGATTTCTTTGTTTCCTTTGAACTGTAAAATGTCGGTCAATATTGGTTTTCATTATGACCATTATGCTTGACAACAAGTCAGTCATTTTTGTCCTTAACTTATAAGTATCAACCTATATAAATTTTCATCTTTCTTTTCATGCTTCATAAGCCAAACAGAACTATCTTCTTTAAAGTGTCAAACGCTGAACCTGCATCCTCAACTCCTTCAATCAAATGTATATTATAGATGTTTATGACATGCTTGAACCCTGTCACTGTTTCTTATTCCGCAATTATTTGTAGTGATGTGTCACATAAATTTTTCCTTCAACTATAGCACTATTTCAGACCTATTTTAATATCCCATGAAACATCATAACATATGGATATAGAATGTTAATATAACAGGACGAATGGCCTTACTACTGTCCAAAAAAATCGGCCTTAAACTTGACCTTCTTTCCTCAGAAATCCACCATAGAGACTGCTTCAAAACTGATATAATATTCACTTTCAGCAACCTCAGAAATATAACTCAGAATTTAAATTTGGCCACAGGTCTATGGCTGAGCAGAAATATAACTCAGAATTTAGTGTTGTCACAGGTCTGCAATGGCACTTAAGTGGCCCTCAAAACTTCCCAGAGTTTCCTAGAAGTTTCCCATCAGTCTTCGGCCTCCCTAGGACTGTCTCACGAACCTCCAAAAACACCTAGCTACAGTCTGCTTACTAGCAGGGGTAGCCTCTTAGACTCAACGATTTTTTTCTAGGCCTCTCGCAGCCTTATTTCCCTAGGTCGAACCTCCTGTAGGTTGCGGCTGGCCTCTCCCAGGATGTTTTTTCTTTTAACTAGCCTGTGGCATCCCTTTAAGCACTGGTAGCAGCCCTCCACACAGGTCTAGCCCTGTGACTACTCTCCTTTTCACAGTACTGTCCAAAAACACAGAACTGGAGGCTTCACCCAGTCCCTCTTTATGGATGGACTGAGGTCATCAAATCTCCACAGAAAATTGAGAAAAATTCTGACCTTCTTTTCTTATATAAGTGGTAAAGGTTTAGCAACCTTTCTTCAATTGTGCAATGGTCATCTTCAGGACCTGCTTTGATACCATGTTGAATTTTCAATGAGCTATGGCTCATACATTTAATTAAATTTTATGTTTAGCTTTTAACTTTAACCATACACCAGAACACAAGAAGTATCTTGGGAAACCCTTCTCAACAAGGGAAGAAAACCCAACCAATCCTTTGCTATATTCTTCAAGAGAAAGACCTCCCACACCATCACCAAACTTAACACACAAGAAGATGTTGTAATTCTCATAATTTCAAACCACAACTTCTGAAATTATGAGATGACACAATGTTAAGTGTGTTTCTGTTGGAACAAAAGTTGTCCGTTGTACACAAGAAAACAAATTTTCTATTGTTGTGAAGGACATGAATCAATCTGCAATAAAAGCCAGGACATCACTGGAACGAGATATGTGTCTGAAGGAGAAATCTTTGTTCGAGTTGGGGCGATTTAAAAGAAGATCTATTGTGTAATTTTGCAGAGAATGGGGATCTGTTTCGAAGTTTAAAGCTGGTGAAGAATAATCTCACAAATTTTTAACGTCCTGGCATTGCTGAAGAATTGTTGTGTAATTTTGCAGAGAATGGGGATCTGTTTTGAAGTTTAAAGCTGGTGAAGGATAATCTCACAAATTTTTAACGTCCTGACATTGCTGAAGAACTCTTGTATAATTTTGCAGAGAATGGGGATCTTTTTCGAAGTTTAAAGTTGGTGAAGAATAATCTCACGAATTTTTAACGTCCTGACATTGCTGAAGAACCAGATTGCTGAGAGGAGAACCAGATTCCTGAAATTCTCTGTGAAGGTTTTGACCAAAAGGGCATAGCTTGTGTTGTTGGGGCCGGGAGGGACAATATAGGATCACTGTTAATTTTTTGTACAACCGAATCACTCAGTTGTTGGAGATCACTTCCATCGAAAATAAATTTATGGTTTTGTTCTTGTGGTTTCCATAATCGGATGGATGTTTTCTAATTTTTTAATAAGATTATTAACTTTGGACAATGGAATTTTTTTCCCAATTTCATGTTGCAGGATGCAGTTATGCCACAAATATATGGGTGAAAGGGTGCAGCTGAAATAGATCTGTGAAGAAAACAATGTACGAGTATTCAGTGGTAGCTTTACAGTGACTGGTTGTTGTGATAAAGGCAAAGTTGACCCCACATCCTTATGTATATTGGGCGTTTTAAATGAGGGCTTAGATTTGAAGAAATAAGTCAGCACCTTTTGGGTGGGATGGGATAGATGTGAAGTCAGCATCTTTTTTTGTTGTTTTTTTTGGTTATTTTTTTGTTTCAAATTTGGTGAGGAATGGTTGGATTWGCATATTTGAGTGGCTAAATTTGTGTAATATAAGTGTCTTAGTGGTTTTTTAGCACGCTGAATCCATTTATACATTCAGAAATGCAATTTAAACAACAAAACATAACAATTTTATCCAAATTTACATCGTTGACCAAAAAACCTAAAAAATAGAAAATTTAACCAATGCCTAAAACATATGACAATACGATAAAAGGAGAATTTCTCATTCGGAGGCTCCATGATGAGAACATAGTTTCAATTTGGTAAGATGCTTCACAATGAATATTAATTGCCATATATGGTATATGCATGAAGGTAAAAAGAAATAATAAAGTTTTTTTTATTGAGAAATGGAATGATGTGATGGAAGAGATTTTTTAAAATATTTATAGGAAAGATTAACTCCATCATGTTAAGAAAGTCACACTTTCTTGATTGTCTTCAAAGTGTGAAAGTATTTAAGTGATTTAAGGTCATGGTTGAGAATAACTTATCAAAACCCTGGATGTATGGGTAAGATAAAGCATACTCACAATGATGATTGATGATGATGAAGGGGGAGTAACATGTATAAGTATGAAGAATTATTGTTGAACTATGTATGATAAAAAACTTCCTACAGAATTGGTGGATACATCGACTAATGATCCATGTATTCTAGTGAATGATAACTTTTTTATATGGACTTCAACACACATGATATTTATATCTTGCAAATACAAGATTCAGTTATGAGGATAGAAGATGAAGATAAAGAGCACAAAAGAAGGAAATGAAAAATGGACCAATTCAAAGGACCAACTGAACATATTAAGGATGATGATTGCATATTAAAATCACAAGTATTCATTAAGGGGGAGTATGAAGGAATAATTCATATTTGTGAATTATGAATAATGTCTAAAATATATAAGTACACAAATGTAATGAAGCAGACCAAAATGTCTATCTATGAGTGAAAGATGAGGATAAGGAGATATATTATGGATGATGATCTCATGGATTGAGTTGAGATATTTGAGAGATTTTGGAGATGGTTATGGATGTGATGTGATCTAATTACCTAATTAATACTTAGTAGTTGTGGTCACCTATGGCTATATAAAGGGATCATTTGTACAATAGAATGTACACATTGGAATGTTATATTGTAATATAGATTTTCCCCTTCGGGGGTTTCTTAGTGTAATTATCGACGCCCCTTGCTTTGTATCTGTATTGATGCTTTCTATGTTGGTTATAAGAGCAACAAACAAACAAATATTTACACACATAAATCTCACTTAAGGAGAACAATGTGCTCACAAAGATCGCATTGTATTAATGTACAATACATCACTCTCACACATCAATACATACATGAGACCTTATAATATAGAATTGAGGTGCTCATAACAAGATGTCCAATATAGCATAACAATCTCCACAATATCTCCATGAATATTTCCATAAATCTTTATGTGATCTCCATCCCTAACTTCACCCATTGTCCTCATCTTTCATCATACATAGACTTCTAGAATAAGATTACTTTCATGAATAATAATTCCATTATATCATAAGTATGAATTATTCCTTCACAAACCTTGTCCAAAATCCACTTTGAAAGAAATGCAATGGTTTTCATTTAAAATTAGAATTCCACTAGCTCCACATATGCATGGAGAGTCTTTGCTTGGTCAATCAAAGTATCCCCAAGCTTCGGAAAATCAATTTCTGGCTCTTTTAAAATTGCGGGACTTTACTTTCATAGGTTTCCATATTTCTTCATATGAATATCTTACCTGTTGAGAAACCTAAAGTGGAAGTAATTATTTTCCTTGAAATATCATTTCATTCCTAACAAGCCAAAGTGACTACACAACTACACTTGGAGCAATCAATAATGGTCTCTACTTCCCATTTCCCATTTCCATTTGTTATTTTTTAAGCCTCACTCCATACTTCTTTTGAAAAATATCAATGCACAAATAAATGACCTATTGACTCTTCATTGTTTTTATAAAGCACATAGTTGCACCAAGTCCATCCCATGACCTCTTCTTATGGTTGTCCCATGCTAAAAAATTATTCAATAGAGCCAACCATAGAAATATTCTGATTTTTAGAGGACTACTCAACTTGCATATTGCTTCCACCACCATTTTTACTCCATCATTCACCTTTATTGTTACCTCATATCCTTATTTTGATGTGTACATATAGATGCTTTATTTTTTTACCATATCATTCTTTAATATTATAGTAATACATATGAGACTGGAAGTATATTGCTAGAATTCTTCTACTGATTCCCTTTGAAGAGCTAATTGTGAACTTGATTTTCCTTCTTGATGCCATGCAGAGATAATTTTTTTATTAACCACATCTGCTACATTATAAATGTTGAGATTATGAAAAACAATTTTTAAAAGGTCCGATAATATGAAATTGCTAGAACAACCCATCTAGGGATATCCCCATCAAGGATGATTTTAAGGATGGAAATTTATTTTAAAATTTATAAACCTTGGCAAGTCTTACTAATCCTTCATATGTCAACTATAAATGTTTGGCGATATGTTTGTAAAAATATTCAAATTTCTAAGTATTTTATATAGTTTTTATAAAATTTTGGCGATTTTAAAGGTAAAATAATTTTATCCTATAGAATTTGGGCGAATCATTTTTAAAATAGCGAATCTCGTTTTTGGAAAAATCATGGAAAATTAGCCCATGAGCGAAATTTAGCCCCTAAAATCATCCCTGATTCCCCATATTCTCACGTTACTTCCTTTGCTAATATTCTAGACTAACCATTTCCCTACCAAGGGAAATGCTTTCACTAGAGCCTTCTAGAAAATAGAAATCCCTCCATAGCCCTTTCTTTCTTTTCTAATCCAATATTATATACACCCATGTGCTATATATTTTTCCATTATCACTTTTCCTCTCAAACCTTCTTTATGTATCATTCTTCACCAATTTTTTCAATGTTGCTAATGCATACCGAAACAAAAGTGTATTCTCAAGGCCCCATCATCTAGCCTCTTTTGGATTTTCAAGTTTTTCCACTTGACTAGAGGAATACCTTCCCTTTCTCTTTTCCATATCCACAAAAAACTAAAACACTTTTTTCTTATCATTTCCAACATACCTTTATGTATATGAACTAAATATAAATAGTAAACATGGATCCCTTCTAGTAAGGATTTCACTAATGTCAACCTTCCCCCTCTCGATAACCATCTATAACACCAGTTTGCCACTCTAGCTTTTATTTTCTCATATCACCAACCCCAATCTCTAAACTTGTACTCATTAGGAATTATATAGAACCTGAAGTATTTTATCCCTTGATCAAAAGGTAAGGATGAAAAGGATAATATGTTCTTACATTGTCTTTCTATTCTTCTCCAAGTCCATTAAATAAAACAAAGGATTGGTAAATATTTACCTCCATCCTCATTGATTTACCATACATCTCCATAATTTCCTTTTGATTAGCAACTTCCCTTACTAATCATTTTCCAAACAAAATGACATCATCCACAAATAACAAAAATGATAGAGTTATTGAGTTTCTCATATTGATACCTTGAATAGAGCATTATCTCTTAAGCCCTTTATAGCAGATAAGAACCTTGAAATTGACCCATTTATTGACACTGCAAATGTAGCTAAGGATATACACCCCATAAATAAATTAACATATTGAAATAGCATTCCTATATGAATCAACAATAGTCTTAGATATACCTAATTGAGTACTTTGTCACAAGCCTTAGTTGGATCTATTTTCATCACCATTACTGGAATATGTTTACCCTTTATTGTATGCCATCCTTCTTGTGTTGTTTCAACATCATGGATTTTTTCTATTGTGCAAGAACCCAAACTTTTCTTGTGATATAACTTCTGAAAGGATACTCTTTAATCTATTGGCCAATATATTTTTTATTATTTTATATATTGATTTGCATAGAGATATAGGCATGTAATCATCAAAGGTTCTAGGTTCATTTTTCTTCACAAAAAGAGCTATGAAATTAGTATTCGAGGCCCCCGAGACTTTCCTTGATGTTCTTGATTCCTCAATAACCCTTATCAATTCATTTTCTGTAAATTCATAGAAGCCCAAGTAAAATTCAATTATCCATCCATCCCAACCTAGACTCTTTTCTTTCTTAAAGGAAAGTAAACTTCTTTCAACTCCTCCTTCGTCACCTCGACATCCAAATTTTCATTTCTATGATCACCAATCATCCATGGAAAGAAGGAAACTACCTTTAGGATCTCTAATATGTTAGTTCTTGATGGTTCTTGAAAAAATGATTTGAAGTGTTTTACTCCTTCCTTTGCAATTTTCGTAAATGTCCTGAACTTTTCACCTTCACTTGTCTTTAGCTCCCAAATTGTATTTATATTATTTCCACGTTTGGCATAGTTCTAGAAAAAACATTATTCTCATCTTGGTCTGCTAGCCAAGTAAACCTTCTTGTCAATCTCCTTTCTGCGTCTTCTCATTCCAACAACTTCCCTTTTACACCCTCTAGCCTTTTTATATATTTTTTTCTTCCCTTGTGAATATTCATTCTCTATTCATATCATATAGAGTCTTTATTTGGTCCTCTATCTTTATTAGTCTTTTTTGTGATCTTTGGGATTTTTTCTTTGCCCAAGTTGTCACTACATTTTTAACTTGTTTCATTTTTTGTGCAAATTGAAACAACGTAGATTCGCCTATATTTGGATGATATATTTTCCAATTATAAATGAACATATTCCTAAACCATTATTCTTCCATCCATGTGTTATTAAATTTAAAGGGCTTTGGAAGTTTTTTTTCTTTTTTTTCGCATTCATATTAGGATAGTTAAATAGCTCAAGGCCCCTCCTTCTCCTACCCACGACTTCAATATATTTACCTCCTCTAAGAAATTTTCTACCACTATAAATATATCCAATACTTTTGACACCCCATCCCTTCCACTTCTGAAGTTTCTCCAAGTTGGAACCAATTCCAAGGGTTCCACATCACATAGTCCAACATCCTCAAGCCTCTAATTAACCATTTCAGCCAAGGGGTCCTATCTAGCTCCTTCTCCCCAAATTTTCCCTTCCTTCACTGTAAGGTTTGAGTCTTTCCCTATGATAACATTATATTATTTGACCATGTCCATTATTTTAAAACTATCTCAAAATACTTTCAAGTCTCCATATGGTCCATATAGATTTATAATTGAAAATACTTACCCTAATTCCTTTGATTTTAGGTCAGTCTAGATATTTTCAAGTAAAAATTATGAATGAATGAGATCCATAGAATCTTTCCATCCAATTACAATACCTCTTGACCTTCCCTTTGATTCTATTGAATTAAAACAACAATCTTTTAGAATTGAAGACAAATTAGTCACTACTTCCATCCCCTCACACATGGTTTCTTGAATCAATATTGCATCTGGCTTGTAAATGGGAAAACATCTTTTGAGAGATAGCATCTTATGGGCACCCCTTACTCCTTTCAAATTTAAGGAAAGAATTATCATTGGGTCACCCTTTTAGAGGAACTCCCTAATCTAAGGGGCCCTTTGATGGTAATTTGTTTGGATTCTCTAATCTCTCTTTTAGGTTTCTTCTTTACTAGTTATAGAAAGGATTTTGGCCTACTATTGGAGACTTCTCTAAAATAATGGTTAGACTTCTCTTTGCCCCCTCTTGGAAATTTTCCTTTCTAGGCCTAAGATAGTATCTAGGTTCACTACTTCCTTTTATTTTCATGGAATTGGTGTCTTATGCTTTATTTGAACTATTTTCTAAAGGAATTTCTTATATCCTTTAAATCCCTTTGTTTGTCCTAACAGACTCTAAATAATTTCCTAATTTTCTAAATGACTGTAGGTTTCTTCCCTATATTTTGTTGCACTCATGGTATTACCCAAGATAGGGTTTAGGTAAGTACTTTCTTTTAAGAAAAATTCCTCTTAAGAAACTATCTTCAAAAAATAGTAAGGATTTAAATTTGGAGAATTTGATTTCTTACCTATTTTTGGCATCTCGCTTGGACTTCCAACTACTTATTTTTTATTCTCCTTTTTTTAGACTTCCCCATGTTATGTGTACATATCTTCACTTACAATATTGTTTATAACCTTTTGTGCTTCCACTTCCTTTATTTTTTTATCCAAACCCTCCCAACCTTTTGTAGATTAGAACCCAAAATTACCCTTAGGTTCTTTTGGTTAGACAACACACTCCTTGTTTTTTTTTGTAAAGTTCACGGAAATATTTCTATTATATTTTTAAAGTATCATACAAACAAAAAACTTTGACTGTTGGCCTGCCACTTGAGAAACCAGACCAACAATAGAAGTATATAGCATACGACCAAAAATATTGTTGGTAACAAGTCCATGAAAACTTAAAAGCATTGTTGATACTTTGGCTATCATGCCTATAGCTACTTCGAATTTTCATTTTAAAAAGGAAAAACTAAGAGAACAAACATCAAGGCCTTGAGGACCCCTCACCTGAGGTCTGAGGGTGAGATAAATGAGCTGCCAAGTGCCCCGGAGGGTGTGTCGGATGATGCGTTGCTTGAGGGAGACAAGCGAGGATCTCACGAACCATCAAGTGGAGGTTGTCAAGCTGAAGTTGGACTGTGTTTTGCATTTCCTCTCTGGTTTGAAGCATTTGTCCCAAAAGCGTTTTAAGGTGCTAGTAGAGTTCAACGGTCCGCTAATAGCGTGTGTGATCCAATTTATTTTTGGCATGAAATGAGAGCGGAGATATAATAAAGAAATACACAAAGATATCGCGGGTATCTAATAATATAATAGAAATGTATCAGAGATAAAACCATAAACACAAAGATACAGTAATACACGATTTATATTAATGAAAGAAATGTACAAAGACTGTAAAAATACAGAGTGAAAGACTTGCTAGAATGGTGACAACTTATCTCTGAGAAGAGAAGTAACGACTACTCGCATTCACAAGAAGATGATTATAATGAGGCTCTGAAGGCCTTTTTACAATAAACAAGAATGTCAAAAACCATATACATCCAAAAACCTAACCCTAGGAGATGAAGCGCCAAAAGTCATGTGGGCCCCGTTTGGGTAAGTCAGTACATCAACTTCCCGGGGTCGTAAGATTTGCATACGATCTTTATTTGATGCACATGATACATAATTAGAAATATCTATCCGAGGACTACAACTATTGACAATAAACATCATGATAATATTTTTCGACCAGTAGATACCCAAAAAATGTTGTTTAGGGCCTCAAAACATCTCCGGAAGTTCAGTACCCGAAAAACTGCCAAAAATGGTAAATTACCAAAATTGTCAGAAAATTGTTTTGAGCTAGTTGGAAAAGGTGGGTGGCCACCGATATCCACCTGGATCAATCCTACCTCCTTAGGAAGCAATGGTCTCTATTACGTTGAGTTCCCGGGGGAGAGGGAAAAGTGTTTGTTGAATCTGCATCTTAATGAGTTGCTTGCCTTGTTGGAGAAGTTGCACTGCTTAGCTTGTTGAAGGTTGTCACGAACATGTGGTTGGAAGGGTTGGACCTTTTTAACCAGTCTGGCTACATGAGATTCCTGTGTGTAGAAGGAATATTTACACTCTGATGCAATCTTGTCGACCTGATTCTATTGGATATAAGGTGCTTGGGCCAAGGCTGTAGTGGTTGTAGTATCCTTCGGTTCACCTTTTGAACATATTGTGAAGAAGATAAATTTTGTAGTATGAGATACTAACTTGCGGCATTGTTTAGGTGGAACAGTAGTCGGAACTACCTCTGATATTATGTAGAGATGACCCCCTAAAGAAACAATGACACTGCAGGGTCGAGACTCATAAACAACATGGCGATTCCACCTTTATCGTTGGCCCAAGAAAAAATTATAGACATCTAGTGGGGAAACATCACATAATACCTCATCCTTGAAGGGTTAGATGTCGTATGACAATTAACATTGTTGGCTGACACATAGATCTCGTCCCTGGACATGCAAAACCACCCGATGTTGTATGGTTGTGGGTTGTTGGTGTTGTCGACAATCCCATTTGTTTGATGACCTTTGTTGAGATGGGATTCTTCGCTTTCAATATCAGCAATGCGTCTGGCAGGATTCCCCTTCACCATCTGTGAATGAAGGCGCTCCCTCTTTGGGTCCCCTTCACCCACATCTGTGAATGAAAAAGGCACTCCCCCTCTTTAAGATCTGTTGGTTCTTCTGGTTGAATTGTTGTGGTCACGACAATAGCAGTGGGATCTGCGTCGATGATCTGTCTTTTACCAGTATTTTCAGAATCAGATTATGAGTTAGGGTTCGGCTCCTTGTCTTTGATCTTGGCCACCAATGAGTGTTTTGAATGACATTCCTCAATGTTGTTCCAAGGGATTTTATGGAAATCGAACCATTTTCCAGTGTCCTTCTTTGTCTTCCTGTGACCCTTCTTTTCTTGTGGCTTGGACTGGTTTTCAGAAGACTGTTTATTAGGGTCATCTTTGTCATACTTTGGTTGTTGTAGATTTGCAGACCTGAACTCTTGTTTGTCCTGGTGCTTAAATTTCTACTTGATTTTAACAACATATCGATAAGCAGCACTGAGTGATGAGATGTCCAGAAAATCCATTTCATTTTGGATGTATCTGTGTAGAGCCCCACGGTATTTCAGAACCAAATGTTGTTCGAAATCTTTGATACCCAACTTGGTGCGCAAGGTATGGAAGGTATTGGTGAACTCTAGAATTGCTTGGCCCCTCTCTTCTCGCAGTGTGGTCCATCTCATGTACTGGTCCTCATAGTTTCCAACAGGGAAATAATGTTCCTTTACCGCATCCACAAAAAAATCCCAAGTGGGCTCGGCCCCATATATTCCAAACTCCTCTGTGGAACTTTACTCCCAGTAAGTTTCCCGCCAATTTTTGACACGAGGGAGAGATTTAAGGAGTGCGAAGGTAATATTTTCCCTGTCGAAAAAGTTATGAACAGAGAAATAACCTTCTAACATATTTAACCATTTGTCTAGGGCATCTGCATCTATCTGACCTTCAAATACAGGAATATCAAAATTAACCTGTACCTTGAAAGGAGAGGTTCTTCCAAAGTGGTTGTTTGATGAAGATGCGCCTATTTCTATCGGCAGACGTTGAAGGATGTGAGAAAAATTTTCCATCATTTCGTCCCTCTATCGCATGAGAGCTTGCTCAAACAACATATTGATAGAATCACATGCTTCGTTGTTTTTCTTTTCTTCTGCCATGGAGGGTTTCTTGGGTGTGCGAGAATGATTGTATTCAAGAGAGACAAGCTTGTGACCCAACTTTCTATACTCGAATCTCATTGGAGATATGCACTGAAAAACTATCAAGAGCAACATTCTCTGATACCACTGATCCGGATTATTTTCAGCACGAAATGAGAGCAGAGATATAATAATAAAATGCACAAAGATATTGCGGGTGTCCAATAATATAACAGAAATGTATCAAATATGCAACCATAAACACAGAGATACAATAATACACGATTTCTATTAATGAAAGAAATGTACAGAGACTATAAAAATACAGAGTGAAAGACTCGCTAGAATGGTGACAACTTATCTCTAAGAAGAGATGTGACAGAACTCTCATTCGCAAGAAGATGATTACAATGAGACTCTGAAGGCCTTTTTACAATAAACAAGAATGTCAAAAACCCTAGACATCCAAAAACCTAACCCTAGGGGATGAAGCACCAAAAGTCACGTGGGCCCCGTTTGGGTAAGTCAGTACATCAACTTCTCGGGGTCGTAACTTTTGCATACGATCTACGTTTGACGCACATGATACATCGTTAGAAATATCTATCCAAGGACTACAAATGTTGACAACAAATATCGTGAAGATATTTGTTAATCGATAGATACCCAAAAAACGTCGTTTAGGGCCTCAAATTGGCTCTAGAAGTTCAAGACCCGAAAAACTGCCAAAAATAGTAAATTACCAAAATTGCCAGAAAACTATTTTGAGCCAGTTGGAAAAGGTGGGTGGCCACCGATATCCACATGGATTAGTGTGTCCCTGCCTCTGGTATGGTCGAAATCTGGAACCCAATGAAAATTGGTCTCAACTACTTTTTTCTGTGGTCATCTCGCATTCATTGTTGATTGTATCCTATGCTTCCTCTAGAGCTCTCTGGAAACATTGAGGGGTGTGGGTAGTGAAGTTCCTGATGACGTTGAAAGCCTCATGTTGGACCTAGGATTCTGGAACTCCTTCCTCTTGATTACATGAAGAGGAATATATTGGGAGGCCAAAGCCTCATCTATAGTCGGGGGGATAACCATGCCTAGGGGCCATGTTGTATCTTATAAGAGCACAGATTTAGGGGTGGTACCAAATTGAGAGAGGATTTCCTAGAGATCCCTCATTGTCCTCGAAGGAGGACCAAAAGGTCTGAGCCAGGCTCTCGAGATTTAGAGTCGGCATGAAAAAATCGCTAAGTTTCATGTTCCTACACTAAGGAGGGGAGCTCGCCATATGGGAGTTTAACATAAGGGTGAGGAAGTATCTGGAAGTCTTGAGGAATCCTCCTTACTTTCATTTATTTATGATTTCCCCCTTCTTTGTTGGATTTGTCTTGGGGTTCCTCCTGAATCCTTTGCCGCGTGGGCGAGATTTTGATCTCTGCATTGATCATCCTCAAGACTTGGCTCTTTTCTTATATTCCTTAACTGTCGAGTATGGGTGTCGGTATAGGCTTCCCTGCTTCCTTTATTGTCTGGCCTTAGGATGTCTCTAAGGCATTGTGCATGGCTCTAGTACCCATCCTTTGTGGTGAGTTGGTGAAGGGTCGTGGGGTCGGCCTACTTAGATCTTCCCCAATATGCTCTAAAGAGACCGCTTGCATTGAATGTTGCTAGGGCCAACTTAGGGCGTGGTCTTGTCAGTTGTTGTCTTTGTGCATAGTTAGCAGTCGGATGCCATCCGATTGCCAGAGGGCCCTGTGGGTGTCCAATTGGTCGCACGCTAGAGAGGAGGGATGGTAGGCAGGGTTATTAATTGTCCCTCCTTTGGTCTCAAGGTTCCCATATCCTGAGTTGTCACACCTTTTCTTTGTTTCCAATATGGGTTGCACATTTCGTGTTGGACTAAGGTCGATGTCACCATTTACTTATATTCCTATCTGCTAAGTTGTCTGCCATATCGGAGGGTCTCTTAGGTGGCAGGTGCCAAGAAGGTTAGTCGACACGTAATCTTCATCCTTCGTGATTTTGGCCTCTTGAAAAGTTTAGTCTTGTCTATCCCTTGCTAGGATTTCTCCCAAGTTTTTTTTCTCACAGGTCATCTCTACTCTAGGGTTGAGCATTGTTGCGTCTGTTGCCTTTGTGATGTTGCACCTGCTACCTTCATGAGGGTTTGACTAATTCTTTGACTCAAGCTCTGTGGAGAGAAGTTTTTTTCTATATATTGAGTCACAGGCTTGAATGAGGCCCTCCCCCATTGCGGGTGTCCATGCGTTGTCCCATGTGTCCTACTTGATCCTAAAACTTTCATTTTATATCCAGTCTGTGAGTTTTTTTTTTGAGTGATTCACGTGACTAGGGATTATGATTGGCATGGAGACCAACATTTATTGAATGGTGTCCAAGTTGGTCTCCATTCGCCAAACTTTTTAATTTTTTGAAGTTGGGGTGCCTTGTTGCACTCTTTTGAACATATTAATCACAATTTGAGAGTCCCCTTCTATTATTAGCTTGTCATACCCTTATGAATCAGCTACGCGGAGCCCTTCTTCCAACGGCTGGAGTTTGGATTCATTGTTGGTATTTGTCCCTATTTGACCCCCATATATTCTCAATATTTTTCCTTTGTTGGATCTGAAGACACCTCCATACCCAACCTGACTCGGATTTCCTTTTGAAGCCCTGTCAACGTTTATCTTTACAAACCATTCTGGGGGGGGGTTCCACTGAGAGGTCAAGGTTGGGGAGGCCAAAACTGGATTCTTTCTGATGGATCCTAGGTTGGTGGGGAGGTTGAGGCCTTGGATTATTGATAGCTCGATCATGATTCCTTGCCAGTCCTTAACTGCCCAGGGTTGGGCCAAAATTATTTTCCTGATAGAGGAGTGGGATTTATTCCAGATCTCTTCCAGTGGTTGGCATTGGAGCTTAAAGACCCTGTGGTTATGCTCCTTCCAGAATTCCCAGGTGTGGAACCTGGGTAAGAGTATCCAAGCTAGATTGACAATGGAGTTTTGAAATAAAGTTGAGGGCCACTGCTCTATGGTTTCCTTTATGGATCTCTTGATGCAACTAGATCGCCTAAAGAGGAGCACCTGAAGGGTCCAAACATTTTATTTGTAGATGCAGGTGTTGAAGAGATGCTCCGAAGTTTCCTTGTGCATCTGGCATAAAGGGCATTGAGAGGGGTTGGAGAACCCTCATTTGCAGAGGTTGTCCCATGTGAGAGTTTTTTTTAGGGATAACAGCCAAAGGAAGGTCGAGACTTTCGACCAAAGATCTTGTTTCCAGATCTTGACCTAGATTTTAGCCAGAGGCGATTTGTTGTGCTTGGTGGCTATCTCATAGGCTTCCTTCGTTGATAAAGTTCCTAAAGTGTTGTTGCCCCATCTTAGCATGTCTTGTCTTTCGGAGCTCTAAATATTCCTTTTGTTTATATTCTCTAGGAAATCCTCTTTAAGGGTGTTATTTTTTTCTACCCTCCAGCTTTGGAAGGGGAGCCAATTCCTCCAATGGTCGTGAGTTGTTTCTTCCACCCAGTATTGAGAAATTTTTGTCTTATTCTGGGTTTTCATTCCATATTAGAGTCTGAGAATAGAGGGTTAGTACACTAGTCTGGGGATTTGTTGCCAACCATCCTCCCGGAATAGAGCGTCCATTCCATTGTTGATTTCCCAAAATAAATTCTCTTGAATTAAGTGTCAATTTTTCCAGGATAGGTTCTAGAGGGAAGAACCTGGGGGGGCATTGTTCATTCTGATAATCTGGTTGGTTTGTTGATTTTGAGTGTATTTTATTTTCCAGAGGCTGTCCCATTGGGAGTGGATGTTAGTCATCCAACTCCACCATATATTATCCCCTAGGGTGTGGCTGAGGGTTTATGGATCTCTCAAGCCTATGTCGCCTTTCAGTTTTGGAAGAAAATAAGTCTCCCATGCCACTAGAGTCCATTTCTTCTTTTTTGGTTTTGAGTTGCCCCATAGGAAGTGTCTTTGGAGATTCCTCATTTCCATGAGAATATATTTTGGGGCTGCTATAATTGAGAGATGGTATACATGCATTGCTTGAAGGAACAATTTAATCAGGATGATTTGGTTGGCTATGTTGAGAGTACAGAAAGACTAGTTGCCTAGTTTTTTTGCCATCTTGTCTAGGAGGTCCTTCCAAATTATTTTCTTTTGGGAGTTTTCTATGAGGGGGACTTCCAGGTAATTAGATGGGAGCTTTCTAGTACGTTGGAACCCTAGGAGACTTGTTAGGCAATGTTGGATTGGATTTCTCTTCATTAATGCACATGCCAGAGGCTGTAGAGAAGCCATTGAGGAATTTATTTATTTTTAGGGATTATTTTAGAGTTGGAGAGGCCATTAGCATGTTGTCATCCAAAAATTATTGGTGAGTGGATGGGGATTTTTCTCCATGGAGAGAAAGCCATTTTCAGTTGCATGTCTTCACTTCTGCCTTGATAGTTCTTCCCAAGCCTTCTGCCATCAGGATGAAGAGGAAGGGTGAGAGAGGGTCTCCATGGTGAATACCTCTGGAGGGGGATAAGGTCGGGGAAGGGGATCCATTGATCAATATAGAAAATAAGGTCGAGGAGAGAAGTGAGTGAATCCATTGTATCTAGATTTCACTGAAGCCATAAGAAACTAGAATGTTGAGGATGTATGTCCAGTTCAAGATATCAAAGGATTTGGAGAGATCTAGTTTGATGAGCATTCCAAAATTCTTGGAGGAATGGAGGAAGTGGATTAGGTCGTGAGTGAGGATGATACTATATAGGATTTGTCTTCCTTCCACATAGCTAGTTTGCTCCGGTGAGATGAGAGAGGGAAGGAGAGGTTTCAGTCTGTTCACAATGAGTTTTGAAATGATTTTGTAGATGAAATTGTAGAGGGAGATAGGGAGAAATTTGTGGGGGGGTTCTACCTTTTCCTCTTTGGGGATGAGAGCGAGGAAAATGGAATTGAACGCTGGGAGGAATTTTTTTAATTTTCTGGAGCCTTCCACTACTTCCCAAACTTCATTTTTTATTAATGGCCAACATGCTTGGTAGAAATCCACTATGAATCTGTCATGTCCTGGATATTTCCCTTTTGGCATCTCCCAGATTGATTACTTTACTTTTTCCATGGTAATAATTGGCCTCATCGAGGCTTCATTGTCGTTTTCATTTATCAATTTAGGAATGTGTTGAGTAATCATTTTGATGGTGATCATTCTATTTAGCTGAGGTTCTTACATAAGAGTTTTGTAATATTGTAGGAGCTCATACTGAATATATTGATGGTTGCTGACTTTATTTCCATGTTGATATTTTAAGGAGACAATTTTGTTCTAGTGTATCCTTTGGATCATCGATTTGTGGAAAAAAAATGTGTTTCTTTCCCCTTCTTGAACCCATTGGATTCTTGATTTTCGTCTCCATACAATTTCCTCTTTCTTTTCACTGGTTTCTATCTGGGCCATGAGTGAGATTTCATCCTCTACGAGCTACAAAGAGTGCTCGGGGAAATCATCTATTGTTGGGTTTGTTTCATTCTTTCTTGAAGTTGGTTTTTGGCTTGAATTATGTTTCCAAATTATGATTTATTCCATTCCTTGATTCATTTTTTCAGGTTCTTTAGTTGTTGTTGGAGTCTATACATCGGGGAGCCCGAGTTAACTGATGTTTCCTTCCACCAAGAGGGAAAGTTGGTGTGGAAGGAGGGGTCTGAGAGCCAGAAGGATTCAAAATGGAAGGGATGGTTCTTGGGGGTGGAAGGGATGTCGAAAAAGAGGGAGATGATTCAGTGGTCTGAGCCATGGTAGATGAGAACACATTCCTTGTTTTTTACTTTATCATTCCATATCCATTTTCTTGCAAGTTTAGGGAACTCCTTTTGAACATTCCTTGTAGCATGGAAATTTGAACACTTGAATGGCATATTCAGTGATCAAGCACTTGTATGAAGTTCCACTTTCCCCATGAAATCTCTATCTCTTGTGGAAGCCCCTCTCACAAATCAATATCTACCAAAATTCATGTCACCCTTCACTCTGCTTTTTGTTAAAGTCCTCTTCTAGATTGATAAACTTTCCAATTCCATTCCCTAGTGCTTTCAACACATCTTTATTCAAAATCACCATTGGCAAACCAATTAATTCCATCCATATCAGCTACAAATACATTATTTACCTTCTAGGGTGAAATCCAAACCTCCACCTGTAAAGGTTGAGATATGAAGGTCCCTAGTACCACTTCTGAGCTAAGACTCTCTCCATGTTTACTTTATATTGAAACTCAAAAGCAATCCAACCTCTTATAATAATATGAAACCTAGGAATATATCTTTGTAAGGATATTTAGACACTTAGGAGTTAGTTAAGATCAACTTGGTCTAATGTGTTGTTAGGTAAAAGTATGTTTCTTTAGTATGAATTTGTAGTTAGGTAATCCAACAGTCATGATATGTTCCCAACACAGAGTGATCCAATGAATAACATTCTCCTCAATTTTAACGACTGCATTGATATGTGGCTTAACACCCAATTGGTCCATGATCTCTATTTAAAGAGCATCGAGGGTCATTTGTCGAAGATAAATTGTGAGAAAATATCTTGTAAATATCTATGTAATATTTTATTTTTCATTAATAAATTGCTCCAAATGGCCACATTGGTTGGATTCGTGGATGTTTCCATTGTGGATTTTACCACGTAAAAACATCGGTGTGTTGATCTTTGATCTATTTGTGTGAGTGGTTGTTGAAGGTGTTCATACTCTATTGGAATACATGTGTTTTTGAACAATCCTCGTCACCCTAACCAATATATCTCCAACCATCTCCTCAAGGATCCTTCGATGCTTGTTTACCCATAAAGTGCCTAGTTAAGGTATGTTCCATCAAGTTTGTTATGTCTTCCATGCCCACATCTTCATCGAGGACTATATCAACCCTTTATTTCACAATCTATCACACTTCTTACTCTATTTACTTCTTATACCATTTATATTTGGTGATGTCCCCTTCTCCATTGCTATTTTTTTATCTCTTCTTTTCAATTCATCTGAGGAGAGAGAGTAAGGCCCTTGGTCTATGTTGTTTCCTTGCTCATATGCAATTCTTCTAAACTCTCTGTTACACATTATTTTCATCATCCCTATGACCGTTAATGATGTAAACCTATCTATTTCCTTCAGAGGCGTCAGTGGCCTAAGTTCTTGAAGAAAGAGAGAGAAGAACTTTTCCTGAGAAAAGAAGTTGCATTCTCCTTTGTAAAAACCCTATTAAAGAGGATGTTCGCAGGTTGTTATATAGGTAGGGTGTGAGAATGTATGATTCTTGCAGGCTACACCATAGCTGGGTTGCGAGAGGTTTGCAAGTTGCACTATAAGCAGGGTGCGAGAATGCTCATACGTGGGAAAACCGAGCATCTTCTCGATGCTTCTAGAAAGAGAAATTTCCATGGTGAGGTGGCATCCGAATGGTTTGGATCTTACTCGCTTTCATGATTTAGTGGGATCATCCTAACCTTCTCACCTTATCCTCTTCATCTTATAAAAGGAGAGGAGCTCTCATAGAGAAAGTTAGCTTTGGAGATTTTTGGATTAGCTTAGATTGGATTGAGCTTTGGAGATTGTTAGCTTGGCTAGATGAGCCACTTTGTCAAGATAGATTGTGAATATTATCAGATCGATGCTCTCAGAATTCTTGGAGTGGAAGTGTGTGGGGAACGAAGGATAGTTGGAAGGGACCTTACGACATCAAGGCCACAGTTGTAATCTCTCTTTCACATTTAATATGGTACAATAATATGATTATTTCCAATAAAGCTTGTTGTGTTTTATTGTATGATCCCTTGATCACATACATAGGGTTATATTGAGTTTATACTATTACTATCACTTTGGTTTATTGCGTTCTTTTGCAAGATCATCATTGTATGAGCGTTGGAATGGAGCTAGGATGGCGATGGAGAGAGGAAGCGACGTTTAAACGGTATGTCACCTATCCCTATTTAGTTAGTAAATTCAATATTTAAAACTTAAGGAAAGCGTCATGTTCTGGTGTGTTTTGTTATAGATCTAGGTGGATCTAGGGAGATCAGTTAGTGTCCGCACCTACCGATTTATTCGATAACACTCTCTAATGCATATTACAATCTTGGACTACTCCTTCCTTTAGGTGTGGAAATGACACCCCTACCTCAATCCCTTAGACATTTAATCCCACTTTGAATGACAATCCTTTGACCCCTGGTGTTATATTGCAATGTATCCCCCTGACGTCATCAAGATCTTGTCAACCAGATCATATTTAGCATTTTGTGCCTCTACTCTTAGTCTATTTTTTTGTTTTGTTTTTTCTATTGTTTTTTATGATGTTACTATCCACCCATACACCTTCATTAAGCTCATCATTAGAATTCCTTGACCATTTATGTATCTCTATCAACTCATACCTTGTACTAAAAATTGACTTTAGGATGAGCTCCTCCTCGTCTTTAGAAAAGTCCAATAACTCCTCCTCCATTATGCTCTCATTCTACAAACTACCAAAATCAAATGAATTTATTTGTTATTCACACACACAAACAAAATTAAGACATTGACCAATTCGAATATGTAAATATATTAACATCATTACTTAATTTATTTATTTTTGATAATAATAGAAATCAAAATTGAAAAAATGCCTACAACAAAAAATAATAATAATAAAATGTTATAGCCATCATAATGAAAATAAACTATGGTGTACACTTTTCAACCCTTTATTTACACTTACATAAACATTCTAAAGTTGTGTGACTCTTTTATTAAAAACACACTTTAAAGGAGCGTGTAATATTTTCAATCCTTTTAGCACATCCCTACCACGAGAGTTGTGTGTTTTCTTAGTCCCCGCCACATAACTATAACAAATATGCATCTATGAGAGAGATAACAAAACACAGTTTAATATTTATAGTTTCTAAAAATATTGATAAAAAAAATTAGTTCTTGCATCGTTATGCAAGGAAAATGGTGAATGTATAATAAATTGAAGTAGTGGTTCGTTGTAAAATTTGAAGACTAATAGGCTATAAGCATGCCCTGCTTATATTGTATTTGCAATTTTACAATTGGATCAATGTGCTTTGCATTTAAACATGCTTGTGTGTATAATTTGTTTTCAATGAAAATATTATGGGGAGAATCAAAGGGATGTTTCCCCACGATCATGGATGACATCTCATTGATGTAGATTAATGTCCTTCACTTAAAGGATTCAAACCAAGCTTCTGTCAGCATAGAACCAGCCAAATTCCTAGCAACATTGGAAACAATCGATTGAGATAATTGCTTGGGCTTATTTGTGTACACACACGCGATTGCAAAAAAACAATTATACTAAAACACGTGTTCAAATACAATTACAAAACATAGTTATGTTGAAACATGTCTATCTACTCTATTGCTTCCATCCTACATAATATATTCTATCAATATGTTAGATATATTTGAAATATCACAAAATAACTTGAATTTGAATTCTTGAAGGAAAGTCAAAATGGCTCTTTTATAGAATACATATTGGTAAAAACAATGTAACAAAATAAAGCATCTTCAATTTGCAAAATATCAAGATAGTTGAGCATAATCCAATGTTGATCTCAAACGATAAATGTATGTATCTTAATGTTTTAAATTCAATGGAATATATATGATTGAGGGAGACAAGTTATCCTATTTTCCATGAACCTTAATGTAAAATTTATCCAATCAAAGCAATAAGTATATATCTAAACTTAATCTATGAAAAATGTTCAACTAATATACTTGTATCACTAAAAACATTGACTTGTTACAACATACTAGCACAACTTACCAACCTAAAATTGTATGTAAAATCTTTAAATGATGAACATGCCCTTCCAATACTTGAAAATCACGTTTCTTATAAAGAACACTAACAATAAGCTACAAAAGCCAAATCAAAAGATCAATCATTTCAATCCAATGAAGACCTTGAAGCTTCAAACCTTGAATCTTATAATGCTCTTTGAACTAGATTTTGGATGATTCTTTGAATTGAATTTCACTCTTATAAACTTAAAATAATTCACCTTCATACACATTATTATTCATGAAAAAAGGGAGGAGAGAAGGTTGACTAATCAACTATTTAACCTACACATAGTTGAATGTCTAGCCACCTCTCGTGTTAAAACTATATATAAATGGTGATAAATATCAAGTTTTAATAATTTTTAAAATTTCAATTAGATATATAGAGTTCTTGTTAAGATGAAATCTCTTATTAATTTTATAAGAATATAGAGTAAGGCTAATAATGCAAAATGCAAAGCAAGAGACCTAACTATACCACAAGTTGAGAATTATTTACCATAAACTCACAGAAGGTGTTGGCATAAAAAAAAAAAAAAATGTCAATCAAAATTACTTCAACCTTACAAAATTCGAACATACCTTCCAAGGGTCTATCTAGACAAAATAACAAGTATAGTAAAAAAATTAGCCACTCAAACATACCTTCCAAGGGTCTATCTTGACAAAATAACAAGCATAGGCAAAAAAATTAGCCGAAAAACAAGGTTTACAAATAGTGCGTACATCAAAAACATGGGAAAAAACTTATAAATATCACAAAAAACCACCACTTTCACCATTTAACTACTCATTTTATACATTGAGCACAAAAATGTTTTTTACCCCAATCTTCCAAAAAAAAAATTCGGGAGTTTCGAGTATCTAATTTTGATTCCATCAATTGAAAGTGACTCTAAATTCATAGCTTTTCATTTATATCATTTAAAATTTTTGGATCTTTCACATGTGTCAGGCCTTGTTTAGATGGGAATTTGTGCAGACATGGCCTCACTTCAGCATGCATATATATATAAATCCTTGCAAGTGACCCTACTATGCAAACCAATCCACATGTACCTCTATCTGAATTGCAAGTCAAGCACATGTGTAAAAATTACCAATAAAAAAATTGAAGAATACCATTGACTTCATAATTATTTATCGATTGTGTAGGAATCATGAATCTGAATAATGAGAGAGAGATCATATTGCGGTTGTTTGAAACCCAAATATGATCAATGTGCTTCGCAATTGTGGCATATTGAAATTCTTCTAGTGTGCCAACATGCTAAGCAACTTAGGGTTGATACATAGACCAATGGGATTTTGGGATATTAACATTGATGCATTTTATATTGATGATCATAGTTTATAGATATATGTTGAGTGTAGATTTTAACTTTGTACAATATTTATTGTAAACAAATTTTAAGTAAAAGAATAAAAAAAGATATAATGGAAAATATAAACATTACACAAAGATTTTTCCTTTAAAAATCCAAACCGGGAAAACCAACATATTCTATATTCATTCATTACATTGCTTACAATACAATATACATATAGGATCCAGTGGCATCCAAAATCCTAACCCAATGCCCTGGATTAGTCAACAACACTAATTCCTTAACTGGAAATAGAAAACCATCGGTAAAAAACCATGTGCCGAAAAACTGCCCAACAATGGACATGAAAATCAAGGCAAAAATGCGACATGTTTCCCGAGGAAAAAAATTCTCAGGGGCACTGCCCCCGAACCCCCACGTGGGGGGATTTCACCCCCCCTCGCACCCGACACAACGCATACACTACTACTCGTGTAAAGAATATAACACATACCCAACATCGAGGACATCTATTTTCTAACAAGATTATCTTATCATGGTGAATCAATCGTCTTGAAAAAAGTAGGTTGAAATAGAACCAATGAGAGTGTCAGTGGCTACATTGAACTATACTACCAAGCCAACACTCGAAAGGAAAACAACCAAATTCCAATCTTAGCCATCATAAGTGATAGCCTCTAGAATATCATGTACACTATTACTAGTGTTGTAGGATCTACTAGGTAACACCATGATTCTCACCCATTGATGCATTATGGAGTGCAATATCGTGTACCGATAGTATATGATTGATGTTCCAATCTTCTCATGAACTTAAAGGATCATTTGAATTTATGCAATACTGGGAGATATAAATACTTTGGATATGGGAGTATTGTATGTAGCTTCTTATTTAAGAGGCTCACATACATGTGTACTTACACAACAATGCCTCTAGTTGGACTAAGAGAGCTCCAAATGGCACAATAAATTGATATCATGCATCGTCTTGGAGGTGACTAGGTGGCCAATGCCTTTAGTGATGAGTTATTTGACTTGTGGGGTGATCACTTCGCCACCATTCAAGATTACCCTTTATATGTAGGCACTAAATTTCAGCAAGATTCAAACCTATCCTTTCCCTTTGGATCCCACTCGGGGCCCATTAATAAGATTGTTTTCTTGAGTTTTAAACATCTTGTAATTATTATTTTACAAGTACAGGGTATATATATATATATATATATATATATATATATATATATATATATATATATATATATATATATATATATATATATATATTAACCTAACCAAAGTTTCTTAACAAATGTATGTGTGTATGCTTGTAATAATAATAATAATCTGGCATTTTAGTAATGGAATTAAGTCAGGACACAAGTACAAATGTGTGTGTGTGTATATAATAATAATAATAATAATCTATTTTTAATGTCACGGCCAAGTCAGACACCAAATTAGTGTATGAGACCTCCTCCACCCAAGGATTTGACTAGTAAAGTCTACAGAGGTATACATACCCTACCCCCCTCTGGATTTGAACTTGTGACCTCTTAAGAGGAAACACATGTTCTTAACCATTAGTCCCAATATATATATATATATATAGAAGTAGGGTTTGTTCACCTAACCAATTTTCTTAGAAACCAATATTGAAGATGCCCATAGGAGGAGGACTAGCCTACTACAATCAAGCCTAAGCCTAAAGGACCTATGGATCCTACAGATCCACAGACAATACTTCTCTAGTTACAATGAAACCTTGAGGCCTTGATTCTAGGGGACCATGAGATGCAACTAGTAGACGTTCCATTGGATTTACAACACCATGTTGTAGGAGTACTATCATGATGGTAATGGTTCCTATGACAAGTAGTATATGGGATCATTTGTTATTGTGTCAAGCTCATAGAGTCAGAGTTACATCTATATGATTAGTCCTCTTTCTTTTTTGAGATATTTTGTTGGCATATAAACCAATATTTTTGTATCATCAGAGGCCATTTAACCATTTTTTTTATTGACATTACACATTTTGGACATGTTGTATGTTTTATTTTATATATGCACAAACTTTCATCCCTACCTATGGATGCAAAAAATGATGTGATTACAATCTTTTCATGATTATGTACATGCATGTTTTCATGCTTTTAATGTGTCAAATGCTAGTGAAGAATATTGGTTGCTAATGAATAAGTAAATTATTTTAATCTCGTAGGCACGTGAATATAAGTAATAAAATCAAAATGAATCTCAAAGAGTCTCACCCATAAAAACTTTCATAAAAGAGTAGGATTATAAACATGTTAAACATTATTAAACTAAGACATTGCTAGTTCTGAATCTATGTGGACATCGCTAGTTGTGAGTCCATGGGGATTCATTAATTGTTATAAGGGAAATCATCAATCAATCTAATTTTGGAGGGATCAAGATCTAGGGCATCATTGCAAGAATTAGGAAGGTCATGTCCCAATTTGATAAGGTTGTTCTCTTCCACACACAAAAAGAATTAAATGGTGAGGCAAATGCATCGACAAAATATGCCATCACATTAAACTTCAGATTCCTCATGGAAAATGGTGATTTTCTTCAATACATTATCCCCTAGCCTTATAGTTATGGGTGACATTACAAACTAACCATATCTCTTTCATTATGTATTGCTTGTCTATTCCATTGAGTGTGTCATGAAGCCACAAGTACCAAACAACTGATGGGTAGAAAACTTAAGTGAGAAATCCAAGGAACCCATTTACTCCTGTGGGATTCTATCGCAGTATTTCAAGCTGTAATGATGATGAGGGATGAGCAATTTGGGATATCTTTTATGAGGGGCTCTACAAAATATTAGTTCAAAGTAAAAGTTTGTGGATTGGGGGTTCATATTCGTGAGGATAGGAATTTTGGATGTGCACTGGAGCAAGGAATTGGGGCACGTTGGCCCACTTTGGTGTTGTTCATAGGAAGACAAGGGAGACTATCATGGGGGTTTTGTAGCATCATCCTGTAGGTAAACAAAAATTCAAGGTTGCTTGGGTTTTTTATTTTGATTCTGCTAGTTTAAATTTTTACAAGAGGGCAAGCCCAACTTGTGGTTTTGTGGGCATTGGGGAGATTTGTGTCCTGCATTCTCATAGTTTTGTGAGCAAAGGGTTGGGACAATCTACTAAGAATCTTAAATGGGTCTTGATGGAAAATGGTGACCTTCATGAGATTAATAAGGTTTTGTGCATGCACGAGGAGGTCATGTAGGCAAAGAACAATGCCATAATGACTCTCTCCTCCAAGGTTGCAGAATTGGAACATGCTTATGCCACATAAAGTGTCAACCACTGAAGCCTCCTTCTTTCACAAAAATTTTGGATTGATATTCTAGAAGCAGAATGTGGCAAATTGTGAGTATTGATTACCTCTCAGCGGATGGAGAACCTTTCTTTTGCCTCTAATAGTTAGGGAACTCAAAGCTCTATTCATGGAGAAGGAAATGAGGAAGAGACCATCTTCCAAAATATGGAACCAATGGACATTGAAGGTGTAGGCATCTAGTTCAATAACAAGGAGAAAGAAGATCAGGGTAGCATGAAAGCTTAATATGGTATGAATGTTTTTATAGTGAAATGTATTTTGGGTCAATTTGTTAGGTAAACAACCTATAGGAGCACTTGGAACTCTGGTTTGATGTATCTATTTTTGTCTATAGACCTATGTATTAGAATTTTTTTGTATGGGAAATCCCAAAAACAATAAATTTATATGTTGTTAGCCATGACACAACATCGTTATATATATATATATATATATATATATATATATGTTTATTTTGTTCTAGGCTTTTCTTTTTCATCTTCGGAAAGTTGATTTCCAATTCATTTCCATGGGATTCTTCATATAGTATGTAAATAATATAGATTTGATACCTACAAACACTTCTCTTATAGTGTGGAAAGTTGCGGGAAACTTGCAACTTCAAAAGAGAGAGAAAAACCCAACTAAGGTTTAGTAAACATTTTTATACTTTAATGCACACTTCATTTAATTGATTTTGTTTTACAATTGAGATGAAAGGAATACAATATTAATACTTGTACTAGTTTATTAACTCCCATGTCCAATATTTAGTTTTTGTAACCACTTTTATTGTTGAATGAATAGATGTAATAATGTTTTGAAAAATTGTAAGAGTTGGTGATGGAAACATAGAATTTTCAGATATTCCAAGGTTTTAATCTCTCCATAAGATCCAATAATATGTGATAAAATATAACAAGATACTAAAAATAGAAAGATATTGCTTGTTTATGTCAATTAATGTGGAAAAATCATGTGATTGAGATCGATTAAGAAACATAAATAGATGGAAAATACATTTTCTTGCACAAATTGCTATTCCTCAAATGCATCGGGTAAAAAACATTGTGTATTATTTTTTTATTGTAAGTGTATATATATATATATAGAGAGAGAGAGAGAGAGAGAGAGAGAGAGAGAGAGAGAGAGAGAGAGCATTCACATAAAATGTAGTGCAAAACCAAAGAACACAAGAGAAAATAAATAATCCCTAAGAAATGTCTCTTGATAATAAAAAAAAAATAGAGAGTTATGTTCACTTGCCTCTTCAAGGGGGCAACCTCTTGGAAAAAATATTCAAATACAATGAAAATTCTTGACAAAACATTACATAACCTTCTACTTAATATATAACTATCCTTAGAAAATATTAACTTCCTATGGGCCCACTTATAATCAAGGACGACAAACTAATTTGGGCCTTATTGATAAAGATGACCCTTTTTACAATGAGTGACTATTAACTAACTATTTAATGTGCCTTATTCAAGGAAGGTGGTCTCATACATTAATAAAGTATCTATGTAAGAGGGTTAAGGTAGGACCCTAACATTCCATCCCCCTTTGAAAGAAGTGTTGCCCTTAAGGTTGAGGGTGAGGAAATTCTGGTTGCATATATTTCTACTGTATCAATACTTCCCTGATCGTGCATTGGTGCAACTGATATTCTCTGGTATCCAATACTATTTTTTGGTTGAATCCAAATGGAACCTTATTCATCAAGTTCTAGTAGGTTGGTCTATAATTTTCAATTTGATCCCACCCTTCTTCAAATAGGACACTTGAAAGACTAGATGAATATTGGAGTCGTCTAGGTGAGATAGCTTGTAGGAAACCTGACCAATGCATTGTATGATATAATAAGGACCATATAACTTGGAAGCTAGCTTCTAGGGAAATTTATCTTTGAGTGATGTCTATTTATAAGGATGCAGGAAAATAAACACTTGATCCCCTTTGGAAAAAGAACATTTAGATCTCTGTTGATCAGGTTGTTGTTTCATTTGATTTTGCACCATAACTAATTTTTCCTTAAGGATATGGATAATGGATTCTATAGTGTGAAGCATTTTTCTACTACATAAACCTTGGAGGTGCCTGGTACATAGGATTCCATTGACAGGGGTTTTGGGCCATAAATAACTTCATATGGTGTCATTCTGGTAGCTCCGTGATAATTGATAGTGTACCACCATTCAACAAGGGGAATCCATTGTGGTTGATGGTGCATCGTTTTGGATTCAAAGCATCTGAAGTATGTTTCTAAGAACTTGTTGACCACTTATGTTTGACCATCAGTTTGAGGATGATATGCAATTCTCATATTCAATTGTGTACCTTGAAGTTTAAATAGCTCCTACCAAAATTTATTGGTGAATGTGGGGTCTGAATCCAAAAAAATGGAAGTGGGCATACCATGTAGCATAAATATTTGATCCATGAAGGTATGGGCCATAAATGAAGGAGTGAAAGGATGAGATAAGGCACAAAAAGATAAACTTTTGAAACATGATCAACAATCACCATGATGAATGATTTGTTGCCCACTTTTGGGAGTCCCGCAATAAAATTCATTGAAATGTCTGCCTAGATCTATGTTGGGACTAGTAGTGCTTGCAATGTCCTTGGTATCTTTGCCATCTCTCCCTTGTTTCTTTGGAAAGTGTCATAGGATGCTATAAAATCTTGGATATCTATTTCCATGTTATCCTAGAAGAATGAACTCTTATTTCTTTCATAGGTTTTATGAAATCCAAAGTGACCTAGTATCAGGGATGAATGTAGCTCCTTTAAGACTTGTTCTTTTATTGATGAATATTTTTCTAGAACAATGTGCCTTTAATACTGCAAATATATATTACTGTCATGTATAACTTTTAGATGGGTTGGGATCTACCTAAAGATGTTGGATGAGTTTCCTTAAAGTACTATTTTCTAGCCATTCCTCAAGCCATCCTAGTATTGGAAATGATAAGACAAGGAGTGACCCATCCTCCTCAAATTGTCTAGATAAAGCATCACCCACAACATTCTCTTTACCCTTCTTATATATGATCACATAATCATACCCCAACATCTTGGTGACTGATTTATGTTTCTCTGGTGAAGACAATCATTTTTCAAGGAAGTACTTCAAACTATGATGGTTAGTCTTTATATGAAAATGCCTCCCTATGAAATGTGGGAACCAAGTCTCCACTGCATGAAGGAAAACCATCATTTTCTTCTCATATGTGGATTTTCCCAAACTGCGGTCACACAATTTCTTACAAGGGAATTCCAAGGGGTGTACTTCTTGCATCAATAATTATTTGATACCTTTTCCTAAGGAATCACATTCCAAGACAAAAGTATTATTAAAGTCGATTGTTATAGCAAGATTTTCCTCACTCTATGAAAACTTGCACAGAAGGCCTTTTTCCATTTCCCTATGTAGACTTGAAGTCCCTTTTTGCAAATCCCAGAGCTAAAAAAATTATTTTTCCACATATACGTTCCCTACATATAGTACATCATGCGTATACGCATGTTGCACCACTACAGTTCGCATACATCAGGATTTGTGACCAACATTAAAAAATGGTGTTGGGTTTCCATGTCATGTCACGAGATCCATGATCCTTGACCTTCCATATATTGGAAATGTTCCGACTCGACCCTTCAGTTCCACTTGAAGGCTACAAATGGGCCAAATCCGAGCTATGGAAAAGAGGAGAAGAATTCAACTTTGAGAGAAAAGTTACTCTGGATAAATTATTCACTTCATATTGAGTTTGCATCCCTTTGTCCTTTTAAGTATGAACACATTGTTCATCCCCCAAGCTCTTCCCTACTTGATTGAGAACCTCATTGTCTCTCTTATATGATCTTGCCTTTGGTGGAGGATTGAAGTGGTGGAGGCCCAGCTGGAAGAAAATTAGTTTCTCGGTTTCGAACTGTGTCAACGCAGAAGTTTGCAATTCATTCACTTCTACTGATTACATTTTAATAGAAATACTCTTTTCTCGTCCAATTGATATCTTGCAAATATTTGAATTGTTATTCCATGGGCGTATTTGTTATTAATGTTGATGGATTATGTTGTTGAATGTGCTAACATTATTTATTATCACCATATGCTTGTGTTTCTTGGTTGTTGAGGACAAGTTGCAGGTGTATTAATTTGAGTCAAGTGCTCAATGGTGAACTTCATCGAATGTCTAGATGAGGTAGGCCTTTTATCTTGTCTTGCTAGCATATTTGTTTATACAGCATACTTGAGATTACAGTTGATTTTTGCAGTCATTTCTGTATGTTTTGGTTTACCCCTAGCCATAGAGAGATTTTCCTCGTAACAAAATTGGCGACCATATTGGGGATAGAATCTTCTTTTTCGAGGTTTGGAGTGTTTTTCTCGTATATTGGTCTCGTTTATATTGAGTTTCTTGTCGTATGATTGCTTGATAGCCTATGTTGATTATGAGTCTGAGTTTCTTAGCCTTCTCCTTAGCCTAGTTGTGCTTTGACACATATACGCAGTTTTTCCCCTGACAGTTGCATACATATGTGTGTTGTCCTTCTGCAAGAAGTGTATATACACACTTTTCCCTTGAACAGTCACATACATCGCCCTTTTTTTCTTGGTTGTTGGGTAGGTTTTGATGATTTTTGAGTCTTCTTGGGTCTCTTTTATGATTGTTAAGTGTCTGTGGAATGATAAGAAACCTTTCTTTGGTTGAATTTTTGGGTGGTGCCTTTCTCATCATCCTTTTCATTTGATTGTCCTTGCATCTTGGGCTGGGTGTTTTGCTTCTTGATATCCTACTTGGTTGTCTTTGTTTACATACCGTAGAGTCTTTATATCAAGTTGTTGTTTAGTCCTTGCATTTTCATTCTCTTATATTGGAAATAAAAAATATAAGGCATTTTACATTGTTGGCATTTTGATCTTTAGAGTCATTATCATTGATATTAGTACACGTAAAGAAATATTTCATTTTATTTGGAATTGCAGAACTAAATTGAGAATTGCATTTTGAAAAAGCATATCATTTACTAGGAATTGAAGTTATGACTTTGCATTGTATTCATATTCATTTATTTTACTTGTTGAGTCATAACATCACTAGTTTCACGACCGCACCTTTTTGAGTAAGCAAGGCCACTAAAAGTAACACTATAATTTAAAATCGATTCATAAAAAATTTATTTTTCTAGGGTGTACAAACTAGCTTAGGATTTAGAGCCTTGGAATAGAATTTTGTGAGTAAGCTTCTCCAAGGCTATTAAATCAACATATGTGTCTGACTAAGTGAGTGGAGAAATCCATTTTATAATCGATAATATCAGGAAGCTCTGCTTACACCCGAGTTAAGCATGAGGTCGTGTGAAGTTGGCTGAAGGGATATCCCCTCGATACCTTCTTAGTGTCAGATATATTTATGGAGATCTATTCATATATGGGGATATTGTTAGTACCCTTACCTCTGTGAGAGGCGGTGCTTTCAAGGTTTCAGACTTGTTACCCTACCCATATGGTGGACCTGACTTACGAATGTTCGTTTGTGCATCGATTATATTGTGGTTTCTTAGTTTCTTGACATAGGTACCACATAGGTTACTTGCAGGGGTTATTCTGCAGGTACTCTGGGTCAGATAAGGGTCGGACAACACACAACCTTTATGGGGGATTACCTCTCCAAGGGGATCTGACTGACTGGTTGTTAAGCCCACGAGGGCCCTTATAACTAATTCTGATACATCAGATCTTTAGCAGAGGAGTCTCAGGCCCCTCTTGGGTGAGGCATACCTACTTTAGAGAGGGAGGCCCCTTTCAACCACTTTATCCTATTTGTGTGCATATTAGTTGTTTGATTATTTTTGGTGTTCTCTTTGATTACTAGTTGGCCTTAGGAATGTTTTTTTATATCATGAGTCTTGAGTCATCGTGGAGCCGGACCAACTTCCCCGCAGGTCTCGCCGCTTGTTACAGTTACCACTGCATTTTGAGTCTTTGCCTTCTAAAAGGCGTAGAGTTATCAAACATGGTACACACACCTCCACTTATCAGACTTGTGATCATGCAAGGATGAGTATTGAAGTGAGTTAGCAAGATATTGGGAGTCCTTCGACTCCCATACCTACTATAGTTAATGGTACCCCTTCGACACCTTCAACCACAATGGTTGTAGTGTCAGAGGTGCCTATCATCACCTATGCTCGTTCTATAGTGAATACTCAACCTATAGCAATGAACCCTTTCGGGTCTCTTTGTCACTCATCGGGCTATAATGTTCAGTCCATCCCTGTGACCTCTAGTCCTTTTTCTTATGGTATGTCGAATTTCATATCGCATTTTTCAACCTCCATCCCATTGGCTAGTATGAATATTAGCATTGGACTTGGGGGCACATATCCTCCACACAATCCATTCTCATTTGGTGGTACTCATGTCTCGCAAACGACTCCTACCATTGGAGGTGTTCCTCCTCTTAAACCCGAGTCTAATCATGTTTCTTCTGGATGGAGTAACCAACATGGTGGACAAGCTACTGCTCACATTCCATCCTTTACACCCACCTCCTCTGTACCAATTCCAACCAACATGTTTGGCATGACGAATCCACCTTTATCCTCCAGATTCACACCCAGAGGAGGTCAGTTTCATACCTTGGGAAACCCCCAACCTGGAGCCACTCTGTTTGGGGGAAGTTTTTACAATCCTCATCAGAACATTCCTACTAGAATGGTGCCCAACCAACCCCTTAGGAATCAGTCCGGAGGAGGGTCTTATAATCCCGTACAAGGCCATGGCGCTTACCAGAACCTTGGATGGGCTGCGATTCCCCAACCACAATATTTCCACGGAAATTGGGGCCATATGCCGCAACCTTGTCTCCCTTTTCTGGCCACTCTCAATCTTCTAGACTTGTCTAAGTTAATGAATGAACCCATGCATCATGATCCATCATCGCCCTCTGTCCCCACTAAGATTCCTTCTAATATTCCAAAATTCGAGGGTAGAATTGGTGAGGATCCTAGTGATCACGTTACTACCTTTCGCCTTTGGTTCTCTTGGAATTCTCTTAACGATGATTATATTCGGTTAAGATTGTTTCAACGCACCCTCACAGGGGTTGTCGCGAAGTGGTATATCGATCTACCTAGGGGGGCATATGGAACTTTTAATCAGTTGGTTTTAGTCTTCATCAACCACTTCCAATTGTCGATTCGTTACAATGGTGGAATATAACTTATGTCGACCTTTCGTCAGGACAAAGCCACTCATATATTGGATCACATCCAAGAGTGGCATAGAAATAAGAGGTTGATAAAGGCCTACATACCCCCAAAATTTTTGCTAGAGTGGTTCCTTAAATATCTCGTGCCTTATATTTCGGAGGATGTTTCTACATCCAAGGTCACTTCTAAGGCAGAAGAAATTTTTAAATCCCAACAGTTAGATCTTATATATGCTCAGTCTAGGATGTTATACAAGATTCTTCTAGATGCATCGAGGTCCAACAAAAGCTTGGGTGTCATGCCGATTGAATTGTGGGGTCCATCAATGTGAAATCCACAGAATCGGTGACAAGTCATTTGAAAGACTTATCTCTAAACTAGTCTGCAGGAGGGCCAACTTCGTCTGTGTCCTCCAACCCCACTGAATCAGTGGATGTAATTGTATGTTCTGTGAAATCGTCGACCAGCCCGAATGGTAACCAGTAACCAGGAGAGAATAAAAATAAAGGACGTAATAATAATCGTAGGGGTGGGAAGAATAATAATAAACCAAAGGACAATGGTAATAATGAGAAGACGAATAATAATGCTAGTGAGGGAAAGAAAGCAAGGCGGAAGGCGAAGTTTCCCTGTAATCTTTGTACAGACGATAACCTTACCCATTTATGCCCCAAACTTTCAGAAGTTGCGAGTATTTTATCTCTATTTCCCGTTGTGCTGACTAATCCTTTTCCACATAACCAACACATGGCCTCAAGCTCCTCTAATGCCGAAAATGTGTCAAGTGGGAGTCAGAACCCATCGACACAAGACGGTGACCGTTTATGCATCAATATGGTTAAATATGAGGTTAATGTAGCCACTCAATCTCGCGATTACAGTTCTCCATAGACTCTACCTGGTCTAGAGTCTCCCCCTCCTTCGTAGATGCCCTTACAGATCAAAAAACCAGAGCCCCCACCTCGTATTCTGAAAGGAGTACTCAAGTTCTCTACCCACAATACTAATGCTAGAGCCTCCCAAAATTACTCTATTGTTGAGGACCTGGGTCAAACCCCTTGTGTGATGTCGGCTCTAGAGGTACTCTAGATGTTTCCTTCACAGAGGAATTCCTTGCTATCCGCGTTAGAAGATCTAGATCCTTATGGCTCGAAATTTATCAAGTTTGATGTCACAGATGTGAAGCCTTGCTTTCATTACCATGTGGAATTCCAAATCCACGTGGGTTACTCGAAGTATACCATCAAGCACACTGTTGTTGATGAAGGTGCTGCAACATGTGAGATGTCTCTGGTCTATTGGAAATCCCTCAGCTCTTCGATCCTTTCTCAATCTCTAACCATGTTGACTTCTTTTGACGGTCATTCCTTCCGCCCTCATGTTATTCTTCCTGCCTTTTCGATCCAGTTAGGTGGGAAGATAGTAGAGGTGTGCTTCGAGGTAGTTGATGCACCCCTCGAGTATAACTTGTTACTAGCACACAATTGGACTTACGCTATGACAGTAATTGTATTTTTTTGTCTCTCGTACTCTTTGTTTTCCTCACGATGGGAAGATCGTGACGATTGGCCAGTTTTTCTTTATGTATGCTAGTCCCAGTCCATATATTGGATCATCGATCCCCGTGATCGATAATTCTCAATCGACAACTGAGAATATCGGTGTTGGAATGTATTCATCCCTTATGGGTACCTTTGAATTCATGACACTGCTTCACCATATGTACGCCATGTCCAGTAGGATTGTTTCGTTATAGAGGTCCATTTCTTTCCACACTTCCTATTTTAACGATCCTTGGACCCTACCTTCCTCGATGACATCTTGTGAAGGTCAATCACATTCTAGAATGGCCATGCCACTATCGGCAATAGCGATTGCGTATCAAGTTGTTCTTGACTCTTCCGCCGATCTGGATCCTATTACCTCGCAGACGGATGAGGAGGATCATGTCCTTGAGCCCATGTGGGCCACTTCATTGTCTTGTTCATGTGACTTCCTCGATGAGACTTTTCCTTTGGATGAAGCTATTGTTGAGGTCATGAATGGTTCCAATAGACCTTGGGATGATATTCACCATCGCTCTTATTTTCTCCCAAAGCTTGCTAGAATTGAGAAAGATGATTTTAGATCTACTTTGAGAGAGATAGTCGGTCACGTCGTAGTTCCACTTGATACGCACGAAATTTATGCTGAAGGAAACATGGTGAGTATCTCCTCTACTGTCACGATCAATATCTCTCGTATCCCTAGCAAGATTGAAAATGTATACATCGGTGTGGATTTTTCGCCAGAAGAAATTTTGATCTACACTGAACTCTTCAAGGAATTCCAAGATGTGTTTGCTTGGTCATATGAAGAGATTCCATGAATAGACCCTCAAATTGTTGAACATGAAATTAAAACTTACCCAGATGCTAAGCTTGTTCAACAATGTATTAGAGCTGTCAACCCCTGGAAGGCCCCTGCTATTAAGGAAAAGGTAGAAAAACTGCTTAATGTTGGATTTATCTACCCGGTTCCCTTGGATGAATGGGTATCCAATCCCGTTCCTCTGAATAAAAAGAAAGGAACCATCCGTTTATGCATGGATTTTCGTGACTTAAACAAAGCCTATCCTAAAGACAACTTCCTGACACCCTTCATCGATCAGATTCTTAACGAGTGTGCAGGAAGCAAAATTTTTTCTTTCATGGACGGATTTTCAGGGTATAACCAAATTCAAATTAAACCCGAGGACCAACATAAGATGACATTTATTTTCCCTTGGGGTAATTTCGCATACTGGAAGATGCCTTTCGGCCTTAAAAACTTTGGAGCAACCTTCCAACGTGCTATGACCTTCACATTTCATGATATCAAGCATATAGTTGAAGCCTATTTTGACGATATTGCTTCTCACTCCCGTAAGAGAGTGGATCACCCTAAGCACCTTCGGCTAGTATTTGAAATATGTCTCCATTATCTCATCTGGTTGAACCCTCATAAATGCACATAAATGCATATTTTACATTAGGTCAAGTCATATTCTAGGATTTTTAGTCTCTGAGACTGGGATCATGGTAGATCCATTAAAGGTTGAGGCAATACTTCAGTTGCCTCCCCCGCGTATTATTTTCCAACTTCAAGGTTTACAGAGGAAAGCTAACTTTTTACGTCGGTTTATAGTGAACTATGTCAATATTACTAAGGGTTTCATGCATCTCTTGAAGAAGGACACTCCTTTTATTTGGGATGAGCAAGCCTAGGAATCATTCGATTCTTTGAATAAAGCCTTAGTATCGACGCCTCTGCTGAAGTCTCCAGACTACGGTAGAGATTACTTGTTTTATGTCACCGCGTCCGAAGAGACGATGTGTATGGTTTTGGTTCAGGAGGATGATGAGCTCCGTGAGAACGTCATTTTCTATCTCAGTCGAAACTTAGTCGGCCCTGAACTCAAATATTCTCACATTGAAAAGCTAGCTTTGGTTTTCGTTTATGCAGTCCAACGGTTACAACATTATATATTGCTTTGAAAAACTACTGTGGTTTCCGATGTCAATCCATTTCAATGCGTCTTTACTAGGCATATCATAGGGGGAAAGTACAATAAATGGATTGTCATCCTACAATAGTCTGATCTCGATTTTTCTTCTATGAAGTAAAAAAAATCAATAGTTTTCACAAAGTTAATATATGAATTCCCTCGATTTGACGAGGATGTTATTCATGTTGATTCATTTGCAGATGAACACATTTTCCTTGTCTCATTGTCAAACCCCTGGTATGGAGACATTGTTCTCTTTCTTCAAACTTTGAAGTTCCCTCGGCATCTCTCGCGAGATGATCGACGAAGTATACGATACCAAGCTAAAAACTACCTTATCATCGGCGACACTCTGTATCGTCAAGGAGTGGACAATATCCTATGTCATTGTTTAACTCATGAAGAAGATGAGTCTATTTTAAATGAACTTCCACAGTGGGGCTTGTGGTGGTCATCTATCTAGGCTTGCGACAACCCATAAAATTTTGCAAGCCAGTTATTTGTGGTCGTCTATCTTTAAAGGTTGCATTGAAGCAGTTAAGAAGTGTCACCCCTGTGAGGTGTTCACTCGAAAAATGTGCTCGCATCGAACCCCTCTCCATCCAGTCATTATTGTCATTCCCTTCACTAAGTGGGGGGTGGATTTTATGGATTGCAACCCAAATTCGATTGGGGGGCATCGACATATTATCGTGGTCGTAGACTACTTTACTAAGTGGGTTGAGGCCATGCCTACAGTTAAATATGATGGGAAGAATATCACCTTATTCGTGTTCAATCAAATTATAGCTAGGTTCAGAATCTTGAGTGAGATTGTTACTGATCATTGCAGTCATTTTCAGAATGAAATGATGGAAGAACTAAAATCTAAACTAGGTTTTAAGCATGGTAATTCTTCCCCTTACCACCCTGAGGAAAATGGACAAGTAGAGGCCATGAACAAGTCTCTCAAGACCATTTTGCAGAAAACTGTCAGCCAAAGAAAATTTGACTGGCATATCATGCTTTATCTAGCACTTTGGGCATACCAAACCTCCGTCAAGACTTCCACTGGTTTTTCCCCTTTCCAGTTAGTACATGGTGTGGATTCGATCTTGACTATTGAATGTGAGATCCCTTAGCTTAGATTGGCAGTTGCGTTCATACCCGACACTTCCGATATCAAACAACGCCTCGTGCACCTAGAGAGTCTCGATGAGCAGCGTCAAGACACCTCTACGACTATCAAAGAGAATAAAATATGTGTCAAGGTCCAATACGATAAGTTTGTATGTCCTCGGTCGTACGTTGAGGGTGACTTGGTCCTTATATATGATCAAGCCAAAGAACCACTGGGGGCAGGCAAGTTCAATACCATGTGGCATGGTCCCTATATAGTGTGACGTGTCTTAGAAAAAGGATCCTATGAATTAGAAGATTATGAAGGGAACATGTTGGTTGAGCCCAGGAATGGGCTCTATTTGAAAATATATTATGCTTGAACCCCAAGCTTGGGTGTAAATCTTTGTACACTAATGCAATTTATTGTGTATATATATATTCCCTTTATTTTATCTTCAGCTTGCTTATCAGGTTTTTCCTTGGTTGGCAGATGTCAACAGAGTCTTCAGACAACTTAGGATTCACATACGGGGCCAGTCGTCATACACGTAGCTTGGCTTCCGCCGCTTGGGTTGGTTACTCACATGAGGGTCTACTGGTGTCTTCAGGTGGCATATTCCTAGGGCCATCCATGAATAATGTGGCTGAATATAGCGTCGGTATAGAACTTTTGTGTGATGTCATTTCACATGGTATTCACTCTTTAGAGGTTCTCCTAGACCCCCAATTAGTATTATGTCAGTTGAACGACAATTACCGTGTGCGTGACCCTACTTTACTTTGAATATTCATACAGGTACGAATTTTGGAACTACAGTTTGATTTTATTACTTATCATCACATACCTAGGAGTTCTAATTATGTATCTGATGCATATGCTAATTTTGTCTTAGATTGGAATTTGTCACATAACTAAAGCAAAGAAAACATTTTCATCAATGTACACATTGTAACATAAGTAAAGTCGAAGAACCATATTTTTATATATATTTCAAAAAAATATGATGTTTATAGTACAAAATTGTGGCTAACACCCTCAATATACATATATAGCCGATCATACAATAGTCATGACATCTACTCCTGTGGCATCGGATGAGTGTCATGATAACAAACTATGACATTTGCGAGATGCTGAAAGAGTCGTACTGAAGCATAAGGCACACCCACCACCTGTCGTTGCATAGCCTCCAGCAAATCCTCCACTTGAACCATAGGAATCCTCTGTGTCAAACAAGACAGGTTGCCCTGCATGTTTTGAAGGACTCTCTTTGCATCCCCTCCTGTTGCCTCATCTCCACGGTGTCTTTGATGATATTGTGAAAGTTTGTTTGGTCGTTGTGGACCTACGTCTATGTCACATACATGTTCAATTAGTACTTAACATCATCTAGAAATATTTTTGTCTCCTTATACAAAAATACAATATATATATATATATATATATATATATATTTAAAAAACTATGACATACCTATGTCTCCGTAGGCGGACCCTGGTGATAATGGCATGTCAGGATCTCCTCTGAAGTCGATCCCTATGTAAGGGTAGTCATCCAGAGCTATCATATGTCATCTCTTGTTGGACCTCAACCAAGTTTTGAGGAAACCTTGGTCAGATTTGGCCCACTTTTGAACTTCAACACATTGTTTGAAGAAGGAGCACCCAGGCAGAGCTAAGATCGCAGATCTCACCCGTTTTTTAGGGATACATGGATCTAGTAAGGGGTTTTCTAGGGTTTTTGTAATTTTTTTATGGGATGTCGGCCCATGGGGTTTACCCATGATTAGGCCTTATTGTAAGGGTTTGGAAAAGTATAAATAAAGAAGAATGTATTGTAGAAAGGGGAATCTAAGTGCAAGTAGTTTGAGTGGCTTTGTACCAAGGAATATATGTGTTAAGGATTTGTGCTTGATAGAGAGTTGTCTTTGTGCCTTGACCTAGCCTTGGAAGGAGGATCTGGTGTTGAGTGTGCATATCTCTTGTCTAGTGCGAAGCTTGACTCTATGGCTTAATGCACAGGAGTGAATGAATGTAAGATTAGAGCACATAATAAAGAGACGAAGCAGTTGGTGGACGTAGCCCCACACTAGGGTGAACCACATATATCTGGTGTCTCATGGTTTTCTTTGTGCAATGTTATCTATGTTATGTTTTGATTAGTGATTAGATTAGATGTGTAATGAATATGTATGTGTTTCTTAAATTCATTGCTTATGTTACAATGCTAAATCAGATTTTGAGTGCTAAGTGCTAAGTGTTTACGGTGCATAATCTTTCATTATTACTATGCTAGATCTATCTTAGATTATGTTCTGCGATGTTCATAAGGTGAATAAACTAATGCATGTCACTTCCTAGCTTTATCAACATACTATGTGAAGTGTTATTATCACAGATCTGTGTCCCGGCTTGGTTACAAATACCTGCGTCCTGTAACCCCCCCTGCTTCTACCTCGGGTGAGACTTCAATTGCTTCGCAAGTGTTTCCAAAAGCGCCGGTAGTCGGGGTTTTTTTGGTGTGTCGTTAAGCGTTGAACCCTGAAACTGTGATTGTTGGGAATTGAAGTAAAGAAAAAGAGAATTTATGTGCGTAGATCTGTTGTTGAAGTGTGCAGTACTCTACTCGAATTGTGAACCTTTGTGCCTAGAGAGTAAGTTGATCTGAAGAAAAGAGGTAAGATTCTAAAGAAGCAAGCTTTGTTCTTTGGTAAGAGAAAGATAAGTGAAACTTTTTGTTTTGAAAGGATGAGATTAACTATGTTTAATACTTTTTGTCCTAGTCTGAAGGCTAGGGCGCAGTTGAAAGAAAGAGTTGATTTGAGTAAATTTAATGGAAATGAAGAAAGATATGTTATTCCTATGCATAGAAAGAGTTTTTGGAGTAATAAGTGGATGCAGGAACATAGAAATATTTTTTACAGATTGCAAGTCCAGCACTATGATCCTAAGGGAAGTGTGCAGTACATAAGAGGTTGGGGAACATTTAAAAGAAAAAGAGGATTGACATTATGTTATAATTGAAGAATACTTGGACACCTTGGTAAGGAATGTCCTGAGGTAGGCCCTATTTTTATTTTTTGTAATATTATTGATCATGAAGTTGAGGATTGTCCAAGGATTATTGCTAAAGTTGAAAGGATGCAATGAGACAAGAAAACTATGAAGAAAGTCAAGAGACTAGGGGAATATTAGAAAATCATAAAGAGAAAATATCAGAGGAAGTTCATACTACGATATTACAATTGAAAGAAACGATGGATGCTCATAAAGATGTCAATTTACCAGATATCCTGAAAGCAAAACAGTGCATAAGTACAAGAATAGAAGACTTTGACATAGACTATGTCTTGGATGAAGAAACACAAGTGAATACCATGACAGAAGAAACTTGGGAAATTTTTGGAAAGCCTACTATGGTACCTTCATTGGGAAGGATAGGCTTGTTTAAGGGAAATATGGTAACCTTATGTGGAAGAATTACTAATGTACCTATTATTATTCATGGAACATCAACTGAAGAGGAATTTGAAGTCATTAAGTTTGTTGGGGACAGTGCCCCCTTCCCACTTTTGTTAGGTAAGACTTGGATTGAGAAGGATCAGATCAGAAGGAAAGCAGAGGAATAAGCTACAAAAAAAGAAAAAGAAAGAACTAAGGGATTTCATAGCTAGAAAAATAGATCGACTAATAGAAGAATGAGAGGATAAGTCAAAGCAACAGAATAAAGTAACAACGCAGGAGGAACAAAAAGCAAGAGAATTAGTTGTCAAGGTTGAAAAAATGCAAAAAGGTTTGAAGGACCAATCTATTCAAGAAAGAAGTATTCCCACCCAGGAAGTGTTAAGAAAAGGGATATTAACTTCAGACCCTCCGAGGGCACATCAACAGTGCGAAGCCACTGCGCTAGGGGAAGATAAGAATAAAAATGGAAAGAGGATCCTAGAAAAAGTTAGAGAGACTCGGATCATAGGAAAGAAGGAAAGGAAGCTCAATAAAAATAAAGCTAAGTTGGAAAATCTACAAGAAGCTACAGATACCATATGGAAGAATTCATAGACTGGAACCTCGCAGGAGGCAGGTTCGCAGGATTTGAACCTTGTTGGAACAGCAAGTCCGCGTAGAACGGGATTTCTCCCTGGCGAAGTTATATGACTGTTAGAGGTGCCCCAACTGTTAGAATGACGCTCCAGAACTATTAGAAAACAAATTTATGGGATGATGGACTGCTTTTGGGACATTGAGACCACACCTTAACAGACAGATTCACATTGATGGAAGTAGTCCTGGCCGTTGGAAGAATTTCTTATGATGCCTTGCTTATTTAACTCATTAGACGTTGTGACGGGAACACATTTTTATACCCGTGATTAACTGAGCCAAGAAGAGAATTATCTGTATGTTGAGATGTGCTATCTGAAATTAGACCTCTCCTATCTGTTTGTCTACCCCACCTATCTATTTGTCTACCTCAACCTGTCTATTTAAAATATAGAATGTCAGGAAAGCCTAATGAATTGGAGAAGTCTGTCGAGGAAGTCCTTAACAAGCTAATGGCTGATAGACTGATATCCAGAGGTATTCAGGAGTCATCGACTAGGGGATTGCAGGCTTCCCCTTCGACTAGATGTCACTCCAGTCGTGTTAACCCTGCAACTGAGTAACGAAGTAAGCACTGCGGTAGTCTAGCTAATGCGAAGATGATCTCGTCGATCCTACTCGAATACATTCCACCTTTGACTAGCGTTGTTAACTGTAACAACATCCCTCGTGATTTTGAGTACGTCGTGTTCATCGCGTACATTCTGAAAGGAATACGCATAGTCGAGAGTCAGATAGGACAGATCCCATTATTAAAGAACAATGACTTTAATTTAGGAGACCAAAAGAAATACGCCATGTTGGCGCCCCACCGCTATCTCACGAAGAAAACTAGGAAGAATCCTCACCTCGTCTCACAGCCATGGATTAAGGGGCTAGTGTAGCCCACTGTGCTAAATGTGATGAAGATCTCGCATTTTGGCCGCCACCAGGAGGTTAACGCTTGCGTTAAACTCCTCTTGTCGTGATATCATGGTGGATACTTGTGGCTCGAAAGAAGGATTACTGTGGATCTAGCGCTGATCCACCATATTACAGGCTTAAGTGTGAAAGGACCTGACCCTCGAAAATTTTATCCAGGGAAGGCCTCAGACCATTCCCTATCACAACGCATCAAGGAAGCTTATGGAGAAGTTGAAAAAAGAAAGCGAGGCTACAAGATGGCACATTGTGCCTTGCTTTCCAACTTCTAGCTGGCAAGCTCGTAAGGAAGAACTTCCCCACATAGATCACTGGGTTTGTGGTGGACCTCGCAGGAAAATGTGTGGAGGGAATGCAAATGAACTGGTTGAACTACCTCATCAATGAGCTTGAGAAGGATTGCCATGAAGCCCAGGACTTGGGATACAAATTCCACTACATATGGTTGATCATTTTGATCGCATTTGTCGCTTGGAAAATGCCTCAAGGAACCACCTTCCTAAAAGTTGAACCCTCAGAGTCGTTGGCAGCTAGGTTTTCCACCTTGTGGTACACCAACAACATGACGAAGCAGTGGCAGTCCAATGTCATGTTTCATGCATACTATTAGCAGTTAAAGGTTTCCATCGAATCATTCTCGTGCATGACATCGCACACCCTACACCGGTACTGACCAATAGCAAAGTTCCACGCTGATCCTCATTTCATTTACATCACTGCGCTCAGAGCCAAGAACCAGGAAGAACTACAATCGTACTACAAATTCACATATGAAGATATGGATCATATTACGAAGGAGTGGCTTGAGGAATTTCTTGTACCTATCGCTAATGCATAACTATATGACACTGACACCATAGGAATCCCCATAGTCACCCGATTTGAGCATGTTGGATAGTCCAGTGGGATGAAGAAGAAGAAAAAGCAGGAGGAAGTCCAGGATATAGAGAGAGATGAGGAGGATAATTCTTCTGAAGATAATGGGTCTGGATCGCCAAGAGGAGGAGAAGACGAAGAAGAAGGACAAGGAGAAGGAGATGAAGGAGAAGAAGGGCAAGGAGGAGGTGAAGCTACCACCCCTCCACTTGAGGATCCCCCCATTGGGACAGTAACACCGCAGAAGAGGAAGGTTTCTCCAAAGAAACCTTCAACAAGGAAGAAGACGCACGCTAATAAGCCCCAGTTGGAGGCCACGCTCACTGAGGATGACATCAATCTGGTCCACAGAGTTATGGAGGATGCTTCTGAGAAAATCTTGTAGAGATATGGAGAGAAGCAGGAGGAGATATACAAAAGAGTCGAGAAGGAATTGAAGGAAGTAGAACAATTTGTTCACTTGGTGCGCACAACACCTACTGTGCCTTCCTCATCGTAGATTGTAGAATTGGGGGATGAACCAACCCAATTGAGAAGGATTGTGGATGCGACAGAAGCCTGTTTCTAGAGAGTGCGGGAAGAAAAGGAGAAGGCTATAGAAGCCTTGAAAAGGGAGAAACACGAATTCTTAGCACAATTAAGAGCAACACAGGAAAATGTAGCATCCTAGGAAAGAGAGAAAGAAGATCTTTAGGCGAAGCTCCAGGAGAAAAAATCCCAGCTACAAAGGGAAAAGGAGCAGTTTCTCGCAAAGCAGGCCATGGTCAAAGAAGTAGTGAGTAAATCATGTCACTTTGTGCTAGGTTTGGCATAGGAGGAGAAAGAGTCGGTCAAAGCTCAAATGGTGAAGTTTGTTGAGATCATCCAGTAGCTTCAAGCAAGGATAACAGAATTGGAGGCCCAAATAGTACCAAACACATTACAGGATGTGCATGACCAGAGGGAGGATACCGCTAAGAACACATTAGTAAGGATAAGAACCCTCACCTCGGAATGTAAACAGTTGAGTGATAGAAGTGCACATACATATGAATGTCTTGCCAAGGATCCATAGCTGAGGAAACTAGAAGCACAATTACAGGAGGCGCAGTAGCAGGAATTGTCGTTGCAGGCACAAATGAAGCTACTCACCACAGTATAAATAATGAAGAGATCCCAGGAGCGGTGCGCAGTACAACATCATATCACTGCCATCCAGGGCAAGGTAATGGAAGTCACGTAGAAGCTACAACTTGTGCAAGATGAAGCTTGCAAGGTGTTTGAAGAAATTGATGGGCAGGAATCACAACTAGATCAAGTGGTTGCAGTAGTAGAAAAAAGCCTAGAAGGGCTTGTTATAGAGCAGACGATCTAGGATCTCATTGAGAAGGAGGCTCAGGCGAAGAAGCAAGTCGAGGTAGCTCAAGTTAAGCTCAAGGCCTTCAAAGCAGCACTGTCCAGACCTGAGTGACTCAGGACGAGTCACAAGTGAGTGTTGGGGGCCTATTGGCCTTTGACTGAGTTTTAAGGAAACCTTGGCCATATTTGGCCCACTTTTGGACTTCGACACATTGTTCTAAGAAGGAGCGCCCAAGCGGAGCTGAGATTGCAGATCTCACCCATTTTTTAGGGATACGTGGATATAGTAAGGGGTTTTCTAGGGTTTTTGTAATGGGTTTATGGGATGTTGGCCTATGGGGTTTACCCATGATTAGGCCTTATTGTAAGGGCTTGTAAAAATATAAATAAATAAGAATGTATTGTAGAAAGGGGAAGCTAAGTGCAAGTAGTTTGAGTGGCTTTGTGATCCGAAAAGATCTTTTAATGACTGTGGTTGAGTTGCATGCATTAATTAACCATTTAAGAAGCTGAATGAAAGAGGATGAATTTAATGAGGAATCATAGTAGCCAAAAGACAATATACAGATCTGAACTGAAGCAATAAGAACAATGAACCATCACAAGAGAATTGATAACGGAGTTCGGCACAAAATTGCCTACGTCTCTGGGCTTTGTCTCAGTGGGGGAAGCTTCTTTATTAATTATTCAATGCTTGTATAGTACATGAAAAGTACATCAAATAGATGTCATACTAGTCTCACTATGTTCTTCTTGACCTCATAAATCCAACACAACTGACGGCACTGAAAAAGACTGAGTGTAGCTCCCAGAAATGGTCCGCAAGCATCTGCTCCTCAACAACTTCCCTGCATAAAAATGGCTTTGGCTTGGCTTTGCTTCATCATACCTCTGATATAACTATCCCTCATGGCCTCAAACAGGCCTAGTTTATATAAATCTGAAGTTAGATATCCATCCCCAACTTCCTCCCAAAATCTGGCCTCAAAAAGAGCCCAATATCTCCCAAAAATGGGCCAAAATCCCCAAAAAATCCATTTTCCGAGCATAATATCAGTGAAAAACCCACTCTATAATGTTAAAAAACCACATTTTTCCGAAATTACAGAGTAACCCCCTCTAACAGGGCATGCGCCCCCTTTTCCAGGTCGTATGGGGCCACATGGCCAAGTGCTGGTGCGCCCAGTGCTTAAGTGCCATCCCCCTTAACTGTAGCTCTTGGTTTTGGGGCGCCTTTCATGTGTTCTGGGATAAACTGCCCCTTGGGCACGCACCTGCCATGAAACCGTTTGTTTGGGCTTAGCCCTAGCCCCCTTGCGCCCTCCTTTGGACATTTTAACCCAAAACTATATAAAAGTGGGTTTTTTTCATCAATTTAGCTTTGGTAGGTTGGTAATAGGGCTTTACCAAAGACTTGGAGTTAGCCATGGGTCAGAGGTTCGAATCCCATGGACCCCTACATACTTTTTACATGCAAACCAGTAGTGAAGTGCCATGTGGTTGCCCATGCATGGGCCATGTGGCACTTATTCATTTGCCAATTGACCATTGACTTTTGCCATAGAAGAATCTAATTGTCGTGTGATATTTTTCACATCTGGAGTCTATTTTGAGAAAGTAAATATATGGCTGAAATTGGGAGAACAAGACGGACGCAATGGCATTAGTTTCGTTGAATTATGAGCACTTTCATTTTGAGCCTTTTTTAGCCCTGTCAGGCTCCTGGATCCGATTTTGGATCACACCTCCCCACTAAAAGACCTTTTGGTCCCCAAAAGGTTACTGACCAGTCAACAAGCTCGGGATAGGCCACCTGGCTTGTCCTCTGTCTCGAAACTCTGTCCTGTGCACATGTCTCATCAAGATCAACTGTAACACAATCATGACAACTGACAGTATATTGTTAGCCATTTGAACCCTATTACATCTTACTGAAGCCACTATCATCCATGTAGACAACATTACTAATGATATAATCAAAAAGACGATTGCAAATGAGTTGATATACTTGAAATATTTGCACGACATGAGCTTATCTTGAAGCAACTTATGATTGATTTTCCATTCAACAATCATTTCTTGTTCTTGCTTAAGATCAATTACTTCATTTGAAACAATTATTGGTTTGTTTCTTGCTTGCACTACCTTATTTAATTGTTCCATTGTTTGAAGTGTTTTATTTGCCTTAACATGATGAGCATGAACCACATAATCTTGACCTGCTTTGGTTAATTGATATTGATTCTTTGTCTTGTAGAAGATTGCCTTACGATCATATAAGTATGGACTACCTAAGACCATTCCACATTCTCTTAATGACACTACATCACATGTTACTTTGTCCACATACTTAGATGAAATTGAAAATTTGATTGTGCACTGCTTTGTTATGTGAATTTGATGATGATTGCTTATCCATTTAAGTGTGTAAGGATTATGATGAGTTTGTGTTTTTAACCCCAATTTCTTAACCAATTCTTATGAGATTAGATTAGATTGAGATCCACTGTTGATTAATGTGTCTATCTTAGTGTGTCGCATGATTACCATTATATGAAACAAGTTGCTTCTACAATCAATGCCTTCACCAATTTTACCTGTCATACCAACCAATGAGATCTTTGATTCATCACCTGAATCCAATCCCAAGTCTATGGGTCTTGTTGTCGCTAGCACTATTTGCATTCCCTTCTTTTCCTTGAACCACTTTGGCCTCTTCTCGGGATGCAACTGCCAACATCTGTCCTCATCATGTCCCTCTTTCTTGCAATTCTTGCAAGAGGGCTTCCCTTCCTTCCTCGTCACTGCATTTGAATTCTTTCCATGCCATCTCCTCTTGTCCTCTTTCCTTGAAGAAGATTCCCTTGATACACCTGCTTTCCCTGCTTCAATGTATGTCGCTTGAACAGAAACCTCATCAAGGTTAGTCGGTCCAAACATGAATACAGTGTTTCTAATATGCGCAGGTAAACCTCCTATATACTTCATAAGATTTTCTTGTGTATGTAATGGGATATCTAACATCAATGCCATTTTACGAAAGCTATATGTATACTCTTGCACTATTTTTCCTTTTCTTAGTTTTAAAGATTACCATTCAATTAATGCTTTTTCTTTATAACCCAAAGGATAGAATTGTTTCCTAAGTGCAGAAATGAAGCTTTTCCATGATGGAAATACATTACCCACTTGTTGCGTTCCATTTTGCAACTTGCTTTGCCACCAGATGAGAGTTGTACCTGTAAGTCTCAACGATCCCAACTTGATTTGTGTGGCCTCATCATTGCTCTGTTACACACTGCAATAAACCTCCATCTGCCTGATCCAATTGTCAAGTTTCTCTGCATTTACTTCACCATCATATATGGGTAACTCAAATTTAACATCAAGTTTTAACAATGGCATTTCCTTATTATGTTTATGAACATGTTTCTTTGCATTAGATTTAGAACTTGAACTTGAAGAAGAAGGAGAAGNTTTTTCTTTATAACCCAAAGGATAGAATTGTTTCCTAAGTGCAGAAATGAAGCTTTTCCATGATGGAAATACATTACCCACTTGTTGCGTTCCATTTTGCAACTTGCTTTGCCACCAGATGAGAGTTGTACCTGTAAGTCTCAACGATCCCAACTTGATTTGTGTGGCCTCATCATTGCTCTGTTACACACTGCAATAAACCTCCATCTGCCTGATCCAATTGTCAAGTTTCTCTGCATTTACTTCACCATCATATATGGGTAACTCAAATTTAACATCAAGTTTTAACAATGGCATTTCCTTATTATGTTTATGAACATGTTTCTTTGCATTAGATTTAGAACTTGAACTTGAAGAAGAAGGAGAAGGAGGTGATGATGGAGGTGAAGGAGGAATCTGAGGATGATCCTCTTCCTCTTCACTTTTTCCCTTTGAATATTCACCCAAAACTGGTCTCTTTCATTCCAAGTAATCCTCGTACAAAACTTTCACCATCTCCAACATAGCAAGGAAAGTTTTCCAGAACTCTTTCTCATCCTGAGAAAGCCCTACTTCCGATGCCAACTTCTCGCTGTGAGAAGCTGTCTTTCTCAATCCAATTAATGGATTCTCTGCAACAAGCTTGCCTTCACCACACTGTAGCTTTTCCCTGGTTAACATGCAAAACTCAAATCCAAACATCAACTAGCTCTGATACCACTTGATCCGAAAATATCTTTTAATGACTGTGGTTTAGTTATTAATTGCATGCATTAATTAACCATTTAAGAAGATGAATGAAAGAGGATGAATTTAATGAAGAAACATAGCAGCCAAAATACAATATAAAGATCTGAACTGAAGCAATAAGAATAGAAAACCATCACAAGAGAATTGATAACGGAGTTTAGCACAAAATCGCCTAGGTCTCCGGGCCTTTGTCTCAGTGGGGGAGGCTTCTTTATTAATTCTTCAATGCTTGTACAATATAGAAAAAGTACATCAAATGGATCTCATACTAGTCTCACTGTGTTCTTCTTGACCTCAGAAATCCAACGCAACTGACAGCACTGAAAAAGACTGAGTGTAGCTCCCAGAAATGGTCCGCAAGCGTCTGCTCCTCAATAGCTTCCTTGCATAAAATGGCTTTGGCTTGGCTTTGCTTCAGCATAAATCTGATATGACTTTCCTTCATGGCCTCAAATAGGCCTGGTTTATATAAATCTAAAGTTGGTTATCCATCCCCAACTTTCTCCCAAAATCTGGCCTCAAAAAGAGCCCAATATCTCCCCAAAATGGGCCAAAATCCCCAAAAAATCCATTTTTTGGGCATAATATCAGTGAAAAACCCACTCTGTAATGTTAAAAACCCACATTTTTCCCAAATTACAGAGTAGCCCCCTCTAACAGGGCACACACCCCCTTTTCTAGGTCGTATGGGGCCACATGGCCAAGTGCTGGCACGCCCAGTGCTTAAGTGTCAGCCCCCTTAACTACAACTCCTGGTTTTGGGGCGCATTTCATGTGTTCTGGGATAAACTGCCCCTTGGGCACGCACCTTCCATGAAACCTTTTTCTGGGGCTCAGACCTAGCCCCCTTGTTCCCTCCTTTGAACATTTTAACCCAAAACTATATAAAAGTGGGTTTTTTTCATCAATTTAGCTTTGGTAGGTTGGTAATAGGGCTTTAGCAAAGACTTGGAGTTAGCCATGGGTCAGAGGTTCGAATCCCATGGACCCCTACATACTTTTTACATGCCAACCAGTAGTGAAGTTCCATGTGGCTGTCCATGCATGGGCCATGTGGCACTTATTCATTTGCCAGTTGACCATTGACTTTTGCCATAGAAGAATCCGATTGTCATGCGATATTTTTCACATTCGGAGTTTGTTTTGAGAAAGTAAATATATGGCTGAAATCGGGAGAATGAGACAGACGCAATGGAATTGGTTTCGTTGAATTCTGAGCACTTTCATTTTTGAGCCTTTTTGAGCCCTGTCAGGCTCCTGGATCCGATTCTGGATCACTTTGTGCTAGGGAATATATGTGTTAAGGATTTTTGCTTGATAGAGAGTTGGCTCTATGCCTTGACCTAGCCTTGGAAGGAGGATATGGTGCTCAGTGCGCAGATATCTTTTCTGGTGTGAAGCTTGAATCTGTAGCTTAGTGCACAGGATTGAATGAATGTAATATTCGAGCACATAATAAAGAGGCGAAGCGGTTGGTGGACGTAGCCTTACATTTGGGTGAACCACGTATATCTGGTGTCTCATGGTTTTCTTTGTGCAATGTTGTCTCTGTTATGGTTTTCTTAGTGCTTAGATTAGATGTGTAATGAATATGTATGTGTTACTTAAATGCATTGCTTATGTTAGAATGCTAGATCTGATTCTAAGTGCTAAGTGCTAAGTGTTTACGGTGCATAATCTTTTTTTATTATTGTGCTAGATCTATCTTAGATTATGTTCTGCGATGTTCATAAGGTGAATAAACTAATGCATGTCACTTCCTAGCTTTATGAGAATACTCTACGAAGTGTTATTATCACAGATCTGTGTCCCATCTTGGTTACAGACACCTGCATCCTATAACCCCCCTCTGCTTCTACCTCGGGTGAGACTTCACCTGCTTCGCAAGTGTTGCCGAAAGGGTCGGTAGTCAGGGTTTTGTTGGTGTGTTGTTAAGTGTTGAACCATGGGTCTGCCCCTGTGCCAACATCTCCACCAGAAGAAGAAGTCATCTTTGTAGGGTGTTGGTACCCTACCTATGCCCTGCCGCCTCATCACCTCGATCCACCGTGCCATGGATGGATCGCAAGGTCCACACAGGATAATATCAACTCTAGGTCCCAAGACTAGAACCCGCTCGAAGAAAAAACTTCACAAGATAGAAGTGAACCTGAAGTTCCTTTTACTACCATGTTTGCATTCTGTCAGTTGGATTTTCATGTTGTCTAGTAGTGAGGTGCACCAGTCATACACCATGGATCTCAAGCACTCCACTGAGTAGATCATAAGTGGCCTCGATTCCTAGTGCAAAGAGGTCGATCCTGTGATTCGTGTCAAAACGAGGACAACAATCTTGAGGTTTAGGTTGTTTATCGCTTGAATGGGGAGTTGGCTCCCGACCTTCTTGGTCCCTACAATGACATAAGAGGCTATGTATTCCTTGATTTTCATGCCACTCCCAACTCCCTGGGCTTTGAGGTTGACCACCTCACCTCGATGTGACAATCCTGTCAAGAAATAAATGTCCTCAACTTCAATCCTTAATGGTTGTCCATCAAGGTTGAAGCTCTCACTATCTGGATCCTAGTAATCCACGAGAAACTATAGAAATCTCACTTGGGCCCTCATGCCTTTAAGAGCCCAAAACTTGTATATCCCACATATTTTTAAGGCAATTTGGTCCCCTGGATCTCTCTCCACTGCAGCATCTACCTCCTCATGTTCTCTTTCTCTCCACTCTAGCACCATCTTGCAAGAGACAAACCCTTTTTTGAGTTAGCAACCTCTAAAAAAACAATTTCATGGACATATTGTGAGTTGTAGTGTAAACAGTTGCATATATGGCTGATTATACGATTTTTCTCTTTTGAACAACCGCGTATAAGCATGTGTATACGCGACCCGATGAACTATAGCTTGCATACACCTAAGTTTTCAATTTGCGCCCTAAATAACTTTAAAAATGGAACATGGTTACAAAATCTAATCCACTGAAAAGAAAGAGGAATTCATTATGAGTTACCTGATCCATAGGGTCGTCGATTCCGTCACTCGTAGCTCCCGCAATCACCAGTTGAAGCTCGGAGGCAATTTGGTCCAAAATCCACTATTTGGGTAAAAAATACAAATGGTATAGTAACTTTTTTTTTTACTATTTATAGCAAATTTTTACTCACTTTGCATAGTTTCAGACGATATTTTGACCTAATGGACTAATACGACAATGGATGGAGTTGGTTTTTGTAGTTTTATTCATGGATTCTTGCGGTTTTCAACACCAAGTCGCCTGTTTGTAACTTTGGTGTTAAGAACCAAATATCAATATAGCATAGTAAAACCTTAGAATAAGTACTCAACGCCTTGAAAAAGATATAATTTCAGATAATAAGCCTCTTCGAGGGGGCAACCTCCTTTTACCCCACATAAATGTTCAAGTACAAGATGATTCCAAATGAAAATGTCTCCTTGGTATATAT
>SNQJ01S0006295.1:0-43852 GCA_010110895.2 Picea sitchensis | reverse complement strand
CAATGAAACCAGTCCCACTCAATTTGGATACTCTAGGAAGAAGTTATGATTGTTTTACCTGGAACACCTTCTTGAGACTAGTCAATAGGACTAGTCAGATACCCTATCTTACACAGGGTGTATATACAAATTTAAGATGACCCGGAAACTTAACTATTTACCACAGATACCTTACTAATTTCTGTGAATAGCCTCCAAATTTTAGGGTCTGAAACGTTACAAAAAAGAATTTATAGCGAAAATTTCCCAATGACTCAATTTAAGATGATTCCAGAACCCTATCTTTTACAGGCTGTATCTCTAAAAGTATAAGTCCTCAAGAGATGGAATTTTAACCCAACATACCTTGATCCATCTACTAAATATTCTCCAATCCATTCCTTCTGAAACATTGTAGAAAAAAAATTATAGCAAAAATTCCAAGGTGTCTCAGATGTAGCAACGAAACCCCAAGACCTTAAGCTCCGATACCATATGTTAAGAACCAAATATCAATATAGCATAGAAAAAACTCAAAATAAGTACTCAACGCCTTGACAAAGATATAATTTAGGATAATAAGCCTCTTTGAGGGGGCAACCTCCTTTTACCCCACGTAAATGTTCTAGTACAAGATGATTCCAAATGAAAATGTCTTCTTGGTATATATAGTAGACTAGGAGGTATAATTACAACTAATGGAATACATCCGACATAAATAAAATAATATTACTAATGTAATATGCCCCAATTAAGGGGTAATGAGCCAATATTAGGGCTTAACATTTGGACAGCTATTTTCGTTACCCAACATATAGGATAGGTATCCAATCTGTCATGCACATTTGCATCATCCTATGACTGTCGCTCATATTACTTAGGTACAAACCCATTTTGTAGCAACACATAACCTTCTATCTGCAACTAGAAGTGTTGTTATCAAATGGTAGAGACTTACCAAACATGGGTACCCTAGTTAGATCCCCTGCTTCATTTGGTGCCCATGCAGAGTTTTTTTCCATAGTACCGGTAGTCCCTTATATCTAACACATGATATTATGTTGAACCTCGTTTATTACTCATAAACATGTTGACCTATACCTAAAGGACTCCCAAGTGAGTTTGATTTAAGCTCTTTTCCGACTCATTTTAAAAAAACGAAAAGATTGTCGAGTGAACTTGTCTCTTTCGCACTCATAACTTAGATTTGAAAGGGCGTCTATTTGGTGCAAGTTTATCCCTTTTTCAAACCAAGTAGAATAAGATTACGAAAAAGGAAATTTTTTGGTGTTAAGTTGTAATTGCATCTCATGCCCTTGCTTGTAGTATTGAGCCTATTGTCAGTTCTCTCTTTTTCGTTATAAGTCGTTCACCTCAATAGTTTGCATTCTTAGCCAAGTAGAGCCTTGTTTATATCCTTTGTAGCTTAACACCCTATACCTAGAAGGAAACATTCCCCCGAGTGTCCATCTCCCGCATGCACCTCCTTCCATTGAGCATAGGTATGTTCCACTGCTAGAACTAGTTTTTCTTACTTGCGACACTCGTTTTCTCCTCTGTATCATAGCATTCATTTGACTATGAAAAAGCAAAAAAATACGGGCGGGAAGGGAATATTATCTTATATTGGCAGCAGTCGTGTCGCCTTTGAACATAGCACAAATTTTTTGAGTCCACTTGTCATCAAAATTTTGGGTTTAGGATGACCTTAGGAAGATGAGCTCGTTACAGAGAGTTTAATCCCCCAACTAGTTACTCTTCCAATACCTATGGAGATATTGATTGATGCCTCCTGCATCTCAAATTTTCATCATTGAGTCTATGCTGCCAGAGTCTTCCATATGTCTCATGCTCTTGTTCAAAGGATGTCTATCAACCTGGGTTGACCATTCCTCAAAAATATTGACTTTGCATGTCGGTCATACCCTCAATGTGTCTCGGAATCACATTAAATTGTAGTCCTATTTGCGCACCATGGTCCTACTTTCCTCATTGGTAGGTAACCTTGAACCCAACAGTCGACATTTCATCATTGGTCGTTGACTTGGTGGTTTCCCTTATGTTCAGCGGCAAGACCTATATTCACACATTGGGATTTCATGCAGTTTCTTGGATGCCATTAGCCCTATTGATGGTTTCCTCGACTTTGTCAACAATTTTCCTTATTGGTTGTTATTCAAAGGGTCTTTTTCATGTACCACTTGCATCTAGAACACGCGAAAGACACACAGGTTTGTTGGTTCGTGAACATGTTCTTCGTTCAATTTCCTCCAAATCATCAAGCTCATGCTTTGTACCTCGTACTGAATGATGAGATATGCCTTAATGCTCTCCTTTCAGTGGGTCTCCTTCCATCGACTTCAACTCATCTATTTTGGAGACAAGACCTAGAGTCCTATGACTACCTAGAGGCTTGCAGTCATTAGTGGCAGGTTCTCTTGCCATCGAAAGTTGAGAATACATAAATATCTCCTGATCGATGGATTCTTCAAGTGTTTGACCCCGACAACTCTATTCACACTTATAAGAATGTACTCGGTTCCTTGACACCTACTTTCATTATCGGTAGGTTTTCTTTCTTTTTTTAACGGTATACCTCAATGATTGGTAATCAAACAAAGTCTCATTGTGTTCGACCTCAACTCCTTTATTCACATGATGTAAACTTGCACCTTTGGCGGATTGTGTAGAAGACTTGAAGACATCAGTTTATAGTCGCAACTTTCTTGAGTTGTTTCTACCATTCATTGGACCAGTACCTATGTGTCTTCAATAATCATGGGAGATCAGATTGTACTCCATTGTATATAGATATCTTTAAATTGATTTTGAGATTGGTTCCACTGGGCCTTGTTCGTGACTATGAAAAGCTTTGGCATGTAGCCACCTTTGTATTTCATGGCCATGGGTAGTTGTTTGGTATATTTTCACATGGATCTGCAGTGTAATTCAAATTGGCATCCATGTATACAAAGTCAGTGTAGATTGTAATAATCTCATGAGCAACTAGTTCTTCCAATTGGGTCCCCATTACTCTACTTTTGGGTCTTATAATGTATTTCATCCATTGTAGATACTCCTCTGACCTTACACATTAGGGGGCATATGTTATATCAATATTTGCCTCACCCTATGAAAACTTGCATAAAAGGCCCTTTTCCATTTCCCTATGCACACTTGAAGTCCCTTTTTGCAAATCTTAGAGATAAAAACATTATTTTTCCACATATACGCGCCCTACCTATAGTACATCATGTGTATACATAGGTTGCACCACTACAACCCGCATACATTGAGATTTGTGCCAAAAAATAAAAAATGGTGTCAGGTTTCCATGTCACGTCACGAGATCCATGATCCTTGACCTTTTATATACTGGAAACTTTCTGAATCGACCCTTCAATTCCACTTAAAGGCTACAAATGGGCCAAATCCGAGCTATGGAAAAGAGGATAAGAATTCAACTTTGAGAGCAAAGTTACTATGGAGAAATTATTCACTTCAGATTGAGTCTGCATCCCTTTGTCCTTTTAAGTCTGAACACATTGTTCATCTCCCAAGCTCTTCCCTAGTTGATTGAAAACCTCATTGTCTCTCTTATATGATCTTACCTTTGGTGGAGGATTGAAGTGGTGGAGGCCCAACTGGAAGGAACTTAGTTTCTCGGTTCCGAACTGTGTCGACACGAAAGTTTGTAATTCATTCACTTCTGCTGATTACATTTTAATATAAATACTCTTTTCTCGTCCAATTAATATCTTGCAAATATTTGAATTGTTATTCCATGGGCATATTTGTTATGAATGTTGATGGATTATGCTACTGAATGTGCTAACATTATATATTATCACCATATGCTTGCGTTTCTTGGTTGTTGAGGACAAGTTGCAGGTGTATTGCTTTGAGTCAAGTGCTCAACGGTGGACTTCATCGAACGTCTAGATGAGGTAAGCATTTTATCTTGTCTTGCTAGCATATTTGTTTATATAGCATACTTGATATTAGAATTGATTTCTGCAGTCATTTCCTTCTGTTGTGGTTTACCCCTAGCCATAGAGAGATTTTCCTCATAACATCAAGCACTACTAATATTGGAGTAGTGCACATGGTATCCTTTAAAGAAACAAAATCTTGTGTTGCTACCTCAATCTAGACAAAGGCATTCTTTTTAAGGAGTGAAGTTAGGGAAGTTGCAATTTTTCCATATTTTTCATAAATTTCCTATAGTAGCCTATAAGTCCCAAGAATCCCTCAATATGTTGAGTTTTTTTGGACAAGGCAAATCTTGCATAGTCCCCACTTTATTGGGATCAACTCATACTCCCTCCCAACTTACAATGTGACCCAATATTCAACCTCAAGAGCCCCAAAATCACATTTGGAATTCTTCACAAATGTTTGGTTGTCTTTCAAGACTTGCAAGGACTTATAACATGCTATATGTGTGATTCCCATGTTTTATTGTAGATCAAGATATCATCAAAGAAGACCATCACAAAATTGCATTGGAAGGGTTTGAAAATCTTGTTCATGAGGCTCTGGAAAGTGGATGGAGCATTACATAGACCAAAAAGACATCTCTAGAAACTCATAATGACCTTCATGTGTTTTAAAGGCTATCTTATGGATGTATGTCTCTTTAATTCTCATTTAGTGGTATCCTAAACACAAATCAAGCTTAGTGAAAAACTTGTATCCATGAAGTTCATCCAAGAGATCATCAATAACTGGGATGGGAAATTTGTCCTTAATCATCAATTTATTGAGATCCATAAAATCAAGACACATGTGCCAAGTTCCATCCTTCTTTAACACTATGAATACTAGTGATGAGTTAAGCAATGGTACTAGGACGTATAACCCCCGCTTCCAATATTTCTTGAATGATCTTTTTTATTTTTTTCTTTTGTGCAAAAGTGTGTCAATAAAAATGTACATTTGTTGGTTGAATTCTTGGAATCAGGGTAATGTCATCGTCATTTTTTCCTAGAGAAGGGGGTAAACCATATCACTATATCTCTTCCATATCCAACCATATCATGGTCTCACATATGACTAGCTCTATGGGTGTTCATTTCTATAGAAGGAGTATATCTCCTGACTTGACCTAGTTATGATTTCATAACCAATCATAACATAATATGCAATTAAATTTTACCTAAATGCATTCTAGCATCAATAGTATTTATATACTTTAGACCTTCAACCATTACACACAATTTTAAATCTTGAAATTTAACTGAGGGAATTATTACCACAATTTCCTTCAGCATTTATGCATCGAAAGAAACCAAATGCATACTTGCATGATTGTTATCAACCTACTTGTTTCTACCTAATTAGCTAGTATTTGTAGAAGCTTGTAGGATTCCTCCACCATCCTTTTGATCATCATTCCTACCACCCTCATGGGTCTTCGTATAGATGGAATCCATATGTATCACTAGAAACATCCACATCTTCAACCATGCTATATCATTTTTCCTAAATACATAATCCAACATTAGTCATATTCAATTTCCAAAACATCATTATTGCATGTATATAACAATAGACTATTATAAGTCCACAAGCATGCCCTATGCATATCCAAGCATGTACATATGCACCAAGCATTCACTATCAGCATGCCTACTAATGCATATGCATTCTAACGTCATTGTATGCATCATGCTCTCTAGTGCATTTCTGTTTCAAATTCACTTATTTATTTATTTAAATGTTGTAGATGGTTGTCCTTAAATTTCTTCAAATCCTTATTTCCTTGTGTGCTCCCATTCTGCTCATTTTCACTATTGTTCCCTTGTCTGAACACTTTCCATCCAATTTCCACTTGGCCACTCTGCAATCCAAACAATGTTTTTTATTGGAAGAAGCTTCTCTTAGGAAAACATACCCAAATTTTACCTTTATGAAACCTTCCAGCACCTTGGAATGAGGTAGATAAAAAAATTCCATCACCCTACTACCACAATATCCTTGAATCAACTTAACCATAATCATTCTACATCTCTCCTATTACTTCTAGTTGTCCATTCAATTTTCTCGATTTTTGGAATAATTATCTTCACTTCATTTAACAATTTCCCGTGAAGCCACACTTATTCCACTCAATACCAAACCACTCTCAATGGAAGTCTATTTTTATTTAGTGGCACTCTTCAAAGTGAAAGAATCTTCAGTATTCTATCCCTAATTGTTTTGCATTTGTACCCTGCTTCCAGTGCAAACTTTGATATCAAAAGTGGCTTTCTTTCTCTGAGTACTTTTAGACAAAGTATCTAAGTCACAGCTAGCAAATCCTTCCTAGGAACTCTTGTGCTTAGCACATAGTGATGACTCACATATCACATGAGTCACACATCACCTCATGAAGTTTATGTTTTCCTTTTTAGAATGCTTTTCAACAATCAAAACGTATCTACCATCAAGACTCTGGAGTCTTACCTTACCTATATGTGCCCATTGATGTCATTCTTCACTTTTTGGCTTCATATCCTACATAAGAATCCTTGTCAAATTTCCCTTGCAACTCATCCAGACTCTTTAGCAATTGAGAACTATTTTTTCTCATTTCTTCTTGAGTCCCTTATCCACTTTTCATCCCTTATTTCGTAGCTTTGCACTTCCCTTAGTAATCCTTTTATTGTTTCATACAACTCTACGAGTTTTTTCTTGCTTCTCAACAACACCATGAAATTATTCTTTGTAGTAGACCCACAAAGTCTTCACTCATGGAATCCAGTCTTATTGTTAATAGGCCTTGACACAACATCTTCTGCTTGAGTTTTTTTTTTATTAAAACTCATCCTCTTTTCATTACCAAGATGCCGCACTTACAAATGTGCCTCCACATCATTGGAAAGACACCAGCATGAGAATATGTGGTATATATTACTCAATACTCATATCTGGCAGAAAAATCTATCATCTGGAAAATGCATTTCCAAAATTGACATTATTTTAGGAACTTCCATTTCAAGTAGTTGTATGGTTCATGGAGTCCCATTCCACTTCCTCTTACAACTTTAGGAAACAACTAGACATTTCTTTGGAGAAATTTAAGCATCCCATCATGTTGTCCTCTAGATAACCTTTCCAAAGGATGTACTCAATCTTAATTCTAAGTTCTGAGCTGAAAGTTATGGCTGCCCAAAATCAACAACTCTCTCTCTCTCTCTCTCTGCCCCTACAAGCCACTATAGGCCTTCTTTAATTTTATGAGAACAATGTGTTTCCCAACTCAAAAATATGGGTGGACATATGTCTTCTCCTTTTCAATATCTTTCTAATGACTATTATTGTTCCTCAATCTTATCTTTAAGATGAAATTTATGGCTTCTTGAAGAAAAAGAAAAACCATTCGCACCCCATTTATACACTTTCTCCACTTGTGCAATTTTACTATAAGGTCAACTTCTGCCAATTGTAGAAGAAAATCCATAAAGAACCAAGAAAATATTTGTATCTGGAACTGATAATACTCATAATGGTGAACACACAACAACCTTCAATTCTCCATTTGTCGCTCTAGTAATATTCTACAACAAACTAGAATATGCAACTTTGTCCTTTATATATAAAAAATAAATAAATTGTAGGGCAGTCTTGCCTACGTGGAAATATGTTGATGTGGAACCACTAGCTGACATGGTATTGGCATCTCACTAATATGGCAGTGACATGGCACTGACATGACTTCGGTCACTGGGGAATGCTTCCCCCTCCTCACTTTTATGTGACCCTGGTCTAGTCTAGTTGAAAAACTTCGATCACCAAGCCACCGGGGAGAATAATTCACCTTCTCTCACTTTTATGTTCATGACTAGAAGAGGCTCATTTAGAAATGTGCAAGCCCATATTCATGAGGGTTCGATAAGTCCATATGGATAATGGACTTACTATGGTTCTAAACATTCCAAGTCGCAATCCATTGCCACTTCTTGTTCATTAGATGAGACAAAATATCATAATATAACTCCATCCATTGCATGAAGAGAAATATAGGGGTTTCTGCAAAATGACAAATCTTGCATATGAATAAATTTAGAAAATGTATCATCAACACTAAAGTAATCCCTATATTTCCTCTCATACTAGAAGCTTTGCTTCAAACCAATAATTCTTTAGAATCAACTGACTCGAGAGATGGTTTCATAGGCTTCCTTTTGGAAGCTATACATTATTCAAACAATGCTTATGGCAATTTCAAGTATTATGGCTATAAATGTAAGGATTGACTGGAGGAGACTCAAATATTGGAAATACAGTTTGCAGGTTCAGCTCCAGGGTTGGGAAAATCTTACAGGTAAGTGCAGAGAAACGAAATGTCTGAGAGTACTGGAGAGCTGGATGGAGATTCGAAAAGTGCCATGATTAGGGGATTCTATTTTAAGCAGCGGAAGAAACATGGTTTTAAAATATTTTCAATGGCGGATCACTAATTTTAGAAACTGGATAGGTGTTTTTGGCGGGATACCATTTTAGTAATGATTTAAATTGGTTTTTGGAAGGTTTAATGGGAGTTTTGCTATTTTTAGAACTGGTTTATCTGTTCCATTGGAGGAGGTTTGCCAGTTAGTTTTTAGCGGTGTATCCACTGTAGTTCATAGTGGGGGGATTTAATGCACAGTTATTTGGTTTTTAATGTGTTTAGATAGGTGGAGATCCAGGTGTTAGGCTCATTATTGCCTCATGATTAGATCCTTGTGTTGTCGTTCCTCTTATCCATTGATCAGTCCCTCTGGATGGCAGACGAAGTTAGCGTTTTCCTGGGCGTTGCAGACGAGGTGACTTGGGATCATGAACGTCCCTTCTGCACTGATGAAGCAATAAATATTACAAAAGGTGGCAAACGTCTTCTGAAGGATATACATACGTCGGTCAAGTCACCACCAGGGCATTTACTATTTCCTCCAAAGGCGAATTCGTTATGTGGGAAGGGTTTTAGTGGGAACAAGCTCCAACAACTTTCAACGTTTGGTGTGGGCTGTGAGCTTTCGGAGAGACTGCTATGTCAACAAGGACCGGGTGAGACTGTTTTAGAGCACACTTCAGTTTCTGGATTAGGTTCCGGCCAGTATTTTGAGCACCACGTGAGGCCTTCAGGGGGAGGGTGTGCACAGGCTAGCAAGGAAGCAAGCTGGTTTCCATGAATGAACAGGGCAACACAGTAAGGATTTTGGCACAAAGAAGGATAACACACAATGGGAGAGACTGTGCATGAAGGAGTCGCGACAAAAAAAGGTGACTCGGGTCTGGAAACCCAAGAAAGTTAGACAAAGGTTGGTCAAAGGTATGGACGTGGGTTTGGAGGAAACATGTAACTTATCCCTCTGCGTGTTGGTTGGGAGGTTCGCTTATAAGATAAGGAGTAGTATCACTTTCTCAGCATGGATGCAATGAACCTGGTTACCCATCATTGGGTATGAACCAGAATACTTCGCCTTGCCTTATGGATGGTTCGGTCTGGTCTTCAAGCTCCCTGAAGATGTAGATATCATTTTAAATGGTTTTTGGGACTTTGAGGGCGACAACGTTATGCTTAAGAGGTGGCAAACTCGTTTTGACCCTGCCATAGAATATTTCAGCCTTCGACATGTTTGGGTTTTGTTACCTAGCCTGCCACTCCATTTGTGGAATAAAAATGCCTTAAAGGCTATTGGAAACTTGCTAGGTCGTTTCCTTAAGTTTGACAAAAGGGAGTTCCGTGATCCAGATAAACGCATGGTGCGTGTTCTTGTTGAAGTGGATATCCACGCGGACCTTATGGTATCACTCGAGTTGGAATGGAGAGGTTAAGTGATGGTGCAATGACTTGACTACCTGGGTTTGCCTTTTCAATGCAACTCATGTAGAAGAACAGGGCATCTCCGACACGATTGTCCATCATGGAACGAAAATGGAGATGTGGAGGACTCAATGGAATTTCAGGCCAACGATCTGTATATGAGTGAAGGTGATACAGAAGAGGTGGGGACTTTTACATCAGAGCCAGGAGAAGATACATCAGAACTCCTCTCGGGAACCTTTATCGGTAAGTTAAAATTTTACTGTCCTTCTTTATACTTTAATCTCTCATCTTGGGAGAGGGACTTTCTGGATTAGTCCTTTCCTTCTTCTACCTTTTCCATTTCCAATACTACTAGCACCTCTGAGAATACTTTGGAATTGGGTGGGTTGACTCCGGATGATGATAGGAATACCGAGGCTCTGTTACCTATCATTTCTACCCCTACACTGCCTGAGGTTTCCAATATACAGTTCGGGGGGACTCATGAGAATTATACCCCACTGCTATCCACTATACCTGAGAATGCTCAGTCGCCAGACACTGATATTGAAGCACTAATCCCGAATCTTAATGATTCAGTCAGCCCAACACCTCTACAAACCTTTTGGGGTTTGGAAGCTTATCAGGGGAGCTCAGATTGCGATCTGGGTGAAAATGCGTCTGTTGGGGGAGTTTGCATAGGAAAGGAAATGGCATGGTCCCGGGGCCTGGGTATGGAGGTCTCCCCTATCAAAACTCGTAGTGCACGCAAGAAATTAGGGTTAGCACCTATTTTGGGGGTTCAACAATCAGTTTCTATTCATGATATGGGGGTGCTTAGAGGCGTTAAATCCATCGCAAGGGCCAAGATATGATCCTTATCTCTATGAACATACGAGGGGTTGGTGGCACCCTAAAACTACCTACCATTCGCAGACTTTTCTCTATTATCAAACCGAACATCATTTTTCTCCAAGAGACTTTAGTCTTTGAGGAAAAGGCTAGGAAGTTTATGTGCTCGATTTACCCAAATTGGATGATAATTGTTGTTAGTTCTGTTGGGACTTCTGGGGGTCTATTAGTGGCCTGGAATCCTAAGATTTTTGAGCTACAATCTTTTCTAAGTATTGGTGGAATTCTATTAACAGGTATCCACATCCCGGATAAAAGAAAAATAAGTTTTATTAATACATATGGGTCGTGCACTGGGCGTAGGCATTTCTGGGAACAAGTGGATGCAAAAGGTCTGCTAGCACAAAACAATCTCATCCTTGCGGGGGATCTAAACTTTGCTATCAATGCAGATTAAGTGTGGGGTGAGGTAGCCTTGCCCAATCCTTTGGCAATTTTTTTAAAAAAACTTTTCTCTTCTAACAGTTTGGTGGATATTAAGCCTGTGGTTTTAATGCCTACATGGCGTAACATAAGGAAATGGGGGGAGGAAATACAGAAGAGATTAGATAGGGATTACATTTCAAAAGCGCTATTAAATGATGCTGCAAAATATAGATCTTGGGTGGATCTCCCTTTTGTATCAGATCATGCACCTGTAGTTCTTCAAATAGATTATGGTTATAAGCTTGTTGCTTATCCTTTTAAATTCAATCTAGCTTTCCTGCAAGAAGAGTCATTATGCGATTTAGTTCAGGCAGTTTGGGGTTCTCACCAGGTAGTCAAGGAGGCTGGAGCTCAACGAAGACTGTCTAGGAAACTCTCTGGGTTAAAAGCACAGGTTAAGATTTGGTTGGCTGACAAAAAGAAAAATGAACTTTCACAATTCGAACTTTTAGAAGCTGAGATTGCACACCTATATGAGCAATACTTGGAAACTTAACAAAGCATTGATCTTAGAACACGGTTGAAATATCTTGAAAGTGAAAGGAACAAGTTAATTCTGGCTGAGGAGGAGTGATGGCGCCTTAAAAGCAGGGCGACATGGATTAAAAGCGGGGACAGGAACACTAAAGTTTTTCATCATTTCGCTAGTTACAGGTGGAATAAAAAACATCTATGGGAGATCAAAGATGAATTGGGTCAGGAACACTATGGGAAGGATGCAATAAAGATTGGTTTTCACTAGGTAGTCGAGGAGGATGGAGCTCAACGAAGACTGTCTAGGAAACTCTTCGGGTTAAAAGCACAGGTTAAGATCTAGTTGGCTGACAAAAAGAAAAAGGAACTTTCACAATTTGAACTTTTAGAAGCTGAGATTGCACACCTATCTGAGCAATACTTGGAAACTTAACAAAGCATTGATCTTAGAACCCCAGTTGAAATATCTTGAAAGTGAAAGGAACAAGTTAATTATGGCTGAGGAGGACCGATGGTGCCTTAAAAGCAGGGCAACATGGATTAAAAGCAGGGACAGGAACACTAAAGTTTTTCATCATTTCGCCAGTTACAGGTGGAATAAAAAACATCTATGGGAGATCCAAGATGAATTGGGTCAGGAACACTATGGGAAGGATGCAATAAAGATTGAAGCTCAACGATACTTCAGTACCTTCTATCAAGAACCGAGAATGAATATGATAGTGGATAAGGTAGCATCAGTTGGCTTATATCCAAGGTTGGTAAGTGAGGAGGAATTCATCTAGCTTGAGAAATCAGTTACAAAGGAGGAGATATTAGATGTATTAAAGGGATTCGCCAAAGACAAGAGTCCTGACCTCGATGGGTGGACTGTGGAATTCTACTTGCATTTCTATGATTTGATCGCCAAAGACTTATTGGATGCAGTTGAGGAGTTGCGCAGGATTGGTGTTGTAAACAGAGCACTCAACTCGACTTTTATTGCTCTCATCCCGAAGGTAAATGGTCCTACTACTTTTGAGGAGCTCCACCCGATAGCTCTGTGTAACCTTTGTTATAAGATCTTCATTAAAATCATTGCTAGGTGCATTAGACCGATCTTGTCTAGTGTCTTATCCGAGGAACAATTTGGCTTCTTAAAAGGAAGACAAATTACCGACGCTATCGGGACGATGCATGAATGTATGCATAGTATCAAAGAGAAAAAGATTCAAGCTTTAATCCTAAAGATTGATTTGAAAAAAACCTATGATTGTGTCAGTTGGGATTATCTAAGACTGGTCTTGCTTCAATGTGGGTTCGGCCTACCAACAACAAAGTGGATAATGGGATGTATCACATCAGCAACATATGCTATATTGATCAATGGTGAGCCTTCGGGATTTTTCCATAGTGAGAGAGGATTACGTCAGGGATGTCCATTGTCTCCATTGCTATTTATTTTAATTATGGAAGGCTTAAGTCTGGCTTTAAAAAGAAGCCAAGAGGAAGGATTACTCACATGCATAAAGGTATCAAGCCTTCTTAAGATACTCCATCTACTGTTTGTAGATATGATATCCTCATTATGACTAAAGCTTCTATTACTGAATGGTAAGAAATAAAAAGAGTTCTGGAAATTTTCTGTAGGGCTTCTGGTCTCATGATAAATGAAAAGAAAACATATTTTCTACATCACGGTGTGAGTCAACAATATCTGGTGATTTTAAAGGCTAATTTTCATTATAACTTTGTTGATCTTTATAGTGGTTTAAGGTATCTTGGATATTTTTTGAAGATCGATAGATACAAAACTGAGGATTGGCATTGGCCGATTGCCAAGTATGAATCCCGGATTAGCCATTGGTGCAATAGGTGGCTATCCATAGGGGGGTGCTTTGTACTCATCAAGGTGGTTTTAGAAAGCCAATCTGTCTATTGGCTGGCTCTTGCAAATGTACCCTCTCCTATTATCCATAAGATTCGACAGGTTATCTATGATTTCCTTTGGTCAGGGTGCAATAGGAAAAAGAAGATTCATCTCTATGCATGGCAACTTATAGCATGTCCAAAAAAGTATGGAGGTTGGGGTTTGAGGGATCTAGGCAGATTTGGTAGGGCTATGGCGGAAAATACTCTTTGGAGAGCTCTAATGTAAGAAGGATTATGGCATCGTGTATTAAAAGATAAATAGTATCCTTATGTTTCTGTTAACAGATGGTTGCGCACGGTTAATGTAGTTGATGTTAAAGGGTCTCAGACCTGGAAGCATCTTTTAAAGTCTTTGTACATTGTCTTACATTGGTTAGCTTGGAGACCAGGATCTGGTCACAACATTTTGTTGGGAAAATATCACATTCTGGGGATGGGGGAAGGGGTTGTTTTGACTGGGAAGTTGATCTCAACACTCAACAGGAAAGGAATATACTTTTTATTCCAGGCACATTGTGAAGCTCATGTGGGGATGATCGGAACAAATTGGCACTCCAGCGATGCTCTGGGGTTAGTAGGGGATCTTGCATTGGAATGGAATTCCTTCCACTGTGCACTCATTAACAGTGGTGTTCAATTATTGTAGAAGCCAGATCAACTTATCTGGATGGGGGGCGGTGAATCGGAACAGTTAATTGTCAAGAATTCTTATGAGGCCTTGGAAAAAAAGAAATGGTGTTTTGTGATTGGTGGTTGGAGGAAAGTATTGTGGTCCTGGGCTTGCCCCTTAAAAATTTATCTATTCACCTGGTTAATGGCAGAGAACAAGATCCTCACCTGACATTTTCTTCAGCATAGAGGTTTTCATGGACCGAGTTTCTACCATTTATGTAAAGTAAGCAAGGAGTATGTCTACCATTTGTTTGTGGAGTGCTCTTTTGCCATGAAAGTCTGGGAAAAGGTAACAACAATTTTAAACCTTCCTGGAAAGTGGTTTGGCAATACAATTGCGGAGTGTTTTAAGGCTTGGAAAGAACATATTTTATCCTACCCTTGCCTGCCTTCGATCATCTGTTGGTATATCTGGAAGGAGAGGAATTTGGCGATATTTGAAGATTGCAATCCCAATTTACAGAAGGTGGCATACTTATCGATCTTCATGTTGAGTGACTGTAAAAAAAAAATTGAAAGCTACCTGTTGTAGGAACATTCCTAATACATATGTCGAGTGTGGAGTGGGGGGATGGTTCGATGGGGTTGTTGAATCCTTGGGTAATAATTGTGGAGCTGGTGGGTTTATTAGAATTAGTGAGCACGGATGTTACAAATGGTATTTCAACTGTCGGCCCGATACTAACACCAAAGTTGAGCTCTTGGGAGCTTGGGCTCTACTCACTTTGGCCTCTTGCCTTTCAATTTTGGAGATTCACATCCGGGGAGACTAAAAAATAATCATTGATTCGTTGAAAGGTAAGGGGCGGGAGTGGCTGCACTGGAATGTTGGAAGGACCGTATCAAGGAGATTTCAAAGCTTTTTCAAAAAAATTCCTTTGCTCATGTATACAGGGAAGGAAATACACTTGCGGACAATCTGTCAAAACGTGTGCTCCATCAAGCACCAGGGAAGATTGTCTATTTTATGTGTGAAGAGGGCCATGAAGGACCTCATCAGTTTTTAGACCTTTACTAGTGGGGTTGTCTTTGATTTTCTTTTTTGCTGATATGGGTTGTTAGTATGGAGATCCATCTGTTCTTCAGCGAAAGAATGTCTGGTGTATCCTATTTTTGGGATTGATCTGTCCCTTGTGGTTTCGGATTTAGGTTTCTTTTGGAGGTTTGGACATTTATATGCATTACCGTTTAGTCTTGTAAGTGTTATTATGGTCGAGATGTTAACTGCATGGTTATCTTGGACCTTTTTGAAGCCGATATCCTTGTATTTGAACAGTTTATATTTTTAGTAATATAAAGCGTAATTTTCTGAGGAAGAAAAAAAAAATTCAAGTATTCTTACTTCTCACGTTTAGTTAAGTTTTTCAGTACATTTCAAGAATTCTTAAATTAATCCATATTGTTTTGATAAGTATCACATTTTAACCAATTTTTCATTTTTCCAAATTATTTACAAGTAGGATATAAATATGAGCAATTTTGGGAGTTCCCTCGGGAATGCCAAAATGTCCCCATGCTTGCTCTCACCATCTCTGGTGCTGAAAAGCAATTGGACCCCAGCAATGATCGCCAGGAATTTAAAGTAAGTTCACTGAAAGAAAACCAAACATTGTAATACAATTAAACAAGTATTGAACCATGAGATTCAAAGAACCAATAAGCAAGGCATAGTCAAACCATATAGTCAAACATATGTCAGGTTGCAATAGGCCCAATAGTATGCAGTGATGGAGGTGGTTTGTTGGATCAGGAAGATGGAAGAACGATAAGAATTTGTTGTTGGAATATGCTCAGAAAATACTCTCTAACCCCTTCAATGTGCTTCCCGTTTTGATTTTATGGAAATCCAAAGGAATAGATGGAAGGCCTAACATGCCTTAGTGATACATGTTGTTGTGTTGTGTACTGCTAATTTTCATCCTGTAGCTGTTGTTTTTTCACCAAATAAACTTGAAACTTTGTTGTCTATAGCCACTTCAAGTTTTGAATTAGTTATGATAACTACATCACACTATTGGAATACATGTTATATACGAGTTGCAATAACTAGATAAGTCACTGAAGACATCTTGTAGTCAATGTGTGTTTTAGAGGTCACAAATTTCATCTTGAAGGTAAGAGATTCTAAGAATATTCAAAATCCGCTATAAATAATACATCTCTACGCTGATTTTGATGTGAAAGTTTGGGGGTGATTGGTTATTATTTCCATTCATCCACGAACAAGAACTTCTCTTTCCAGTTATTTACATTCATCCAAAAACAAGAACTTCTCTTTCCAAACATATCAGTATATTTGTTTAAATGGAAGCCTCCTCTAACTTGTGTGTTGTCTTAGTAACCATAGATCTTTCCCTTGAACAGTGAAGTCACATGCATTAGGAAAGATATCTCCCTCTTACACAAACAGTTGTCATAATAATGCTTTCAACAAACTTCCTTTTGGAGAATAAAATTCCAAGAATATCAAACAAAACTTGTCAATAATAAATGTGGTCTAGATAGGGTCTTATTAAACATGCAAAGGAGGTAAAATTAGATAAAATATACGAAGCAAACAATATGGTGAGGCTACGCTCACTTCTCTGTATTATTCAATGAAGACGGATTACATCTTTATATAGGAAAAGACTCTACCGAGTCGGTTATATGCAAACCAAAGACAACTAGACTCTTAACTAAGAACTGACTCTTAACATGCCTACAACTGACTCTCACAACTGAAGCTTATAACTGGTGCTTATAACTGGCGCTTACAACTGGCGCTTTCAACTGACGCTTTCTCCATTATTTCCAAGTCTCCCCCTTAATGGAGAATGGATTGACTTCTACACCTAACATCTCCCTAAACAGTTCAAACTTAATCTTTTCAAGAGGCTTAGTGAAAATATCAACAACATTTTCACTAGTATTACAATACATAAGAGTTATTTCATTTGACTTCAACTTTTCTCGAACAAAATGAAACCGGGCTTCAACATGCTTTGTCCTTGCATAAAAAATCGGATTCTTCGCAATATTGATTGAACTTTGATTATCACATCTGATCATCATAGGTTCCTTTCATTCTTCTCCAACATCTTGAAGAAGTCTTCTTAACCAAACAACTTTACAAGTTGCTGCACACAAGGCTTTATATTCTGTCTCGGTAGAAGACAAAGATACAGTAGGCTGCTTTTTACTACTCCATGAAACAACCCCGGATCCAATGCTGAACGCATATCCAGTGGTTGATCTTCGATCATCCAGATTGCCAACCCAATCAGAATCTGAATAACCTGTCAACTCAACATCAGATGCATTAGTATATTTAATACCATAATCAAGTGTACCTTTTAGATATCTGAGTACTGTCTTTGCTGCATTCCAATGGCTTTCATGAGGTTTCACCATGAACTGACTTAACACACTCACAGAATATGAAATATCAGGTCTGGTTGTGGTGAGATAATTCAGACTACCCACCATTTGTCTATACACAGTGCCATTCACCTCCTTCAAACCATCATCACAAGACAGTTTCACATTCTGTTGCATGGGAACAATAGAAGACTTACACTGATCCATTTTAAATCTCTTAAGTATTTCTCTGATATACTTACTCTGACAAACAAAAGTTTGGCCTGCATTTCTCCAAACTTCAAGACCTAGGCAGTAATGTAACTCACCAAGATCTTTCATTTCAAATACCTTTGATAAGTGCTCCTTGATTTCATCAATTAACTTCTCTGCATTTCCTATAATTATTAAATCATCAACATATAATGAAATCAATACTATATACCCCTGTTCATCAAATTTGGTATACAGATTTGGATCACTTTTGCTCCTCATAAAACCCTGTGGTTGTGGTGAGATAATTATAACTACCCACCATTTGTCTATACACAAGCAAGCATTCACCTCCTTCAAACCATCATTACAAGACAAGCCACATTCTGTTGCATGGGAACAATAGAAGACTACACTGATTCATTTTAAATCTCTTAAGTATTTCTCTATTATACTTACTCTGACAAACAAAAGTTTGGCCTGTATTTCTCCAAACTTCAAGACCTAGGCAGTAATGTAACTCAACAAGATCTTTCTCTCATTTCAAATACCTTTGATAAGTGCTCCTTGATTTCATCAATTAATTTCTTCAAGATTTCCTGTAACTATTAAATCATCAACATATAATGAAATCAATACTATATACCCCTGTTCATCAAATTTGGTATACAGATTTGGATCACTTTTGATCCTCATAAAACCCTCAAGAAGAAAGAAAGAGTCTATCTTCGCATACCATGACCTAGGGGCCTGCTTTTAGTCCATACAATGCTTTTAACTTACACACTAAGTGTTCTTTACCCTTTTCAACAAACCCTTCAAGCTGAGTAAGGTAAACCTCTTTCTCCTATTCAAAAACGCAGATTTAACATCTGACTAATGCAACTTCCAATGATACTTTGTAGCTAAAGCATTTAAGATTTCCATAGTATTCATTCTTAGCTACTGCGCAAATGTTTCTGATAATCAATACCTTATGTTTGAGAATACCCCTTTGCAACCAGCCTAGCCTTATACTTATCTATACACATCTGATTTAAACTTGGGTTTGTATATATCCATTTGCATCCAATGGGCTTATGTTTAGGCAATTCAGTCAATTCTGAAGTCTTGTTTTTCATTATAGACTCATATTATTCCTCCATTGCATCACACCATGTTCATGGCTTTCCATCAAACTTCGTTGTCTATGAGATTGAAATGCTACTCATTAGGCATAGTCTTTTATACCTCTCAGGGAAGCTAAATCTGTCTTGAAGATCTTTCAACTGATTATCTTCCTCCCCACTTTTGAAGATCTGTCTCCACTGCTACGTGAACTGTGACTGCTTGAATTGTCCATACCACTGAGTCCTTCTTGTTGTTGCTGCTATTGTCACTACGGTGATGACTCTGTTGTGTGTGCTGTTGTTGTTGCTCTTCTTTAACTCATTCATCAAGAAGTCTCTGCCATTCCTCATGACTGTTATCGTCATCATCATGATTTCGCCTCACATGGAAAAGTACATCTCACTTGCAAAGATTTCTAGAGTAGCATAATCAAAGAGTTTGTATGCTTTAAAATTTAACTAGTACTCAATGAAAATACATTTATTGGCTTTAGAATCCAATTTCCTCATATTCTCCTTTGGAATATGCGTAAAAATCCCACACCCAACACTTTCAAATTAATAACTGCGTTTGGGTCCATACAAGGTCGAAAGGAGTTATACTATCAAGACACCTTGTTGACTTCTATTCTTTAAATAAACTTACAAGATTTATGGTCAGTTCAAAATGCATTTGAGAGATTCTACCTTTCATCATACTCAAGGCACACTCTACTGCAGTTTTGTTTTTCCTTTCAGCTTAATTCGCTTTTGGCCAGGAGTGAGGCATCAGAACCTGTACTATTCCATTATTGTAATATTTTTTTGAAGTCCCCTGATTTATACTCTGCTCCTTGATCTGAATGGAGGATTTGATGGATTTTCTTGTCTTCCTTTCCACCATGGTTTTGAATTCCTTAAATTACTCGAAAACATCACTTTTCTGTCTAAGGAAGTAAACCCATGTATCTCTCGTGCAATCATCACAAATAACATAAAGTAAAATGCACCTCTAAAGACCTAGTCTGCATAGGCCCACATACATCAGTATGCACAAGATATAATACATCCCTCTTTTTCTTATTAGGATTATTAGAGGGGAATTCATCTCGTGCATCTTTCCCAATGCACATCCATCGCAAACAACTTTCTCATTCTTTAACATGTAAAGTCCTTCAACCATATTCTTTTTCAAGAATAGCACAAATCAGTATGATTGATGTGTCCATACCTTGATGCCAAAGAATATCTGTTGGCATAGTGGCAGAAGTCAGTGCATGATGTGCTTTGCTAATAACATCAAGTTTGTATAGACCTCCTACTTTGACACCCACTGCAACAGTTCGGAAGTGGTCCAAAAGATCCTTCACTATGCAATAACTCTTCAAGAATTCAAATTTCAAGTTCTGATATGTAATTGTGGACATAGAGATCAATTTTTCTTTATTCCTGGCATACACCACATCATGAAGGACTAACAATTATTCAATTAATGTCACATCTAATCTCCATATCCCTTGATCTTGGATGAGAGCGGTCATCTCCAAGATATATGTCGGCACCATTCTGAGTTTCTTTGAAAATAGCATACCAATTTTTATTACAAATCATATATACCGATGCTCCGGAATCCACAAAACAAGCATCATAATCATCTGTTTCAGTAGATAAAGCAGCATTTGACACAAATAGTCTAAGATCCTATGAATCAAAATTTGGGGTTTCATTAATATCATCACTAGCACTAAATAATTTGTGATCTTGATTTGAAGATTTTCCAAGATAATGACCAATGTCTTAGGTTTATTCCTAGCCTCATCACTTTTCTATAGGAAAGTTCAACCATATGTCTAGGTCGCACGCACAATAAAACAATTTTGACTCATTCTTATCAGATTGCATACCTGATTTGGAGATTGTCTTCTCTAAGATGAACTACCTCTCTACCATGAACCACCTCCTCTACTCCTCTTACCGACATTCTCTCTCACATCTATTATTTGACCACAGTGCAAAATCTTTACTCGAGATTCAGATTCTCGTGCCTCTCTTTCTCTTGTAGCAAAATACCTGTCAGCTCTTCAAACGTAGGAGGCTTCTCCCCATTTTAAGACCAGCAGAACATATGAGTCTTCAGCATACCATTTATGCAATAGTCACTAGATCAAGAGTTGGAAGGTTTCCTATATATATTTACTAGATTTTATTTCACCTCTTTAATGTGACCTAAAAATGAACTAACATATTCGTTTCCATACATCTTAATGCCTAGTAATTTACTTTTCAGGAACAAAATGTGATTTGTGTTGCTGGTTTCATACAATGCTTTAAGAGTCTGTCCATGTTGCAGTAGAAGTTGTAGCGTCTCTAATATGTGGAATTATGCTATCTTTAACAGACATGCGCAACAATACCTTTGCCTTGTTTTCGTGATTCTCCCAATCTTGGATCTGTGTTGCTGTCGCACCTACATCCGCATCAGGGTTCAGTTCAGTTCCCTTTGCAATGTTCTAGACACCATAGCCCTCCATGAGCGTATGCATCTTGAATTTCCAGTTAATGAAGTTTGAGCCATCTAACTTGTTGGTGTCGTTGAGGTAGGTCTCCGCTAGAGGATTCGCCATCTCTGCAAGTTAGTCTTTGCAAGTGAATCACCAAAGATATGCAGCTTTTTGTCGAATTTTCTCTTGTGCTGAGCAATCCATCGCTCTACCTTCGGATCCACTGGTCCAAATCTACCTCTGTTCTTAGCTTAAATCATGCATGCATGCACCTTAATATCCAAAATATTTTCCTTTTTTAAACTTTAATATCCCACATTAAGTTTAAACTTCACACATGCATCCACCTTTAATAATAAAAACTCCACCTTTATGATTTTCAAAGGTAATCATAAGAAAAAACTTCACTTTAATAAAAACAAAGTATACCTCCCTTTAATAAAAGAGTCCTTCCTTCAACTTCACGCATGCAAAGCTTCACACACATGCAATCAAACTCCACGCATACACCCGATCTCAAAAACTCACGCATGCATTCATGCATGCAAACCCCGCACGCACCAGCCTCACACATTCAAAACCTTCACGCTTGCTCCCAAGCTCACGCACCAGCCTCACGCATTCAAAACCTTCAAGCTTGCTCCCAAGCTTGCTCCCAAGCTTACGCTGCACGCTTCAATATTTGTTGTCAAACTCCACGCTCCTCCTCGAAATGATATGCAGACGGCTCATGCAAGTGCTTTCACGCTTCATTGGCCTGCCGGGAGTCCGCACCTCTCAAGCTCTGATACCAAGATAAAATATATGAAGCAAAAAATATGGTGAGGCTACGCTCACTTCTCTGTATTATTCAATGAAGATGGATTACATCTTTATATAGGAAAAGACTCTACCGAGTCGGTTACATGCAAACCAAAGACAACTAGACTCTTAACTAAGAACTGACTCTTAACACGCCTACAACTTAAGCTTATAACTGGTGCTTATAACTGGCGCTTACAACTGGCGCTTTCAACTGACGCTTTTTCCATTATTTCCAAGTGAATTAGCTTTCAAGTTTGACAGAATTAGCATGAGCAAATTTGAATTGGGAATTTTTGGCTTGGTAAAATTTAGCAACTCGAGTTAGGGCTTTAAATGGCAACTTTATTCAAGTCCCTTTTGCTAGGTAGAATTAGCATACTTACCAACTTTAGCTATGAAGGAAACTTGGCATGTAAAATAGGTCAAATCAGGTTTTAGACTTAATTTTGATGCTAATATTGGATAAGGTTGGACTTAGGATTTTAAAGTTTGATAAGGTTAGCAAGATTGCTAACTATAAAAAAGGCAGTTGAACTAGCTTTTATGTTTCACAAATTTAGTAGCGGCCACCTTTTTTAAGGCTTTTTACTTGGTATAGTTAGCAAAGATACTATGGATGATTGGGTGAATTAGTGATTTGGCTTGGCATTGAGCACAATTGCTAATTATTCAAAAATGTTGAACTAGGGTTAGGGGTCGATAAATATAGCAAGCGAATTAGGGTTACTTGGAAAGTCAAAATGGGGTTTTAACACAAGGCTATTTTGGAACATCATGTAAATGGAAAAACTCCACGTGGTTGTCAGGTCACATTGGGAGAAAAATCAACCTGCTTAATACTATACTTGATTCATCATCCTTCACCCATTGGAATCTTGGAACTACTCCAGCATTGTACATTGGAACCATGACATTACATCTTGTACCTATTAAAAATAGAACTGCTAAATATTGACGTGCCCAGAAAAAGAGTCTAGCTCCTAAAAAGTAGGGAAGATTGAAAATGAAGACAACTATTGTGAGATTGTTGTCATACATAGCATGTCTAAAAGTTTATTACTAAAAATAGCAACATCTTGCATGTTATTGAAAAATGTCTCTTTGGACTCAGTTTTTTTTAAGGAACCCAAATATGTGATCAAAAACAACATGTAAGCCATAAAAACCAAATTGCTAAAAATAACAGTGTCATGAAACTGCATTCATGTCACCCAAAAATGTTCACATTCATGTGAGCTAGTGAGGACTAATTGGACCAACTTAATCACAGGTAAGCATCCCATTGGATTTTCTCAAGTTACTTCCTCCCATGGGTAGGTAGCTAAAGGGCTTAATCTCCTCCCCCAATGTTACATGGGAAGGCCACCAACGATACTAAAGATGTGCAAAAAGGAACAAAGAAAAATGCCCTTGATGGATGCGTAACACATGCGCTTGAGAAGAGAAATTTTAACCTCAACCCTTACCAAACTTTAATGAATAAGATGGGAGAGGAGATAGATGTTTTTGTGGAAGGGTCTCAATGATTGTTGTATCATGGAATGCAAGGGATCTTACAAATCTAGTCAAGATGATCATGGTTCGTAGAAGTCACTCAACCTTTGCCTTAGCTTTGTTAACAAATAACCAAGTTGAAGCATTAGAAAGGAGAGTCCAAATGACTCAAACAACGAAGTGGCCAAACCCTAGAACACTAAGCATGGACAAGATGAAAGGTCACTCCTTGTGGTCGTAGGATTTTCCAAAGTAAAGCTTGATGAAAGGTACCTTCAACCCCATGCTCTAGGTCTGCTTCATTCCTCTCCATATGGCCATAACATTGTCGAGTGTGTATTGTCCTATAATGTAATTAGTTTGCTATAGCCAGATGATAGATATGGCAAGATATAGCGAATCGGTGGAGCTGGAGCTTTGGCCAAAGAAACATTGAGAATAAACCTATGTTGCACAAGTTTTCAGAACTAGAAATGTTGGGAATATGAGTATGAGTGTCCGAAATGGCTAGAAGCTTCGTCCAAATTGGGAATATGAGTATGAGTGTCCGAAATGGCTAGAAGCTTCGTCCAAATTTGTAGGAAATGACAGGTTGRGAGCACTCTCAATCAGGCAAGGTTGCACGCTGGCTCTGACCGTGTATGCTATGGCAGTAGAGGCCCTAGGCTGCATTACCAGACTGCTCAAGGACTCATCAATGGCATCCACCTTTCTGAACCTAGCATTGGGAAAAAAGTCAATGGTCATTTTGCAAATGACTCTACTCTTACCATCGTGGAGGAGAAGGAATCGGTGGATTCTAAACTCAACACAAAGGCTATCCTCCATAAACGTTTTCTTCCAGCAATTGACAAAACACTTCCCAGCACAACAGTTCACTTCCAAATCTGTCTACCATGAATATTCATCCCAATTCAGTCCTATTACACCTTGACAATCTCGTTTGTCGCATGCAAGGGTTTCACTTTAAATCAACATGGAATAATTCTGCAATATATTTATCTTCTCTGTGCAGCATATAAATTCTCCCAGCAGCGTTTTACTACTTCTTACCCAGCAAAGGCCATTTTATTCAATCTGGTAGCTATATTTTCATCACAATGTTGTGATGTCACTACTTGCCTCTCCCAGTGGGACCAATTTTCTCCACAGGCCTGTCGCCTCCACAACTGAGTCTGAATGCTAACTGATGTGGAAATTAGAAAATAAATTATAATTCCCAGAAGAGACCCAGCAAATATGTCATTAGAAATTTGACGCCCATGTCTACTCCAGAAACATCAACCTGCTAAAAACGATCTTTTTGTTGTCAGATGTGCCGTCAACGTTTGATTCCAGCTGGTGCAACATATATTATTTTTGGACCAACTCATGCAAACTGCAATCTTTCCCAACCACACATCCATGTTTAGCCCATTCTTCCCAATGTATCAGGTCAAAACTTTCTCATTCAATTTCAGATTCCACACTTCAACCCAGCTGACATATTTCAGATTCCACACTTCAACAACATTATTAATATTAATGCAGACTAAAAATTTAACTTTATATTACATCTCCTACATCTTATGCCCACTACACTGACGTGAAAAACTGATGGTTGCCTCTTCCATCGAAATACTGCCCAAATGCCTCATGCTGCCCTAATGTCCATCTTTCTCATCTTTGACCTGCACACCACATGACTGTTTTCCACTATTTTCAACACAGAATAACATAGTCCTTTCTCCCGGAGTATGACCAGCAACATAAACTTTCAACAAACCTAAGTAATGTTTGAGTCTGAAAATTTTGACCGACTCCCGATTGCTCCCATATACCTAGACGAAGCTCTGATACCATACAAGATTTTATAAACGCATACGTACATCATATTGAACACAAGATCTGGTTGAGGGAATAATAAATGCCATATCACTAATAATGCTGCACAAATACACCACAGGGTTAGCCNTCCCATATACCTAGACGAAGCTCTGATACCATACAAGATTTTATAAACGCATACGTACATCATATTGAACACAAGATCTGGTTGAGGGAATAATAAATGCCATATCACTAATAATGCTGCACAAATACACCACAGGGTTAGCCATATTTACTCATGTAACAAAATACATATACCACTCTCTCACCTATCTCATCGCACATTACACCATTTATAGTAGCCTAAGATGGTTATGGTGGTTGAACCACGTAACTAACCTTGGCATTATTTATTACATATTATATCATGGCCAGATAATTACATGATGTACTTATATGAACATTAACATCGGAGCTCATTGTTGGTCCTCCAATAGCCTCGATCTGGTTTCAAAGGAAATCTTGGTGGATTTACAGGGTCATAAACGACCATAAAGTGTATTTATAATTCCCAGATGAGGGATTTGCTCACTGTTTAACAATTTGTTGACTTGATCCATCATCTTTAATTTTGTTTTTGAAATTACTGTCTTCTTCTGGGGGACAATGAGTGAGGGAAGAGGATTTTACCAATTTTGGATGAGCATGCTATCAACATGGAGGATCAAGGAGACAACTGCACATATGTTGAGGGGAAAAACTAGGTGTCTCTGGCATGGCACTTGGCTTTTCTCTGGAAGGTTTTGGTGTGATATGATGGCATGCTGTGTGGCCAGGTTAAGTTGGTGGCAGCAGCCCTCTGGACATGCAAATTGCAGTTCATGCTTTTGGCAGCCCATGTCCATCTTCACTTGGCGAAGGTGGCAAAACCAAGAGATGAGGATTTGTTGAGCAGACTTCGTCATTTGCTACAAAAAGACAGGACGTTGGCTGTAGAAGTCACAGCAGCAACCATTATTTGTTCCAGGGCCCGGGGGCTTGCATGAAGTCTGTTTTTTGTGGGTGGTGGAATGCCAGATTGCAGACTGATGAAATTTCAGTCCCTTTCATGTCAGATCTGAAGCTTCTCTGCAAGAAGCAGTAAAACATGGTTGTTTCTGTGTGTTTGTGGCTCCTGCAGTGTGCTTTCCCCATCACACCATCGCGGATTTGTGGGTTTCAGATTTAGTGACAGGTTTTTAGCTTGGTAGCAGTTTTGGGGTCATGCTATCCCTTGCATGCATCCCGTAGTTATCACCCTTGCATTCATCACCCTTGCATTCATCCCGTAGTTATCAGAACCAGATCGGTCATCCCAAAAATGTGAACCATATCGAAACATTAAAAAGAAAAAAAAACGGATCAAAAATAGATCGACCAAAAATACATAAAATATTCAAATTTTGAAAAAAAACATATATATTTATGTGCATCCATATTAATCCAAATCAATATACACAAATATGCAAATTTTCTCATGTATATTAATATAACAAGTAAGGTATAGATAACCAAAATAGCACCAAGTGCCTCATCAAAATAGCACCAAGTGCTTCATCATCAGTCTCACCCCCTCTAAGCATTAAAATAAAATACAAAAATATTAACATGTCTGATAAGTGATTTTACTTAAGTGAAGGGTACATTTTTATTAGGGTCATGAGAGAAGAATTCAACAATCAATGCCACCAACATTTAGGTACATGAAGGGCTTGGTGCTCTTGATTAAATGTCAATTCCATACCCTTATACATGACAAAATCTAGTAGAAACGATTGGATCTAACCATAACTAACAGGAAGAAAGAAAAACAAAAAATTCTTCTCCAACTAGATGAAATCCAAAGAAAACTTTCTCTCCACGATCACAAGATAAATCTGCTGGCCAAACACCTGGTGGACGTAGATCTCTCTCACGTGACTCTGCCTCAGAACCAGGTGCACCCGAATGAGGGCTAACCCTCTACATAATTGTCATTCTCTTTTGTTCTTTCTATACTGTGTATAATCTAGGAGGCTTTGGGCCATCAACCAAAGCTCATAAGCGTCAAAATAGGGATAATCTGCAGACAGATTTTCCTTATGACATAAATAATTTAGTTTTTCTTTCAACTACAGTCTTACTTTCAATCATATGTAGTCTTTCAGTTTTAAAAGATAGTGTCATATCATAGAAAGCTTGATGTACTGTTGTTGGTCTAATTTCTCAGTGACAAATTAGCAACAAGTTTTTTTTTAATATATTTTTATAAAAACAATATAAACATTCAAAATTATTAAAAAAAAAATTGTTTTATTTAAAAAATATTTATATGAAATATGAGATATAAACTAAGAGAAAAATTTTATTTTTTTATTTACACATCAATTCTCATAGATTAGTGTCATGATACATAGATCTACTCTCTTGGCACAGAAGACCAATAGATATATAAGATAGAAATTGTTGAGTTGAATGTGAATCCATGGGATGTTTAATATGTAGATCTATGCAAGGGAAGGTCTATCCTATCCGACTAATCCATTGCTCTATTTCTTTCTTCGTTATTTTTGTTCTCACTCAGAGTTTCCTCGGGGATTTGAACCGTGGCCGATGCATCCATTGAGTAAAAATTATGGGAAAAATGAGTTCATTGAAAGAAGAAAGCTCTCACCATTTTTTAAAGGCTTTGAGAGCCATGGAATCCATAATTTGTTGCCATTGCGATGTTGCAAAGCTCCAATGTTGGTGGCACAACTAAGCCATTGAAAACCCTCACATGATAGAAGCCAACTCAGTCGTGACCTGCATTGGAGAAGCCATGAGTTGAATAGCAGGTAGTTGTGATCTAAGGTTTTCCATGTTGTTATCTAATTTGCTCTACTTTCAGAATAAACTTGAATTTCTGACAATTTGCACTACTGTGGAGATATTGTATGTGCACTCACTCTGTGGCTGTCAAATTGGAAGTTAGCATTGAGGTCCATACAAGACCTTCATGAGTCCAATGAACACCATTTCTAGATCTAATTAGATCTATGGATCCATCAGATTGAATGTGCAAAATTGTCTGATGTTTCATGGGTTTACTAGTCCGTGGCATAGTGAAAAATATTGGAAGCACTAAAATCAATTTTCCCCTACTGAATATCGATCCATCCTCAAGAAGATCGATATGTCCAACCACCTGTTCTGATTCATATTACACAACATTGTCCAGCATCATGTGAAAAAATGCTACAATTTAATGGGTGCTCGGAAATTGTTGAGTGTTATGACTAAGGGTCATGAGAAGAGACACAAGGGGACAGTAATAGAACAGTTAATTTGGAGAATGTTAGGCAATAAATATGTGTTTTTAGATCTTCTTTTTATGGTCACTCAATGAAGAAAAGATAGTTCAAGGTCGCATGTCAAATATTTTTTTATGTGCCACTTGATGTTATTGTTGGAAACATGCCAACCAATTTTTTCATGCACTTACATGCAGATGCACATGCGCATGCATGTAATCTATATGCATGTAATCTATTATAATGTTATATATACGAGCATACCCATAGAGTTAGAGTACAATGCTAGTGCAAGTGAGTACATTGTGTGAGGAGAGGATGGTTGTATGTCTATGAAAATTATTGTAATTCTCCCTTGAATAAGAAGAAGACGGATAATCATTGCCAGTGGTTTTTTCCTGATTTGGGTTTCCACATAAATCACTGTGTCAAATTATGTATTTATTGTTTTTTATTTCATAGGTGTTTAATTTTATTCGTTTATTCTCTAATTTTATGCTATGTTTTGCTTCTGCTACCCAACAGTTATACCCTAAAAACCCATGTAGTTTACCCTAAAAACCCATGTAGTGGCTGTGGAAGAAAAAAATTGAGTAAGAAAACAATTTCCAATAGAACTCCACGTGCAACCACAACGCATCAAATGACCCCAGATTCGAGTCCACTAGCTCAAATGAGGTAAATGGTATACTTAATCCTATATGGATGATGTCAAAAATGTTGAATTTATGAATTAAAAAGTAAAGGGAGATGTGCATTGGTGGGTGCTTAAGATCAAAGCTGCTTTTTCCAATGGACATTGGTGATGTGTATTCAACTATAGAACCTTTTGCTCCGTTTTTTAAATTGTTCAAAAGGCTCAAGTATCATTAAGTTGTAATTCGTTTTTTAAAAAGGGCTTAATTATCATTAACTTTTAATATCTTTTGCTCGAACGATCTGAGAAAAAAGGTTTGAATAAAGTAGACAAAGTATTGTGAAAGTATAGTTGATGACTTGTAAGCTTGTAATTCGTGAGATATTATTTTGTAAAAGGAATCATTGAAGACTTCAGGTACCACATTTTTAAAATAAAAATACGTCATTTTTCGGTGGTGGATGTGTTCTTTACCTATCAAGAAATTGGAATAAGGGGGTTATAGGTACATCACGGGTACTTTTGTTGGATGGTAGTTATTTTTTTTTTGGGATACTCATGGTTTCTTGTGTTTAATTTTGACACATTGTTTTCATACTTGAAATTTGTTATTTAAACATCTATATCAACCATATATATATATATATATGGAGTGAAAAGACATACGAACTTGGTCATTTAATAAAGCATATTCAAGTAATCAAGTTGTCAATCACATCAGCATTTAATGACAAACTTACATCAAAATTAATTCCAATTTACATCAATTCAACTTCTTAGTCAACATTAATTCAACATTTGGTACTTGCAATAGTTATTTTAAGTGTTAAATCAAAATTAAATTGAATTGCATTGTAATTATCAAGTGCATTCTCGGTTAAACCCGACACCCTCCAATTTCTAAGTCCAAATTGAAATTGTTGGCTCTTATTGTCAAATGGTGGATTTGCAAGAAGCTCTCTTTTTTGTCGAATCGATCACTTTTTTATACCAAGACCTACCTACACAAGGAGGCCTCATTCAGTCTTTTAAATGGCTCGAATTCAAGAATTATTAGATCTACTAAACACTCTAATACTCGCTATTGAGAACAACATAATCATAATCAACAAAGGAACTCTTCAATCTATTCAAGCTTGTTTGCAAGTCTCACAAGACAAAGTTGAACTTATTTAGACTCAATCACAACTCCAACATGATGAAATACAACTCAAGAATCAACAACTGCTATAACATTCTGAACTAGCTTTAGTTCGAAACAATTCATTCCTTGAATTTGATGTCCATCGATTTCAAATTCTAGATTCCAATCAACAACTAGCACAGGATCAAAATAGTAATGCAACTACAAATAAAGATTCAAAAGAAGATGAAGTTATACATGAACCTGAATTTCAAGAGTTCACTAATGANCTTGAATTTGATGTCCATCGATTTCAAATTCTAGATTCCAATCAACAACTAGCACAGGATCAAAATAGTAATGCAACTACAAATAAAGATTCAAAAGAAGATGAAGTTATACATGAACCTGAATTTCAAGAGTTCACTAATGAAAACCTTTCAATGGTGCAACAACATGCAGTAAATAAACTTCCATGGATTTTCAAGCAACATATTTAGAATAATATTTCTGATCCTATCATCAAACCTTGGGAAGAAATCTGCAACAACGAACATAAAACAAGACTTGGATATGATAAGGAATTTGTGTTTCGTATTCATGACTATTCCAGACCAATCCACTTCAAAAGTGCATGATTCCTTAAAGGGGATTATGTGACTTGTTTCCGTTCAACATTAGAATGATATGTGCCAACATCGTCATCGAGTTGGTCACATGGAGAATCAATGTTTTGATCTCCATCCTTGTCTTCATTATGGGAAGATAAATCACCATTCAGATAAATGTAAAAAGAGAAAGAAAGTTAAAAAGAAAACATTTCATTATGGATAGATAAGTTCTTAGAAGTGGAAGCAACAAGTCAAGAAGTTACATAAGTCTTGGCATTAAGTTCAAACTCAGGTAAAGACATATTTGCATAAAGAAGCTACAAAAGAAGACAAATTTCAAACAATTATTACAGAGGATGATTTTGGGAATGACTAGTGTCCATTCTAAAAATTGAAAATTGAGTACATTGATAAAATGTTACTCTCTTGCACCTCAAGGGGGGGAGTACATTGATGAAATCAAAATGCTTAGTGGTCAACCAAAACCAATAGATACATGGTATCAAGTGAAAATTATTAGTGGTCAACCAAAACCACCACATTAATTAAGTCAAAATGGTTAGTGGTCAACTTAAAACTACCAGATACAATGATAAACCATTGAAGAATAAAGAATCCAAAATTTCAAGCTAGTATCCCTTCAAGAATCTTCTCACCTTACAGCTGACAGGGGGGAATACCAATGATGATAGTCAAGCTTCAAGTTTCGAAGTCCTATCAATCAAACTCCAATCAACATTTGAGAATTGCATCATGGAAATTGGTGTCCTCAACAAAATAAATCTCATCAAATCAACATATTTGGAAAATTCTAGCATGGAATCCATTATCCTCTCATTTCTCATCAACTATTCTTTGGGGTATTTATTGACACCTAAATGTTTTTCAGGAATATCTTCATTGAAGCTCAATTTAGAAGTTTTGTATTAAAGATTAAAGATGATACCAATTTATGCACTAGTTCATTTTGTTTTACTGGTCTAATTATTCAAACTTATGATTGAGGGGGGAATGTTAGACTAAGTCCCTAGATAATCACAAATTCTGAGGCTGCATTCTTATGAGTTGTCATCCTATCGATTGATGTGGTGTTGTCATTATCCACTGATGAGTTATCAGTAAGATCTAGATCTAGAGGTGGTCAATTACATGTACTATAAATTGATATCATGAGATGAATACATGTGTTGAAGATGACTTAAATATTTTTCCACCAAGTTCTTATGTCTTGCTTTTGTTCAATTTCTTAACAATTGGATAAACAATTGAGGTTGAAAATTATAATTTTGAAGTCAATAAATGTCATTTTTGGACAACATTTAACATATCATATGTTTATGATTTTTCGGACAAAAACTAAAATATATGCTTTTCATCCTTTTTGAGTGGTTTTTGGCCCTGAAAACTTGCTAAGATAGGTTCTACATCCCTTCATATTTGTAGAGCTTGCCTCAATTTTTCTAGTGCACTTGAAAATTCTCTTTTTTTAGCTATGGGTGAAGAAATATGGCTCCAACAAGTTATGATTCCCTTGACACTTGTACCAAGTAAGAGACAAATTCAATTGTTCCAAATATGTGACTCCAAAAACTTGATGATGTGTGTTGAAGAGAGTAGATCTAATAAAGTCGGTGAGGTGGAAATCCTCAATGAAACTAGATCTAGGGCCTTGATCATGCAATGCCTAATGGTGTGAGCTACGGTATAGGTAAAAAATGAGGTGACTAACTTTTAAACGAAGGAAACTTCTAAGAGAAGAAGAATATACAAGAATACAAATAATATTCTAATAAAGTAGATAGATGTTTGTGCAATACATAAGAATATAAAATAAAATGCAATGATCCATGTAACTATATTTCATAAAACTCTTGGTTAATAATTAAAGATATTTGGTTCATTATTTATGTATTTGAATTATATGCCAAGTGGAATCATTAGCCTTACCAACAAATATGAATTCCTTGAAATCCCATTTCATGCATGTATGAATTCCCTAAAATCCTTAGTACGGTCCTTAGCAATGTGAAGGATATGGGATGTGAAGAGTATGCAATAAGTGTGAATTGTGATCAAATTATGGTCAAAATTCTCATCTTATCTCAAGGAGAGGGTGTCACTTGTTATCAAGAATATGTCAAGTATACATAATTTGTCCCAATGTTGTCGAGGCTAGACATAGTGTGGTGTGGGTTGATGTGGTGCTTAATTATACATCCTTTTACTATGTAAAAAGAAAAAAATCCAATGGATGGGATGGATGTACCATGAGAAAATGAAAGAGAAAAAATGTGGGGTTGTAGTTGCTAAATACATTGAGAAATAACATACCTATGATAACTTTTCTACAGAGCATGATGAATAAGTTGGTAAGAGCTAGCAACATTTCTTGTAGGAGCAAACGAGATTTTGAAGGATTTTCTTTCTCATAATTGCATATATAAATATATGGTGGTAATAAATTGGGTTATCTTTGTATAAGTGCTCATTAAGCATAACTTGTCTTGTCATGTTCATGTGAGTATACTTTGAGGGAGTGAGTTAATAAGAGGTCAAATTAAATTTTTTGGGTGAGTTTATTTTTTTTTGGTGAAACATAGTTTTGTCCTTATTTGTTCATATTCTGAAATTTCATCCATTTAGGTCATCTTGAAATGGGGGAAAACCCCTCGGGACAAAGTTCCATGGTCAATCAATCAAGTGAAACTATAACTTTCAACACAATTCTTATCGGATTTTTGGGAAATTTTGCATAGAAAAAGGAATTGATTTTCCACTTATAAACTTACTTAGACAAAGAGGGATGGGACCAAGGTAAGGTGAAATTGTGGAGGTGAGTTGTATTGTACAAATATCTTAGATAAGAGAAGTCCATCATAGCATGTGGCAACTATGGAGGTCATTAGAGAACTTGGAATACACACAAAGTAACCAACAAACATTGAGAGGTTTCGTTGTCGGCTAGTGAAATTTATATTTTTAGATTTAGTGTATTTGTGTTTAAGTTATTTGTATGAATTAATATTTGTTTTAATGAAGTGAAAACAATGAAAATGCTTCAATTACTTCTTCTCATCTACCTAGAAGTAGAATTTGTGTGGTTATTCTCTTGAGGGTATGGGTAAGGCACATAAATATATCTTCAGAGGCATGCAAAGAAATAGAATATTTGGGAAGCACATAAAAATGGAATCTTTGAAGGAATGAAAAGAAAGCAAGGGAAAGGGTAGGATCCATGCATGCAATGTTGAAATTAATTAATTTCTTGAATGAGTGAATAATTGTTACTTTTAAAGTGGTTTTAGGCGTGCCCATTTTTTTTAATTAATTTATTCCTTCCTTTCTTCACTCTTATTGTAGACCTTTATCATATTCAAGGAAATAGGAGTAACTTTTTAAAAAAGGTTCTATATCCTTTCATCTTGTAGAGATTTCTTCAATCTTTCTAGCACACTTTACAGTTCTAGTAGTTTTATATATAGTTGAGGAAATATGGCTCTAAAAAGCTATGGACCTTCCCTTAACACCGGTACCAAGTAACCGAGAGTGGAAACTACTTCAAATTTGTAACTCAAAAAATTTGAATCCCATCGAAGAGAGTAGATATAGTAGAGAGTAGGAGGTGGAAACCCTCAAGGAGATTAGATATAGAGCCCTAATTATGCAAATCCAATGTTGTGAGATCTAGTAAAGGCAAAAAATGAAAACCCTTGAGGTGACTAGATTGAATGAAAGTGACTATTTTTTAGAGGAAGGGAGATTCTACAAGAAGAAGACTGTACAAGAATGCAAGGAAGCTTCTAAGAAAGTACATATCGATTTGTACAATTCATAATTATATGCAATAAAATACAATGGTTCATGTGACTATGTTTCATGAGTGTGTTATTTAATTAGTAGAATTGGTATGAATTATATGCCAAGTAGAGTTGTTATCATCACCAATATATATGGCATCTCTCAAATCCCATTTCATACATGTATGAATTCCCTAAAACCCTTAGTAAGGTCCTTAGTAATACGAAGGGCATGGGATGCGAAGAATTCTGCAGTAAATGTGAACTCCCTCAAATCACATTTCATACATGTATGAATTGCCTAAAATCCTTACTATGGTCCTTAGTAATGTGAAGAACATGGGATGTGAATAATTATGTAGTAATGTTTGTATTTTCCAATGTATCTTTTATGTTCTTTTACTGAAAATATGTTTGCAGTAAATATTGTACAAGGTTAAAATCTACATCAACACTAGACAGGGTGAGGTGTAGCGTGGTGCTTGATTATACATCCAACTGCTATATATGAAAGATAAAATAATGATGCTTTCTCCAATGGATGGGATGGATATATCATGGGAAAATGGAGAAGGACAACTTTGAAAACCATGTATACACAATCTTTCCCCATGGTGTCCACTCTAGACATTGGTGTGTTGTGGTGTGGTTTTCATCTGTAAAATTCTGTGGATATTACGCTGGAACAATTCATATCAACAGATCTTACAAGCTTCTATAATCTATTATTATGTAGTGTTTTTCTTAAGATTCAATTTTTTCGTTACTAACTTAGTGCATGAAATAATGAATAGACTGAAATTGAAATGAAAGAATCTAAGAAAATAACACACCATCCACACAATGAACACAAGATATACCCTAAGAAAACTCAATAGAAGAAAAACACAACTAGAAGGTGAGGCCTATGCCTTGCTCTTTTCTTCTCAGTTATGAAGAGAAAATACAAAGAAAGTGCACTCACCATGGAGTTTCCTTGGACATTGTGTCCAATATGGCTACTACATGATCTTCTACTTCCTTTGTTCCACTTGAATATCCCACTCCCAATGCTCTACTCTAATATGGAATAATACTCAATAGAATAAGAAGGAAACCCCTTCATTTCCTAGAAAACTAGTATCTAACATGCCTAATTGATGTCTAGGGTTAGGATTAGGATTCCACATGTATCAAATATCGATTAGGGTTGGGATTTTGTACCCTCTAGAATATTCTTGAAATTCCACAAACTAGTTTCACATGTGTGAGTAATGTGACCTAACGTGGCATCCACTAGATATCATGGTGGTTAATATGATAAGTCAACTTGCAGGAGGCATAAATTCCACATATGAACTCGATTGAGGTGATATTGTGCCATTGGAAAGATATTGATGTGTAGAATATAGTTGAGAGGCTAGGAGGTTCATTCACAAAATTTTGACTTCAAAAACAATTGTTTAAGGCCTCAAATAGGCTCTAAAATATTTTGGACCCCAAATCGCCAAAGTGGGACCTACCCCTAAAATTGGCCCTACAAGCCAATAGCTCCAATTTCTCCACCCATAAAGTACCAAAATAGATGAGAAATTATATAATGATCCATTTCGGAACAGGTTTGATGCAATGCTTGATTATGCATCCATCTACTATTTAAGAAAAAATAAAATAACAATGATTTCTCCAATTAATGGTATGGATATATTGTGGAAAAATGTAGGATGACAAAAATGAGGATGTATTCACTAAATATATTCAAAAATATGATACCTATATATAACCTTTCAAAGGAGCATGAAAAACAACTTAGTATGAACTAGCCACATTTCAAGTAATAAAAAAATAGACTGTGAAGGATTTTCTTTCCTATAACTTCATATATAACCATATGGTGGTTATAGAGTGGATTAGCTTCCTATAAGTGTTGATTAAGCATAACTTATCATGCTATGTTCATGGGAGTGAGTAGACAAGGAGGGGTAGGGACTAGGGATAGGTAAACTCATAGAAGTGGGTTGTATTGAGCCAATGTCTTAGATAAGAGAAGTTAATTGGAGCATGTGGCAGGCACAAAGGTGGTTAGAGAACTTGCAATACATGTAAAGGAACCCAACATACATTGCAATGTTCCCTAGTCGGCTCATAAAACTTTTATTTTAGGTGTAGACTATTTTTGTTTGAGCAATTTAATATGAATTAGTGGTTATTTTAGTGAAGTGGAAACAAGGAAATACTACACCTCGTTCATCTTATTTCCCTAGAAGTAGAATATCGATAGTTTTTTTATCAAAGGTACATGTAACAAGAGGGGAACACATAGAAATAGAATCTTCGGAGGTAGGCAAAGAAAGCAAAGAAAGGGCATGATCCAACCATCCATTGTTGGAATTACTTGATTTTTCTTAGACAAATGAATAGTAATTGATTTTCAAGTGGTTTTAGATATGACTCGTCTCTTTTATTAAATTATACCTTATTTTCTTAATGCAAGGATAGTAAAGGAAAAATATAGATTCATTTTGATGAAATATGTTTCCCTCTTTAACTAGTCTGTGAAATCATCAGTCCAAGGTAGTGGGTACCAATTTTTCATGGTTATCTTGTTTAATGATCTATAGTTCATGCATGATAACCAATTAGTATGTTCCTTCTTCAAGCTAATTAGAACTGGAGAAGTGCAAGGATGAATCTTACAATGTACAAGAAAATTTTGGAATTTCTTCTTGATCTTTGCATTCCCAATGGATGTGGTGTGATATGCATGAAAATTGTAGATTTTAACCTTGTTCAATATTTAATGCAAACAGATTTTCAGTAAAAGAACAAAAAATATACAATGGAAAATACAAACATTACACAGATACTTTTCCCCTGGAAACCCAAACCGAGAAAACCAACATATTATATTTTCATTCATAGTGATACATTGTTTACAATGCAATATACATATAAAATCCAGAGACATCCAAAACCCTAATCCAATGACATGGATTAGTCAACAACCCTAATTCCTTAACCGAAAATAGAAAACCATCAGTGAAAAACCATGTGCCGAAATACCGCCCAACAATGGACACAAAAATCGAGGCAACACGAAAAATGAGGCAAAAAAGCAACACGTTTCTCGAGGCAAAAAAAAATTATCGGGGGCACTCCCCCAAACCCCGACGCAACACAGACACTACTACTCGTGCAAACAATATAACACATACCCAACAAAAATTGGGTAGTGAATAACTTGGGACTATATCAATACCATAATTGATGGTTCTAAGAGGAAAAACTCATGTAGCTTCTTCAAAAACATAAAATATAAGCTACAAGTTAGGAGACAATTGAGATAAGATACATATTAGGAGTGACTAGATTATCAATTGAAATATATGCATATTTAGGTTAGTACTCTAAAAGGAGAGCAATGTCTTCATGTTTTTTTAGATGAGAAGATCCTTAGGATCGTTCTTGTCATGAAGCATTATGTAATTATTAGTGGAATGACCATACTTTTTATGATAGTAGTTGTAAATTTTTTTTATGAAATGAAGAAAGTTGGTTTGAACCCTTCAATTATCCATTGGGATTGGAGAAATCTCAAAGGTGTAAGAGTTTGAGGTAGAAGCACATCTATTGTTGAACTCTTCTTCACAAACTTATATCCAATCCCATTTCAGTAAATATGGCTAATTTATATTCGTTTTCCAAAGAATCTACTTCAAACATAGATGTTTATGTCCCTATACTATGATCTGTAATAACCAAAAGAAAACTTGATCTTGAGTACCTCTTATAGAGATAAAACTTCCATATTGACTTGAAACTTATTGAATAAATTATTGTATTATTTGAAAGATAGACTTGGAATTTTCCTGACTTAAAGTCATTGTGTCAATAGATTCTCATGATACCTATGATGGTAGAATCTCATCCTCACAAAAAATGTTAAATCAGATACTAAAAATAGAAATAAATTGCTTGTCTATGTCAATTAATGTAGAGAAAATCATGTGGTTAAGATCGATCAAGAAATAGAAACATGTGGCAATAACATTTTTCCTGCACAAACTTCTACTTCTCAGATGCAATTGAATATGACATGCAACACAATGAGACAGAAAGAGGAGGATAATTTTGGGGGAGATGTACATGTAGCACTCTCGTGATCAAATCAACCTCAAGTACTGCATAATATATCTACAATATATTCATTTAATGAAGATATCTACCATCATAAGCTAGGAATGACTACAAATACAAATAAAGCTACCACTAATACATTAATTTGAACTTGTCATTTTCCAAAATCTATGTTTTTACGGTAGTGTTTTGAAACCTACTGATTCCACCAAAGTTTTACTACCCTATATGCAAGGAATAATGAAAGATAATGTTCTTATGGGGAAATAGTGCTTCAACAATTATTGTTGTGATTGTATATATTTCAACTAATTAACACATCAACAACTGAGATGATCATTTGTTTCATTGGATGGATATTGTGATTAGTTCCATTATTTATATATCAATGTGGGAGATATTGATCTTGAGTACCTCCTATAGAGATAAAATTTCCATCTTAACTTGAATCTTATTGACTTGGAAGTTTCATGACTTAAAGCCATTGTTCCAATAGATACCCTTGATAACTAGGAGGGTAGAGCCTCATCTTCACAACAAATGTTAAATCATCCCATCGGTTGATCTCCTTTTCTTTGATATTAAACAAACATTGATGAATCTTCCACCAATCTAAAGAAATTGTTACCATATGGACTTCATAAATAACGATCTTATATGCATTAGTATTCTCAAGTTAGGTCTTAAAATATGCCTACAAGCTACGTATCTAGGAGTCCACATTTGCACCTTTGAGGCCACAATCAAACATAGGGATCTAGACTATTTCTTCTAGCTAGAATGATTTTAGTGGTACTAGGTTTTCCCAAGGATGATTTTGTAGGAGAATATCTTGGAAGGCTCTCATTATTTCTTGTATTATCTTGGTCTGGTTTTTAGCTTGAACAACAAGGATCTATTCAAGAGAGCCATTATCCTCCAAGTGATGCATCTATTCCTCTATTCCACTACATCTTCAAGCCATTATAGATTGGATAAACAATTTGATATTGGTTGAAGACATGTAACAATAGTTTTAGACAAAATTTAACATATCACATATTTGCCATTTTAGTCCAAAAAAATAAAATATACAATTTTCATCGCATTCTAGTTGTTTTTTAACATAAAAACTTGAAAAAAAAATGTTTTACATTCCTTCATCGTTTATATATTTCTTCAATTTGTCCCCATGGTATCCACTATAGACATGGTCTGGTGTATTTTAATGTAGTTCTTAATTATGAACCCATCTATTGTATCATAAAAGAAAAAATAACGATAATGTCCAATTGATTTCTCTTATATAAAAAAAAGATAAAACAATTATGTTTTATTCAATGGATGGGATGGATATACCATGTGAAAATGGAGGAAGACAACTTTGAAAACTAGTATACACAATTTGTCCCCATGGTGTCCACTCTAGACATGGTGTGGTGTGTTTCTTTTTGATGTGGTGCTTAATTATGCACTTGAAATATAAAATAACAATGATTTCTTCAATTGATGGGATGGATATATGGTGGAAAATAACGATAATTTATTCAATTGATGGGACATATATATTATGGAAAAGTGTACAAAGATAACAATTTGGTTGTATTCACTAAATACATTGAGAAATAGGTTACCTATATATAACATTTCAAAGGAGCATGACGAACAAGTTGGTACGTACTAGCCACATTGTAAGTAGCGTGAATGAGTGTCAAGGATTTTGCTTCTTATAAATTCATATATAAATGTATGGTGATAATAGGGTGGGTTGGATTCTTATAAGTGTTCATTAATCATAACTTATCATGTTATGTCCATGGGGTGAGTAGACAAGGAGGGGTAGGGATCAGGAGTAGGGAAACTTGTGGAAGTGGGTTGTATTGAACAAGTCTCTTAGATAAGAGAAGTTAACTAGAGCATGTGGTAGGCACATTGTCAATTAGAGAACTTCCAATATATGCAAATCCAGTTAGAGAGCTACTATTTAGCCTCAAAGGAGACTAGGCCCTGCTATCACCCCCTATGGGGTGGATGGACCTGAGAGGAGCCGAAAAGATCCTTCCCCGTGACTAAAGTGGTTAGTGTTGAGGTTGTTGGGCCAGGACTAAACATGCACTTGGTTAGAACCTTTTCCACCACATTTCTCTCATGCCTACCCTTCTTTCTCACTTGAATGCATTAACAACCATTAATAGAATTTGATGCCTTTGGGGTCTATGAAGTCAAGCTTCCATTGGGGGGGTATCACAGGAATCAGATTTGGAAGAAGTAGGAAATACATATCCTATGTTTAAGGGTTTGGAATTATAAACAAGTGCTTGATAGGTTAATGCACCTAAAATATTACCTAATGACCTTATTGACAACTTTGATTAAGCATGTTCTTTCAGGGCTTGGTACAATTAACCTAAAGGAAAATACACTTATAAGGGCATGGGATAAAAAAATGTTGGGCTTCATGGAACATAACCTACCCAAGTTGGGGGGGGGTGGGGGGGAAATATGCATTCCAAGTAATCCTAGAATGGCATTAGAATACCTAGGAAATCAACCCAGATAAGAGAATGCAACTAGGTAGACTCATTGACTAAGAAATCTTCATACCAAGCAGAGATGAAAACAATGCTATTGTGACACATCCAAGGGCTCTCATAACTGTAGGTTTTAAAACTTTATAGTATAGCAACTCACATACATATTCTTTATAAAACAGAAAGAAAACAATAAAAATCACACATAGTACTCAGAAATTTACCCTGGAAACCCTTAACTAGGAAAACCAAAAAAATGTTTAGAGCCACACATCTTACTCTCAGTGTATCAAATTCACCATTATAATACAATATATAGGATCCTGGGGAATCCAAACTCCCTAATCCATTGACCTAGATTATATTACAACCTTAATTCATTAACCAGAATTAGAAAACCATGGGCCAGAAAACCATGTGCCAAAAATCTCCCAAAATGGACGTAAAAACCGCCCAAATTTTAATTTTTTCAAGGGCCCTGGCCCCCTTGCTACCCCCCGGACATGGAGGGTTTGTTGTCCCCCCAGTGACCCCCCTGCTGCACTTGACAAAACATAACAATACATGGGGCTAATCATGCAAAGAATATAACACATACCCAGCATTATCCCACTTATTGTTTTCTTTGCATACAAGGGATACGAGGATTATATAATCAACAATGCCCATTGATTATCTACACCAAGAGAACTTCTCAATGCTTACAGACTTTGTCAATGAATTTGTAATATTCTTCAAAGTATCCACCTTCAACAACAACACCTTCTTGTTTTCAACCATGTCTCTCACAAAGTGATATTGAAGATCGATGTGCTTTGTCTTAGAATGATAAGTCGTGTTCTTTGTCAAAAATATTGCACTCTAACTATAATATTCTAACCTTATAGCTTGTTACACAAACCCAATATCTGAACATAGCCTATGTAACCATACAACTTCCTTACTCACATGAGTAGTTTCGATGCATACTACTTATGTAGTTGAGAGTGCCACTACAGATTGTCTCTTGCTCATCCAACTGATTCCTCCTCCAAATAAGTTAAACACATAACCGCTTGTTGATCTAATGTGATCTAGATATCCATCCTAGTCTCTGTCAACAAATCCATGTATGTCCAACATTTTGCCTACATCAGGTCTTCCCTGATAGAAATTTCCATAATCTGTAGTGCCATGCAAATACCTAAAAACCCTCTTTACATCTGTCCAATGCTCCTTCCCTGGTTTTGACATATACATTCTTAAAAAACCCATTGAATGTGAAATGTTTTGTCTAATAAAAACCATTGCATACATCAAACTTCCAATACCACTAACATAAGGAACACGAAACATGTCTTCTCCCTCTTCAAGTGACTAGGGACATTGATTTGTAGATAAATTCACACCTACATGAATAGGGACATTGACCAGTTTAAATTCATACATATTAAACCTCTATAGTATTGTCTCAACATATTTCCTCTTATTCAACTAAAGTTACATGTTTTACCAATCTCTTTTAATTTCCATTCCCAAAATAAAATTTGCAACACCAAGATCTTTCATATCAAATTTAGAAGACAATTGGGTTTTTACCTCCTTGATGATTTCCTGGATTTTTCCAATCAACTACATATCATCAACATACAACACCACATAAATAAAATGATATCCAACTAATTTGAAATGCACACGGTGTTCATCTTTGCTCCTTGTGAAACCAAGTCTCAAAATATAAGTATCAAANATGATTTCCTGGATTTTTCCAATCAACTACATATCATCAACATACAACACCACATAAATAAAATGATATCCAACTAATTTGAAATGCACACGGTGTTCATCTTTGCTCCTTGTGAAACCAAGTCTCAAAATATAAGTATCAAACTTTTGATACCCCATCCTTAGATATTTCTTTAGCCCATACAAGGACCTTTTCAACTTGCATACGAGCTCTTTCTTACCTTTCACTGTCGTTGTAAGATAACCCATTTTTTTCATAAAATTTGGAAATAAAATTTAGGTGTTTAGATTTTATATTTAAGTTTCAAATTCTTTATATACTAGGTAAATAAAGTTAGAATAATAATTTAAAATTCTTAGGAATTTCATTTATTCTAACATTACATAGGCTTAAGCATTGATTAAAATAAATCTCGTTTTAGTTTTTATAGTTATTACTTAGTGTTAAGGTTTAAATGAATAAAATATTAGTATTAATGTTTATTAGAAACTTGAATCAAGATTTAATTTTATATTATTTTGACTTTATTATATAGTTATATAGCTTCAAATTAATAAAGCACATGTTTTTTTACAGATCATGGCCAACGTTTTAGATCAATGGCCCATGGTTAATGCCCCCCCC
>SNQJ01S0006294.1:318936-345919 GCA_010110895.2 Picea sitchensis | reverse complement strand
TAAAATGGGCTTCCTACTAGCAGCCCAAAGACTCTGCCTTCAACTATCCTTCACAATGCAATAAATTTAGGAGTATACGTTGGTAAGGTTGTGTAAACTTTTACTTCTTCCTTTTGAATTGAGATTCCAACGAGCCGCACTAGGTCACTGTAAAATGGGCTTCCTACCAGCAGCCCAAAGACTCTGCCTTCAGCTATCCTTCACAATGCAATAAATTTAGGAGTATATGTTGGTAAGGTTGTGTAAAATTTTACTTCTTCCTTTTGAATTTGTAACTGTTATTGTATCTGAATTAGCATTCTTCCACAAAACAAAATGATTAACAAAACAAATCTTCCTTAATAAGTTCACTATTTATCTTTGATGTGAGACATGTTCTTGCAATGAAGCCCTGCCCTCTTTAATACATTCTAAGCATGATTGAAAACATGATATATGCTATATGTCCTTGCTAACACCATTGGAGCATTAGTTAAATCACAGGAAATCCGTGTAGCAAGAAATAAAATATAATATCCTTATATTTGATAGAACCGGGAATATGTAAGGTTGCCTACATGCAAGAGACCAAGTGGAAGTCTCACCCAGTGCCACTATGAGACACCAAATCCACCATGGACTAATGGTTATGACTATGGAAACATTAACATTTAATCTTTGAAAGTAATGCTAACTTGAAAGTTAGCATTAATTCAGCTCGCTTCCTGCAAACACACTTTACTATCCTACAAATACACTTTACTAAGTTTTAAGCCTCATGTTTCCCAAGTTTGAGGTCTCTTGTCTCGATATGAGGCCAAATAAGACCTCAAACAAAAAAGTTAAGATAAAAAATTAAACTTGAACGCAAAAATTGTATGATTTTTCAAAACATTTGGTTAAAATGGTTAGTTTACATAGATTTGTGTGCAGAGATTAATAGAAAAATGAGGAACCAATTACTAATAGTCCCTACAACCCGAAGGGAAGGGACTAATAAAATGAACCAGAACCATCGATAAGACCATGAAAAACAAAAGAATAATATGACGTTTAACTCGTAACTGAACTGAAAAGGTAAATGACTAGATTTGATTCACAATCAAACTCACAAGCTCTACCTTTGATATTCTTCTTTTGAATTCCATGTTAGAATTCATGAAATTCAAAAGAATGAACGATATAACAACGAGTTAATATATGAGTTTAGGTTCAATCCAAATGATATCAAACACATCGTTTCTCATACAAACCATAATACACAAAACATTTACAAATAAAATCGAAGCAAACTAAATGAATTTTTCAAAATAATGGGGGCCCAAATTATTTTTATTGACAATAAATGTGAATTTGGGAGTGTTGTTGTATGCCACAACAAAAACCATGAACATGTATTGAATGAAAGTAACTTTAACAAATCCAATGAGAAAGAATAAAACTTCATTAAGAAACTTAAGAAAGGGTCTCGAAAATACAAAGGGAACTTACCTTTCAAATGCTTCAACTATGGAAAAATTGGACACTTTTCTTCCAAATGTCCTTATCCCAAGGAAAAATATAGTGACGATAAAGAATCTTACAACCAGAAATAACATAAAAAGGTACATCCCAATACAAAAAGAAATTCTATAAAAAAAAAGGAAAAAGTTTATTCTAAAGAAGATAATAGCTCATTTGACATGACTAAAGATGATGATACAGAGGTCCTATTTATGGGAATAGAAACTCAAACTAACGCTAGCTAAGATAATAATTATGAAAATGAATAAAATCCAAAAGTTGAAGTCGATATTGAAGGGTAAATCATTAGTTCCCTCTAATAACTGAGAAGATGTAGAAGGAAGAACAAATCATTACTAGAACAATTGTTACATTATAAGGAAGAAAAAAAATCAAGAAAAGAAGAAGTTTAAAAAATCATCAAGAAAATAAAACAAATAATTATTGATTTGAAAAATCAACTACAAGAAGCTAAAATAATTGAACAAGTCTTAAGGAAACGACCTAATGACCAGGAACAAAACTATGAAAAATCAGAGGCTGAAATAGTTCTTCTAAGGAATACTATCCAAAAAAGGTATCAACAACTCTTTCTTGGCTATTGTTTTTTTTGTCATAATTTTGGGCACAAAGAATTAGAGTGTAAAGGTTATAGAAAGAACTATCATAAAATTGTTCAAGGATATGGCCATAGGAACAACAAGTCCATTAGCAATCAAAGGAGTAGAAACTATAATTCATTTTCTCCATTACACGATTACAATATTGAATTCTACAAATGCAACAATTATGGTCATAAATCTAGTAATTTTATATTAGAAAAATATTCCATGCAAACAAGTATTTCCAACAGTCAAGAAGAAAAATATAAGAAGATATGGAAGGATAATGAAATAGAAGAAAAGGAAACAAAATGTAAGGTATCCTTATATTCCAAGAATAAAGAATCCAATGGTATCTTGAGAGTGGATGCTCAAATCATATAATAGGAGATCAAAAAATATTCTTCGATCTGAAAAGGAAAGATAAAGGAAGTGTTATATTTGGAGATGATGTCTCTGCCAAGATAGTTGGAAAGGGTATGGTACGTCTAGGAAATAATAGATCTAAAATCAAAAATATGTTATTAGTTGAAAATTTGAAGCCTAATCTCCTTAGTGTGATCCAAACATGTGATCAAGACACATTCTCATATTTGACACTCAAAAATGTGAAATTATAAAAGAATACTTGGAAAAATTAGTGGTTGTTGCACCAAGGACATCAAACAATGTATATATCTTAAACACATAAGAAGAAGAAAAATGTTGCATGGGAAAAGTAGATGAAAGTTGGCTATGGAACAGAAGAATGAGACATATAAGCTTCGATAACTTGATAAAATTTAGAAATAAATGAAGCTATGAAAGACATCCCAAAGATTATAAAACCTTCAAACTATATTTGTAAGAACTGCTAACATGGGAAGTAGAAAAAAATAGAATTCAAGACAAAGGAATACTCTACGTCAAAACCATTAGAACTTGTTCATGCTGACCTCTGTGGACCAACAAGAAATAAAAGTATACAAGGTGAACATTACATCAGTTTATTCATTGATGACTATAAAATAATGACTTAGGTCTCCTTTCTCAAAGAAAAATCAGAAGCATTTGAAAATTTTAAAGTCTTCAAAGTAGAGGTTGAAAATGAGACTGATCTCAAAATCAAGTGCCCAAGATCAAACAATGGAGGATAATTAATCTCAAATGAGTTCAATGAAAATTTTGAAGCGCGTGGAATTAAAAGAAACTTTTCATTTCAAAGAACTCCTCACAAAATGGAGTTGCTGAAAGGAAAAATAGAATTATTCAAGAAGCAACCAAAACCATATAGGATAGGATAGAAGTAGTGTATACATAAATTTACATACTTAATAGAGCATAGCTTAGAGTTAACCACATAAAAACAAAATATGTTTTGTAGTTTGGAAGACCAACATCAGTTGAACAATTTAGAGTTTTTGGGAGAAAATGATACATAAAGAAAGATGATGATAACTAATGGACATAAATTTTTTGGATGGAATTTAGGAGAAACACCTAAGTATAAAGAAAATGCATTGAAGGAAGAAAAGGAACAGAATTAGGAAAGTGTGCAGAAGGAAGAAAGTGCACAGAAGAACAAAAACACATAGGAGGAAGATAATGCACATAGAGAATAATACAACAAGAGAGAAAGAGAACAAAGCACAAAGGATGAAAAATCACCTTTCCAGAAATAGAATAATAACAAAAAAGTTGTATAAAGAGAGAAAAACAGAAGAAAGAAAACAACCAGTTAATTGAAGTTGGCCATGTCATGCATTGTAATGACCTATTTTTGGGATAGATAGAATAGGGATTTAAGCCCTAGATTTTGGGTATAAGTATGTAACAGGTTGGTATATAGAGAGATACTGAGTGGTGAGGTTGAAGATTATGCAGAAGTAGTGAATTTATTAAGATGAAATATGAATAAAGAAAGAATTTAGAGATAATATTCTATCTTGGGTTTTGTACTTGTCTATGTGCGTTTATGAATGATGTTATACTCCGTAGACTAGAGTTAGTTTATGGATTGATTATAACTTAGTATTCATGAATTACTATGATAATCTATGTAATAATTGAAAACATGAATACGCTCGAAGAAGGAACTATGACTCAGATATTCGCCTCCCTTTCCCTTACTACTAAAGAAGCATGGTTCTTACGGTCCTAATACATACCTCGGGTGAGACTTCATCTACACAAGAAGGTGATGTCGAAAGAGTTGGTGTCTTGTGGCTTTGTTGGTCATAGTTGAACCTAAACTTGGGTCTTACAACTAGTGCGCAGACCAGTTTAAGCAAACAAATGGTTTTGTTTCTGGTACCGAGACATTGCCATTAAGGGGGTGTTTTGGAGGCCAATAAGAAGGAGATCGCATATTGGTTGGAAGAAAAGGAATGATAATTTGTGTGATAGTAGAACAAGAACCCTCAGATGAGTGAAAAGCAATGAATGTAAATGTATGTGTTCACAGATATGCATGAAATTTTCTTTGGCGAATTTGCAAAAATTATGACTGAGTGGCTAGAGAGGTTGGTAGAGAAGAAAGGAAGGTTTAGTCCTACGATACTAAAGAATTGGACTCCTGAATTGGTAAGACAATTGAATTCCGTAATTAACCCAACTACTAAAAAAATTAATTTTTGGTTAGATAGTGTAATACGGGGTTATGTTACAAAATTTGCAGTGGATTAGATTCAATCATACAATATTACAGAAAGATAATTTTTCAAAGGTTTCTGTGGGAGGTTCTTGAAATCATTAAATACATGGATAACAATGTTGTTATGTTGAAAAAACATTATGATAATGAATTTTGATATCTAAAAGGGATTTTTTCACATATGGGGAGTCATAGGATGACAGAGGGGTCATCTGAAAGAAGGAAGTAATGAACAAGGAAAGAAGGGACTTAGGATGTAAGAATGAAGTATACCAGAGGAAGAGTATGAGTTTGGAGAGTTGTGTAGAGGAAAGAGGTACAAGAGGAAAAATAATGGTGTTGGGAGAGAAGAGCATCATAGTGAGCCAACAGAAAGAGAACCTTGCGCACTAGCTTGAATCATAGAGATACCATATATAGGAGGAGAAGAAGAGGGGTTTCAGTCCACTCCAGTAATAGAAGAGCCAATAATTCTTACCTAGAAAAAATATTGTGTTCAATCTATGACCCCATGTGTTCCACCAAAATCAGAGATAACATTTTAATACTTGTGTAAAGCCATCATAGTTAATCGAGCAGTGCAAAGTAGTAATAGTCAGAATAGTGGGGGTAGTGGGAGAGTCAAAGTTAGAATCCAAATCCACCAGTATCACCAAGAGGAGGGAATACACAAGCCAAAATGGTGGGAGTAGATAATACTCTTATACTTCCTGAATTCAAGGGAGTGGGGTCAAGGGATCCAGAACAACACATGCATGTATGCGAAATAGTTCGGGCCGCTAAAAACATACATGATGATGACGTGAAAATTGTGTAGTTAGAAACAACATTTAGAGGTCATGTTTTGGTATGGTATATGAAGTTACAGATCATTATGCCTATAGGACATGCCAAGACTTTGATAGATATAAATAAATCATTGTTAAAGGAGTTCAAAAGATAAATTCATAGTCGTAGTACATCACTGAGATAAAATACATCAAACAGGTGCAAACAGAGTGTTACACATCAAAATTACTAACTTCCATGATGAACTATTATCGTCATTACAAGTGTCATAAATTTCACAGTGTCTCAAACATCATACTGTCATCCTGCCTATGTCGTGTCTCTAACGACATCATAAGGACACTTAAGACACCTTCAAAGACTGGTTTAATAAGGAGACATCATTTGATGAGGATTACACAACATTTTCCATGAAGAAAACTACTTAAAAATAAGTTTTGAAGGGCAGCGCTCCCCTACCCACTGTCAAGGAGTGCTAGCGCTCCCTAGCCTTCTTTTGGGGAGCGTTGTGGAACTCTATGACCCCTTCTGAGGGAGCGCTAGGATTTTCTAAGATAATTTTGGTCAACGGTCCCCTACCCACTGTCAGGGAGTGCCAACACTCTCTAACCCTCTTTGGGGGAGCGTTGCAATTCTCTTTTCACCATTTGGGGGGAGCACTAGTCTGTTTGAGGAAATCTTTGGCTACTGAGGAAAATCAGGGAAAAATCCCCCTCATATCTGGATTTAGTTGGATTTGAATCCGAGGTCAAGGTTGGATATTAGGGAGGATCCAAAACTAATGGAGAAAGATCCTCAACCTATCCCAAGAATCTCTAAGGTGATTGGATCTCTCCGAGATTATATAAGGAGGCCTTATCATGGTGAAAGGTACATGGAAAAATAGGAAGGAATCAAACTTATGATTTTTTCGGCAAAATTGGTGAATCATTTGAGCAAAGGGTTTGGAAAAAGAGAGCTTGGTGAAGCTGGTGCACCTTCATCAAGGGTCTGTAAGTATTCTCTTTTGTTTTCATTAATATAAATATGTTCTTGGGCTATTTCCTTTAAGTTTGTGTACATTTCATGAACTTGTCTCTTGTATATATCTATTATGAAGCTAATCATGGTAGAGTAGGAATTATGTTTCGTTGTTGTTTCTCATTGTGTTGCAGGACCTTCTGAAGAACTCAGAGATCAAGATCAGTCGGGATCGAGCAAGGACAAATGTCGGTAAATGTATTTACCCTTATTTATTATTATTATTTGAATACTTTAGTTTCATGAAAAGGAATTTCACTGTCCACATTAGCAATTTTCTGTCTTGGTCATAGGGGTCTAGTATCCAAGAGGAAATCCACTTGTCTGCAGCGGGATTCTCCTGTAACAGAAATTGGCGACTCCACTAGGGAGGTGAAATTTAAATTTTGGGTTCCTTCCTTGGTCTTGTCCCTGCCATTTCCCACCTTTCATATCATTTTTTTTGTTTCTTTATGATACTTTAGCCTTCTCCTACCTTCACTAGCATTTTCACCATTTTTTATGCATTATGGGTGAATTTTTTGCAATTTTTTGGCTATTTTCTGATTTTATGGGAGGATCAATGCCCCCCTATAGGCCATACAAGAGTGCCTATGCTCCCCTACAGTATCTTAGGGATCATTGCAAGACTCTGTGCACCTTTCTGGGGGTGCACTAGTCTCTTTTTTTAGATTGTTTGCCTTGTTTTGCTCAGTCTTTTGCAACCTGTTTTGCAGAGCTATTTACCCAGAGTCTGTGGTTGGTTTGTGAAGTTGTGTGGATTGGTTTTCGATGGTTTTTATTATTATCACTCCTTGTTGTCTTGGTTGGATATTGAAACCTTTTTCAGAAATGTGAACTTGCCTCTTCCAGCTACTTTTTGTCAGGATAGTTTTGAGTGATTTCTCTTTCTCCCTATCTTTTCTTGGATTCTTCTCTGCAATTTATTTTTGTTCCTTGAATGCTTGATTGGTTGTATAATCCTTGACGGTGCTATTTATTTTTATACCAAGTTTCTATTTGTTTTCTTTCATACCTCACTGTCTTGAGTGCATATTTTGTTTGTATTGCTTTTGCTTCGTGTCTTTTTCATCTGCATATGACTCTTTATCATGATTGAAAGTAGTGGAGCGTTGTTTTGTATTTAATTTATGTATACATCATAATAAAACAAAGAATGTAAATGCATTCTTTCTTTTGGGTAGTGAAACTAGCTTGCATTTGAAGTAGCAGAATTGCATGTTTTTTTGGCATTTTGGGACATTGTGCATCTGGAATGATGAACATTTTCATCTTATCATAGCATAGCTTTCATCAAAATTAAAAGATTTCATAGTCATCACTTTGCATAACTTTTGAGTTGGTCAAACCACCATATTGTCCATGCCATTTTCCTTTTGAGTAACAACAACCTTAAAAATCAAGCTCTAAACTAAAATTGATTAGACATTTTTACATTTTATGGTAGCAAACCTACATTATATTAGTTGTAGGGATTTTGAATAGGTGTGAAAGATAAATCTCTAAAGATGAAAACAAACATAGGATCTTGTGTTAGGGAACAGTGAAATCCAATTGTTGCATTTTGTCCTAGGAAGCCCTTCTCAGACAAGGATCAAACCTAAGGTTGCATTGAGACTGGCATAGTTACTCACCTTTCTTTGTTGGTCTCAATGTAGATATTGCGTGTATTATGGGGTTAACTTGAAGGTATACCCATAATTATGAGTGGAAGCCTTTCAAGTTGATTTCAGGTTAGATACCCTGCCCTTGCACCTGGATCAGACTATCAACTATTATCACTGTTGTAGTTGGCAACCTTAGTGGACTATCTCTTTAGGGTCTTTACACAAGATGGTTGTGGAGGGGAAATTATTCATGGTACCTGGAATCGACATTCGCGAGACTCACTCAGGCACATTGGAGGGTATACCCATGATTATGTGTGGGAGCTTGCACCATGGTGTAAGTCCATTAAGAAGGTCATCAACATAACTTTTCCACTCGCTCTATCTCAGCCTCTTCTTACTTTGTTCCTGCAACATTGGATTTCATCACCAACTAGTGTGGTCATTGTGAGAAGGTTTTGTTTTCTTGCTTGCTTACTAGATATTTAGCGTGTGTTGTTTGTTCTCCCTAGCAGAATCTGGGTTGGATCTTTATTTTTACGGCATCAGTTCCTGGAATGACCAATGAAGGAACCCCTTTTCCAGGAGAACCCTTTGTTTTTCTTTCTTACGGAAACATTGTTCCTCCTTACCTCGCTACTTTGAGCCTTCCAGGTCTCACAATTGGGTTACCAGTATGGTTGTTTTCCACTACAGTGATCTCAAATGAAGGTGCTTCATATGTAAGCACACCACCCACACATCAACCTCATGTCGACCTTTCTCCTTCTTTTCCTGTCAGGTATCCTTCCATTTCTCCTTCTTCACCTAGTGAAATATCTAAAGCGAGTATCCAAGTTGATAAGAAGAAGAAGAAATAGAAAGAGAAGAAGAAGAACCAGAAAGGGACCAAGGCTCCAACTACATCATATATTGGATCCAAGCAACGAGATATTGTTAATTGTGCTGGGATTTTTGGTGAGGTTGTTCAAACTACAATGAAGAATCTAAAACCGAAATTCCCTTGTAGTCTTTGTAAGGGTGACCATTTTCTGAGGGATTTCCCTTGTATTCCCAATGTCTTAGAAATTTGGTCCTCCACATCATCGGCCTCTACTAGACATGTTGGTGACACCCCATCAAGTAGTGACATTAAGGTTGGTAAGAAGAAGACAACTGCCAAGTTTCCTTGCATGTTATGCAAAGGTGATCATTATTCTCACCTTTTTCCTTTATGGACGAGGCTTCTTCTCTTTTTGAAAAGCTTCAACTTCCAACTGGTTATCATAAGATTTCCCCTAACCCATCGTTATTTGATGGAATGGTCAATCGGGTTCCATACCTAGTAAGTCCAATTGATCAGGTGGTAAATCTAGTTTCATCCTTGGTTGAACCACTAACCAAAGTAGCTGATCTATTTCATCATCAGTCAGCCCCACTCTTCATATAAAGAGTGAACCCAAAGTAGTTGATCCATTTCTTTCATCGGTCAACACCACTCTTAATATAAAGAGTGAACCCAAAGTGGTCGCTCCGATTGTATCATCGGTAAATCCCACTCCTCCTCTAACAAGTGCCAAAGTGGTTGCTCTGGTCCCTTCATTGGTCAGTCTGGTTGATCATGTCGTCAATATGGTCACATCCTTAGTTGAACCAGTTGACACAGTGGTTGATCTGATCCCATCTTCTGTCGATCCTGCTCTCCCGTTAGAGAGTGCAACCCAAGCGATCGATCTGTTTCTGCCTGTCGACCCCATTCTCCCCTTGGAGAATGAAACCCAAGCAGTCAATTCGATGTCATTATCAATCAATCCTACTCTCCCACTAGAGAGTAAACATGATTCTGCCCATGTTTTCTCATTGATACAAAATCTACCATGTTGGGGGGCATTCCTCCCTCTCCTACGAAATCCCCTCCAAGTAATGAGGCCATCCTTTTTTATTGGGGTGTGCTAACTAGACCTTGTCTTCCCTCCCACATTCATTTCAAGTTTACAGTACATGTTTGTGGTCGAGATGCTCCTCATGCGTTGATAGACAAAGGTTTGTCTGTTAGTAATTTTTCCTCTATTGCTTGGCAAGATTTGGGTTATCCTCAGCTTGTGTCAGTTACCCAGACTCTGTTGGATTTTAACAAAAGAACCAATCACCCTTTAGGGATCCTTCCCCATTGTCGCGTAAATTTGGGAGGAAAAAATGTCTTTATTGATGTTATGGTAGTCCAAGACACCTTAGATTTCGATGTATTCCTTGGGAGAAATTATGTCTATGCCATGAAATCTATTATGTCCACTCTTTTCATGTGATATATTTCCCGCATGATGGAATAATGGTGACTATTGATAAAAAAAAATTCAGTGGCCCTGAATTGACCATCAACCCAATGACCTCCCTAAACGGGTCTTATATGCATTCGGTATCACCCCTGCCACAGGTCAATTATGTGGCATTGTCTCCCATGACTTCAACTTCCAATGACTTAGATCTGGTAGTTGACATGGTGATCTCTTCGGTAGGGATATTGGAGCCTGATCTCCTTACCCCTGGCGATACCCTTGACATGTGTACCTTCCAGAGAATTCTTCTTCCATCTAGTGAAGGTATCTTGGAATCCATGACCGAGTTTTGTCCCTTCACATGGTGTCCTTCCATAGCGTTATCCTCTTGGAATCCATGATCAAGAAGAAGCTACGAGCATAGTTTTCCTCTCTGTAGCAAGCTCATTAAAAAATGAAATAGAAATCTGGGGATTTAACCTAGATCCTTGAGCATAGTTCTTTTTCTGTGTCAAGCTTGTTAAAAAATGAAATGGTCACCTCTCCCGTCGAGTCAAGCTTTTAGCTAGTTCTCGTAGATGTTGAGTCGAGTCTTTCGCTATGTCTCGTATTTGAACCTTCATTTCATCCACCCTTATCTTTTTTCTCCATATAGTATAGAAATTGGTGACAACCTCAAAGTCGGTGAATGAATTAAATCTTAGGGTGCATGTCTCCAACCTTCGATGATCATTTTGGAGTTAATCCACTAACTTTCAAGCTGGGGGCAGAGTACAAAGCTTAGTCTTTGTTCTTTCTTGCACTCGTAAAAACATGAGAATGTAATCGAGCAATCTTTTATCTCTTTTTAGGGTTCGCATGGATAAAATGAAAAAGGAACCCCCTGGAGTCGTCTTTAAGCTCTTTTTAGACTCTCAAAGCATGAAAATATTGCCGAGTGATATTGCTTCCTTTCCCACTCGTTAAAAGGTTTGAAAGGGCATATTTCGAGTGATAATTTATCTCTTTTTCAGCCTCATGAGACTAACATTATGAAAAAGGACAACATTAGAGTNCTCTCAAAGCATGAAAATATTGCCGAGTGATATTGCTTCCTTTCCCACTCGTTAAAAGGTTTGAAAGGGCATATTTCGAGTGATAATTTATCTCTTTTTCAGCCTCATGAGACTAACATTATGAAAAAGGACAACATTAGAGTTATCTTTATGTTCTTTTCAGACTCTCTAAACTTGAAAAATCACTGGGTTTACCTTCTTTGGAGTCATTAAGCAATCATACATTGAAGGGCCCATATGGGACTGAACCCTTACTTCTTCTAGTTCGTTAAACAAAGGAAGAGGGATTTACCGAAGGTGAGTTATATCAAGCATGTGTTACCCTCCTCGAGCTCATTAAATAAAAAATAGGTACTTGTCTATTTGGATGGGGGGAAAATGGAAGGAAACAAGCTAAGAAGTTTTTGAAAACATTACAAGTAACTCTTATAGTCGCCCTTGAACATGGAATTTTATCTTTGCATGCATTTTAATCCTCTGCACGGAACCAATCCTCTGAGTTTTCTTACTCCTTTCAGTCACCTAAAAAAAGTCACAGTATCCACTGCATCATCATGCTTTGGTCCATGCCATGTTTCTGTTGCTGTGCCTCAGTGTTCAAGGGAAGTTTATGCCTCAAGAGTCAACCATCACAAATTTCCAGTTTCAATGCATGTGTCAGTCCATGTTCATTTGATCCACCAATTACATATCTATGTAAATTTAGTGTCGTTGATGGGGGATACATCAAGTACCTCCTTCAACGAGTCTGTTCCTATCAACTTCAGCACATTATCCAGGAACTAGACTTAGAAACCAATTAGTGCTTTGGGACCTGCATGCCTCAATGGCAGGCCTCCTCATGTCTGACAGTGGGTTTACATCATTGAACTATGATCGGATGATTCCAAGGATGTTTGACTTCATCTCATCCATTCACATTTGTTGGAATTTAATAGAGTACCTTGGGAATCATTGACATCAATGGTGATTTCCCTCGCGCTTGTTAACGGTTTACCTCATTGACCGGTAATCAAGTGGTTTCTTCCATGTTCGACATCAGGATATCTATTCACATGGTTAGATTCATACTACATTGGGATCGATAAGAAGACCTTGGGTTGAGTCATCACTCTTATATGTACATTTCCCAGGTTGCGACAAAGCTTCTCTTCAATATTGACACATATATTATCACATAGATCCACTTTGGATTGGTCCATGGCTATGTCTTTTCGTCTCATAGATCCACTATGTATTCTTCATGGCTATGATCAGTTCAGGTCATAGGAGTATAGATCTACATTGTAACTATAGTGGCTATACCTTTTTGTCAATATAATTATGGATCCCGAGTGTATCTTATGGCAGCCATACCATGAAAGTATTTGTCACCCAAGCATAGGTATGCCTGCCTTGGGTTTGAAACATGTCATAATATTTGTTGATGGTTGTGTGTAGCTTCTACCAGGTTCTCCGTGTCCATACCATTTCTCTAAGAAGTCTACAAAGTAATCCAGTCATCATTTTTTGTCGTTGAACTTCTCACTTTGGGGTCAATCTATTACAAATCAAAATTACTCACTTCCATGATGACCTATTGTAATCATTACAAATGTCATAAATGTCGCAGTTTCACAAGTGTCGCAAACATCATATTGTCATCTTGCCCATGTTGTGTCTATAATGACATCATAAGGATGATTAAGACACCTTCAAAGACTGGTTTAAGAAGGAGAAATCATCTGATGAGGAGTACAAATCATTTTCCATGAAGAAAAATACTTAAAAATGAATTTTGAATGGCAACGCTCCCCTGCCCACTTTCAGGGAGTGCTAGTGCTCCCTAGCCTTCTTTGGGGGAGTGTTGTGGCACTCTGTGACCCTTTCTGGGGGAGCTCTAGGATTTTATGAGAGAATTTTGGGCAGTTCTCCCCTACCCACTATCAGGGAGCACTAGTGCTCACTAAACCTCTTTGGGGGAGAGTTGCAATGCTTTGTGCACCCTTTTGGGGGAGCGTTAGTCTGTTTGAGGAAATCTTGGGTTGTTGAGGAAAATCAGGTAAAAATCCCTCTCATCTCTGGATTTATTTGGATTTGAATCTAAGGTCAAGGCTGGATCTTATGGAGGGTCCACAACTAATGGAAAAAGATCCTCAACCTATCCCAAAAATCTCTAAGGTGGTTGGGTCTCTCCAAGCTTATATAAGGAGGCCTTCCCATGGTGAAAGGTACATGGAGAAATAGGAAGGAATCAAACTTATGATCTTATAAGGAAGATATCATTGAAGCATAATCATTTTGTTGGTGGATCATTTGAGCAAAGGGTCTAGACAAAGAGAGCATGGTGAAGCTGGTGCACCTTCATCAAGGGTCTATAAGTATTCTCTTTTGTTTTCATAAATATAAATCTGTGTTTGGCCTATTTCCTTTAAGTTTGTGTACGTTTCATGAACTTGTTTCTTTTATAGATCTATTATGAAGATAATCATGGTAGAGTAGGAAGTATGTTTTATTGTTTTTTCTCATTGTGTTGCAGGACCTTCTGAAGAACTTGGAGATCAAAATCAGCCTAGATTGAGCAAGGAAAAACGTAGATAAAGGTATTTACTCTTCTTTCTTCTTCTTCTTTGAATAGTTTAGCTTCATGAAAATGAATTTCAGTGTCCAAATTAGCACCTTTATGTCTTGGTCATATGGGTCTAGTATCTAAGAGGAAATCCACTTGTCTGCAGGGGGATTATCCTGTTACTATTGAATGTAGTTTTGAGATCGATCGAAATTTAATGCAAAAGTCCTAAAGCTTTGATGAAAATATTCTAATTGTAGAAGTTGGATGTATTGTTTCCTTGATTTCCGTACATACTTCTTGTTTTCTTTGTTCATATTTTTTTTTGTCTGAATCAGAACGAAATTTCAAACCTGGGATTCGCTACACAGTGCCCCTTTTTCACGCCATTTAGACAAAAAACATTTCCTCTAAAGTTATCTCTAATTTCATCCTCAACGGTGCTTCGATTTTCTTCATGTGTTTTCTCCCCATGACACACAATGATTTTTAAACTGGAGATTGTTTCTCACTTAGCCTTTATCCTCTCAAGTTCTGTCACTAAGTCATTTATTTGCATTGTTTTCTTGAATCAACTCCTTTCCCAAGGTATTACTCTCTTGTGCCAATAAAACCAAAAAACTTATTATTTGATAGTGTTAAATTTAGCCGATAGTTTAAATCCATATCTTGTATTGATACAAAGTCTCCCAAGAGATCCCTATCCAGGTCCGAAAGGCAAGTTTTGGGTCTCAAAGTGGGTTGAACAAGCAACCTTTGTCGTTTGTTTATGAGCTGAATAGATTTACAGAGTGCTAATAGGGTCTATGCTTCATTATTTTGGTCTAACTTGCCCAGTTTTGGTGCGAGTACCTTTGAGTATTTATTGATACCCCATAAATTTTACCTTGTGCTTTCATTTTTCCTTGTGCCCTCTTAACTCTACCTTTTTTTTATTAGCTTTTCTTGGGATGGTTCTTCTTTCCATAACCAGTCTTGACTCCCTTCATCTCTGGTGTGTACTTCAAAAATCATTTATTCCTTCCCTGCAAATCTATTGTTAGTGGATGGATAGTTTTGGCCTTTTACGTGCCTCCAAATTTCCGATAAAGAGGTCATTCTTGGGAAATTTATCAGTAGATATAGGTGTTGTGGTTAATCACATATCTTCCTTCATTACTATGTTAATTCAGTCCTTGCAATATATTAATCACTAGATGGTTGGATGGTTATATCTTTGTGGGTGCCTAAGAAACTATGAGAAATCTTAAACCTTTGAAATTGATTCATATATTGAGATAGTTGGTTGAACCCATATGATGCACAGGCCGTTCCGAAAATTTATTATCAGTATAGATGGGTACTAAGAATATTTTTAATAGGGTTAGTTTAAATGATTTCAATTTTTTACAATCAGATTGACCATTCCTATTGTTATAACCCTACATTTCTCTACACAAGCATACCTAGCCTTTGGCCCTCTTACTTGCATTTTTTTCCAGAGAACTACTGAGTTTCCCTTCTAAAAAACCCATTGTTTAAAGATGTACGTGCCCTGCACCAATACTTCCCATGTACATATGCTTGTTTCACCACTATATCCCATCTTCATATGCATGTTGCACCATTACAACCCATGTATACTTGCAAAAGTTGCAAAATATAAAAAGTTGCAAGGAATTCATTGAGATTACAGGATATTGGGTAGTTTCCCAACTAATCCATTGCCTATAGCCCATCACCCAACCAAATAACCATGATTTTGTCATATAAAAGAAGGTGTTGGGGTATCATTCCACATCTAGATATAAGAACAGTGAAAATCTTCCTGTCTCACATCCCCTCCTTGCCCAAGTTATTGCAGCCCTTTTGTGAGAATTTCCTCAACATTCCCCGATTATTCCTTCTTCCTCCATCAAAACCCATTCACTTCCCAAGAAGAGATCATAAGTTTGAGAGGAGAATCCATACAAAGGGGCACTTGGAGCTTGGTGAAGAGGAGCTCGGACTAGGTTCGTGGAGCAATATCCAATGTTGGTTATAAAGGTATAATAATTGAGTTATCAATAAAATAATTACTTTTCCTATCCCAAATCATTGTGTATTGAATGCTTTTAATGGTTTACGTTTTGACATTCTAACATCTAACCCTAATTTGTATATGAAATAGCATGCTTTTATCTTTCTGTTTGTCTATCCTTGAATGTAGGTCAACCTTGGGATGATGCTTGCAGTCACTGAAGATTTCAAGCGCGAGGGGATCATCATCAGATGCGGAGTAGAGGTATAGTTACTCGATCCCTCTTATCTTTTCTTTTCTTGTATCAGTTTTGGTATGTTTGGGGTAGTTACAGAAGTAGTTGACTTTTAGACGATTAATTGATCCACCTACATTTTGAACCCTGCTATAGTCATAGGGTTTTTTTCCCTGCTAGCAAAACTGGTGACCATACGGGGGAAGCCTCTAGGGTTTTAGAGGTTTTTGGGTGTTTGATTGGTTTTTATTCCTTTTAAGATTATGTTGAGTCTTTTGAGTCTTTTAAGGGATTCTGGTCACCTTTTGGTGCCATACCAGTTCTCCCTGCCCTACAATTTTTTCTACTTTCTTTCCTTTTTGAGGAAGTATAGAGGTGTACAGGCCCTACTTTGGGTCATCCTTCATACACACGCACCTTGTGCAGTAAACATCCTGCGTGCATATGAAGGTTGTTGAAGCACCAGTAGCGTACCTGGTTCAATAAATTGTTTTTGAAAAAGAGGCAACCAACCTCTTTTTTTTATTGAAGTTTATAATTCTTAGGGTTTCTTGACAGAATTCAGAGTCCCTATTTTTACAATCATAGCTTGGGTTAGATTTCAGTTTGCTTGTCTTTTTGAAGTTTCTTGTGTTTACTTCTCAAAGGGTTTTAAGCAAGTCTTTGAATTTTTTATCAGCTTGTTTGGTGTCTTTAGTGATTCTCTGTGATCCGTAGTAGGTCAAAGATCTTTTTTAGTCTTGTCCAGTTATTCTTTTTCCCCTTTTCATTTTCTTTGAAAAAAGAGAAAAAAGATTTATTTCAAGTTTTTTCCCGTTTAAAGATTTTTTCAAAAAAATAAAAGATTTTTCATTTTCAGTTTGGTAAAATAGTTGGAATTAGTTATTTTACAAGAATAGGAAAAGTATTTCATTTTTTAAGTTCTTTACTGATTTATTGAAACTTAAGTAGTTTGTAGTCAAGCGAAATTTCGTTTTATGTCTTCTTTTTAAAGATCTTGAAAAAAACGTTAGTTACAAAAAAAGTTGGATACAAAGAGTTACTTGTAAATCTTTACTTTTGAAAAGAAGTAATTTTTCTTTCACAGTTTCGTCTTTTCTCTTAGTTTCATCTCTCAGAACATCACCATTTTCCCCACCATATCCTTTGAGTTAAACAAGTTATTAAAATGAATGATAAATCTAAAATTAATTAGACTATTATGTTTGTAGGGTCAACCAACTAGTTTAGGGTTAGGGCGTTGAATTAGGCTGGAGAGGAAACTCTTCAAGGATTTTAAACAAACATTAGAGTCAGAGCTAGGGAGTGTTAAAGTCTAGTGATGTGAAATTTATCCAGGACCCCCCTCTAACACAGGGGCTAAACACGACGTTGCATGAGGAAATGAAGCAGAGATAACCCCTCCAAAGCCAGACTAAGAGTAGTGGGGAATGCACATTGAGGATCTGTTGTGGGAATAATATCACTCGCATTTTCCTTCAGAGCTTCGTGGACCTTGAATCCGTTCAATATCCTCTATCATCTTCCAAATATCGATAGGTTTTGTACTTGTTATCCCGCTCATTGTGGTCCACCCGACTGTCGACTATACCTTCCTCGTGACTATTTGTGAGCTGGAAACCTATTTTCCTGTATTCTAGAGACTTGCACAGGTGATTGCAGGGGTATACTACAATACCTATGGCAGACGTTGGGTCAAACTTTGCAAAGTATACCCAGAGGGTGATTCTATGTTCGAGTTGCACTTGCACCGGTAATTTTCTCTAGTGTTGTTTGACGTAACTGTTCTTCCAAATAGATAGTTTTTTATTTGGTTTATCTTATAGAATTTTTTCTAGTGTGTGCTTGTTTTTAAATGATAGTTAAAGCCTTACTATGTCATTGATATTTTCACAAAGTGGAAGATCAAGAGCTCTACCGGTCGTGAATGCTTCAAGGCCTGCCTCCTATTAAACTAGAGCCACTGTCGCCACTGTTACGACGAAGGCTTGACCAAAAGGGTTCATTCGAAGCGACTGGGTTGCAGGAAACTATACTCGAGCCATATCCAAGAGGATATTACTTGAATCTGGAGGAACCTACTTTTTCTTACCTTGGAGCAGAAGCTCTCAGGCTAGCCAACCCTCTGATCACTAACTTGTCAGTGCCAATCTTGGTACAAGTTGTCCCTTCAAGGGTGACACATTACGAGCGTCAGATAGTGTTACAAGAAGATATGGAAGAAAATGCCACAACTTCATCCGAGCATCCTCATACTCCCATTTCGTCTACTACCACAGGGGGTATGTTTGATCCTAACCCACCTTTGTCAGTCCAGACCATAGTGGACTCGACCCCCTCTACCTCAGGCAGTGGTCTGATATAGTCATCGACAATGACCATTGCTCTATTTATGCAGAGTGTAATGGGCCCCCCATTTTCATACGGGATGCTCGAAGTTGATTAGAAATCATTCCTTACCTACTCCACCTTATAGACCATGGGTCTAGGAGAAGGTAGCTCAAATGATCCCATTCAAGGGTCTACTGGGGACACGTTAGTCCCATTCAATTCTATCCCTTGCGGTGGGGTTCATATACCTCCTCCATCCCCCTCGGTCGGTGGTGCTTTCCAGCAACCCATCGGGCTGAATACTAACTACATCTTGTTTGGAGTAAGCAGTTTAGGACCTTCCTCTTACACTATATCGACGTGATCCATGCCATTCTCTTTGTTCGATGAATTTGGTAATAATGATTTTTCTTTGACTGCCATCTTAACCAGGGGAAACCCTAGTTTTGGACAACACAATCCTGTGCAGGGTAATATTCCTACATAGGGAAAAAGTACAACAGTTTTCTCCTCACAAGGACTTTGGAATCCTTGTCAGGGATCAGTTCCCTCACAAGGGATGTTGGTTGGGGGAAATCCCTTCCATGGTCAATGGAGCCATGGGCAAGGCTCAATACCTATGCCCGTCAGATCGGCTGGGATCATCCCCTTACAAAATATTTGGAACACAACGTAGGGAGAAATACCCTCCCAACCCACGTCGTCCAATTATGGGAATCAGTCGATGATATCCCAACGAACGAAGTGTTTGTATGCTGGTCAAGGCCACGGTTTCTACCAAAACCCTAGCCAACAATCCAACTTTTCCTGGAAACCTAGTGCTAGTCAAACTCCAGGCCCCCTTTTTCCTGTACATAGTACCCAACCCAAACTACCATTTCTGGCAACGCTACATCTGTCGGACTTGTGAAGGTTTCTTAACAACCCGATTTTTCATGATCCATGTTGGCCCTCCATGCCAGCTAAGTTTCCCTTGGATATTCCAAAATTTGAAGGCAAGCATGGCAAAGACCCAGGTGATCACGTGTCAACTTTCCACTTATGGTGATTGTCAAACTCGTTGCGAGATGAATACATACAGTTTCACCTTTTTCAACGAACTCTTATCAGGGGTTTTGTGAAATGGTATATTGAGCTCGATCGCTCAAGGTATTATACTTTAGCCACTTGGAAAAGGTTTTCCTAAACCATTTATAACTACCCATGAGATACGATGTCGACACTGAGTTTCTGGCCAACTTTGAGTAGACTAAGGCCGATCATATCTTCGATCAAATATGAGAATGGTGACGTCGTAAGAGCTTGATTAAGTTATAGGTCCCACCGGATTTCTTACTGATATGGTTCCTAAAGTATTTAGTGCCAGTTTTATTTAAGGATGTTGCAACTTCATGAGTGTTTTTAGAGGAGGAGGAAATAATGAGATCCCAATAGCTCAAATTGATTCACTCTTAGTGTGTCTTACCATATGAGATATTTCTAGATTTTCCATGGTCCATCCTTGACAAGGACATACAAAAGTCTAGACCACATGTCGATGGTATAGTTGGTTCAGCACAAGGAAAGTCCATTGATCTGTTTTCAAATCAATTGCAACAATTGTCAATACAACAGGCAGTGGCCATCCAGACTTCTAGTCTGGTTGTTCCCTCTACCCAAACGTGAGATGTACATAGTGTGTAGTCGATGAACCCGAAGGTTGAACAATAGCCTGAAGGAAAGAAAAAACAATGAAACAAGAAGGGTAAAGGGCATAAGAAGGATAATAAAAATGTTGGCGGGGTAAACGCATAGAAGAGAAAGTTGAAGTATCCATGTAACCTTTTCACGAAAGACTAGCTAACTCATCTATGCCCTCGAATTAGGGAGGCCCATAAGCTATTGGTGTGACAAAAACCTGTTGTGTTAACAAACCCATTTCCACATTGGAAAATCATGGCTCAAGCCTCAACATCTTCGAGCACTAAAGGGAGCAGTCAGTGACCCCCTGCATCTACTAGTAATACCTTGGCCATAAATGTTTACATGTTGAAAGGCGACGCTCATATAGTGACTAGGACCTGAGATTATGAAATGTTAGAATCTTCTAAGAAGGGTAAAGAAGCCACAAACCCACTAGTTCCTCTCCAAATTGAGAAGGCGATGGGAAAAACAATGACATGCATCCCCAAAGATGCGTTCAAGAAAGATTCTCATAATACGAATGTGAGGGTTGCCTAGAAATACTCTACGGTGGAAGACTTGTCACAAACTCCTTACACAATGTCTACTTTGGAGGTCCTTCAGAGCTTCCCTTCATAGACAAAGTCTCTATTATCCACCTTGGGATCTACAGAGACTTGTAACTCGAGAGTGATCATTCTCGATCCAACATACTTGAAACCTTGTCTTCCTTACCACATTGCATTTCAAACATTAGTGTCTTACACTACGAAATTTGTTACTCGGAATATATTTCACACGATGGTTGACGAGGGAGCCTCGACTTTCGTGATTTTGCTGGTGTGTTGGAAGGCCACTAGCCAACCGGTTTTGTCTCTGTCACCTACATTGATTACCTCTTTAGATGGTCATTCGTTCATACCATATAGAATCATTCCTTATTTCCCTGTGCAGTTAGGAGGGAAGACCGTATGCATCGAAGTTGAAGTGGTCGATGTGCCTCTTGACTACGATCTTTTATTAGGAAGGATTTGGAACTATGCAATGCATGCAGTGGTTTCCGCAGTTTTTGTAGTCTTGTTGTTTCCACACGAGGCTCAAATTGTAACCATTGACTAGTTGTCCTTCTCCCATCCTCACCCTTCATCGGGGGCATCCATGGTCCCGATGGTTGATAACTCTCAACCCGACACCGTCAACGTAGGGTTTGTTTTCTTTCCATGATTGATGGCTACTTTTGATTACCCACCTCCTTCTGGTGATGTAAATCTTATATCGTCTACCACCGACCAACCTAGGGCTGAAATTTATAAAATTTCTTCCTTTCGAATGACTTGCTTTTAGGATCCATGGAATATTCCTTCGCCATCGGCCTTGATGGAAGTGACAGGGAATCTTGGCATGGCCATAGCCTTTTTCGTGACATGGCCAACAAGCTTTGACTGACCTCAATCCAACTCTCACATAGGAGTTAGATCCAGTTCTCGAGTTTATTTCAGATCAAGGTTCCCTTGAAACTACAGATTCTTTAGACTTTCTCCTGCCCTCAGATGACGCAATTATTGAGGCATTGTCTGGTCCAGATAGACCCTAGATGATCTCTATCACAAATCGTATTTCTTCCCAGAGTTAAGAAGAATAGAGGCAGGTGAATTTGTTTTGACTATGAATGGAGATAGGTCTTGTTCTATTAATCCTATGGAAATGCAAACAGTTTACACCGAGGGTAATATGGTGAGTATCGCTAAAATGATCACTTTAGATATCTCCAGAACCCCTGGCATTGTGGAGAATGTTTTCGTCAGAGAAGACTGCTCCCTCGAAGAGATTCAAATTTATACAGAGTTATTTAAGGAATTTTGTGATGATTTTGCCTATTCTTACAGGGAAATTCTAGACATTGATCCAAGAATCGTCGAACATGAGATAACAACTTATCCTGATGCCACTGTCTGACAAAAGCTTCGTACGGTGAATCCTCGGAAAGCGGAAGAAATTAAGGCTGAAGTAGAGAAACTTCTTAAATCCGGCTCCATCTACCCCGTAAATTTGACGGAATGGGATTCAATTCCCGTCCCGGTTAACAAAAAATAGGTTACGATCTACATGTGCATGGACTTTCATGACTTGAACAAGGCCTGTCCTAAAGATAATTTTCCCACCCCATTCATCGATCAGATTATCGATAAATGTGCAAGTTGTGAGATATTTTCATTCGTGGATGGTTTTTCAGGATATAACCAGATTCAGATCAAACCCAAAGACCAGTATAAAACAACTTTTTTCTGTCCTTGGGGAACATTTTCATATCGTATGATGACTTTTGGCCTGAAGAATGTTGGAGCCCCTTTTCAGTGGGCCATGTATTTTTCTTTGCACGACCATAGACATATAGTCGAGGCTTATCTTGATGATCTAGCATCATGCTCTTGCAATATATCTGATCATCCCACACACTGACTAATACTCGAACGATGTCGCTACTATCGGATTCGATTGAATCCTAACAAGAACAATTTTTGTGTGACATCGGGTGGTCTCTTATTTTTCATAGTTTCGACAATAGGGATCATGGTCGATCCTCTTAAGGTTGAGGTGATAGTTTACTTACCTCCCCTGTGCACAATACCCCAGTTTCATAGCTTACAGGGGAAACATAAATTTATTTTTCATTTTGTCGTGAACTATGTCGAGATCAATAAAGGGTTCATGTGTTTATTGAAAAAGGGAGTCTGTTTCTATTGGGATGAAACCGCTCAATGCTCTTTTGAATCATTGAAACATGCCCTTACATATACGCCTATGCTCCTGCCTCTCAATTATAGCATAGATTTCTTGTTCTACTTGGTCGCAGCAGAGTCGACCATCAGCATGGTCTTGGTTCAAGAGGACGATCTACTCTAGGAGCATGCTATTTATAACCTGATTCGAGGCCTGGTTGGGATGGAACTCAAGTATTCCCATGTTTATAAGATTTCTTTATAAGAAATGCATGTTGTCTAGCAGTTCCATCATTATATTATGCTTTGCAAGACCATAATTATCGCCATTGTGAATCCCTTCCAATATGTGTTAACATGACGGGTCATTGCCGGAAAGATCAGTAGATGGAATGTAATCCTATGGGAATTTGACTTGGATTTTGTTTCCACGAAATCCAAAAAGTCATTGGCCTTTGTGGAACTTATTTATGAACTTCCAGTTGAATCTAGTGATGTTATGCCCGAAGAATCGTCTGTTAAAGGAGATATTTTTAATAGCATCTTTGGACCCCTGGTATGAAGATATACTAGTCTATCTTCAGACTTTGAAGTTCCCTGCTTCTGCTTATAGCGACAAGTGTTGACGAGTTCGACATCAAGCATGAAATTATCTCATACTCGATGACACTTTATATCATTCAGGCATAGATTTCATTCTTCCCCAGTGCCTTATACACAAGGGAAAAAAATCATTCTTAACAATTTCCACACTGGAGCATATGGTGGTCATTTGTCTGGGCTGGAAACAACCCAAAATATTCTATGATCCAGTTACTTTTGACCTACGTTAATCAAGGATTGTGTTGAGTCAGTCAAGAAGTGCCACCCATGTCAGATCTTCTTTCGAAAGATGAGGTCACATCTTTCTCCCATGTATACCGTCATCTTTTTTGGTCCTTTCACTAAGTGGGGGATTTATTTTACTACATGTTACCCAGCTTTAGCCAGGGGGCATCGTTATATCATTGTAGTGGTAGAATACCTCACAAAGTGGGTCGAGGCTATGCCAGCATTTAACAATGATGTAAAAACATAGAATCTCTTCATTTTTAACCAGATAGTATCAAGGTTCAACATCCTAAAGGAGATTGTCACTGACCATGGCAGTCACTTCCAAAAAAAAATGATGTCTGATTTAACAACAAATCTTGGGTTGAGGAAAGAACATTCATCTCCCTACTACCCACAAGACAATGGTCAGGTGGAAGCTGTGAATAAGTCCCTCAAGAGTATTCTTCAGATAACGATCAATTATGCCAAGTTAAATTGGCATTTGATGTTGTACTCGACATTGTGGGCCTACCAAACGTCTGTAAATACTGTCACTGATTTCTCAACTTTTCAACTCATATACGGGCTGGAAGAAATCATGCCTATTGAGTGCCAGATCACATCTTTAAAGTTGGAAATGGAGTTACTACCAGACATTTCACTGCTTAAGAAATGCCTATTATATCTCGAGCATCTCGATGAGCAATGTCGTGATATAGCCTTAGAAAATGAGGCTCACAAGAAATGAGTCAAGTGTCAATATGAGCGGCCCATTCATCCACAAATTTTCTCTGAAGGCGATCTTGTCCTGGTCTACGATGAAGACAGGGATCACCTAGGGCAGGCAAGTTCAAACCCATGTGGTTCAGACCTTTCATTGTGAAAGAGGTATTAAAGAAGGGTTCTTATCGTCTAGTTGACTTTGAGGGAAATGCCTTGGTATAGCCTAGAAATGGGCTCTACCTCAAGAAGTATTACTCTTAGGTTGGTCACCTGGGTGACTTCTTGTACATATGTATAGTTCTTATAGTACCTTTTGTCTTTTTCATTTTATGGACGTGTCGTTATTTATGTCATCTTTTTCATTGTCACAGATGTCAAGTGAATCAGAGGTGTTGTTGAAATAATGTAACTATGAAAAGTATTCTTATTCTTATTGTTATTTTATTATTAGGATTAATCCCCATTGTGGATTAATCACGTTGGTAATTGTATTAGGACCAAATCCCCTTTTGCGGATTGGTCATCGGACAATTATAAAGGGAAAAATAAGAAGTTGGCCCCACAGTTATTATTAAAGACCCAGAATTAATTAAAGGTGGGTTTACCCACCTAGAGTAAGAGGTCGGCCCTGCTAGTGAAACCCTCTCACACATGCCAGTCTTGTATAAATAGGAGGCTAGCGCCTCACTTCTAACACACAACTCACTTGCTCATTCTCTTATGAGGCAAGATGCAATTACCAGTTAGAGGGAGGAGAAGAAGAGTGGTACATCTCTTGGGGAGGACTATCTATATTGGTTTGAGTTATCTCTTGACATTGTATTGGCAATTTATGATAAGGAAGTTTTCACTGGGTTTTCTTCCCCTAGAGGGTTTCCCAGGATAAATGTTGTGTCTCTTGTGAATGTGTATTTCTCAGTGATCTTGTTCTTATGATGCTCGTATCTATTGAAATGCAAAGAACTATAATAATGGCATAAACATTAACATGGTTTCAGAGCCAACCTGAAGGAAGCATATTTCGTAAGAGGAAAAACGTCACTGTTACCGTACCCAAAAATTAGGGTTTTACAAAAGTGAATCTTTTCAGCTCCCTAACCACCTAGAAAGTTGCGCCCTCCCCCAAGGATCATTTTGGCACTTATAGTGCACCTCTTCAGTGGCTAGATCTCCTGGAAAGTGAAACCTTAGTTTCACAAAGTACCAAAAAACCAAAAAACCAGAGTACCAGAGTACCAGAAGTACTAGAAAACCAGAAGCACGAGTCCAGAAATCCACAGATCAAGTTTGAGGGGGTAAAAGTTGGATTTTCAAAATTCCGACTACACCAACTAACTTGCCTCAGCTCAGCGCATCTATCCCCTGGATCAGATTTTCAAAATTCGAAGTTTGAAAAATTAGGGTTTTCTCATAAAACCCTAAGCTGCAGTTGCAGTTTCAGAACCAGTTGCAGTTGCAGTTGCAGCATCAGTTGCAGTTGTAGCCATAAGACCAGTTGCAATTACCATTGAATTTTTCTTGAGAGTTTGTAAATATTACCGATGCTAACAGATGGAGCCACCACCTGCAAATGTTATCAAAGGTATGTACTTACATATGTTTAATGGTTAAAACCCTAAAGAATATTTGCAAGAGAAGTGATCTCTTTCCATAGATCCAGAAGGATCTCAAGATCCAACACATTTAGAGGAACGATGCAACCCAGGTGTGATTATTCTGATATACATCTATTTGTCATGACATTATCAGTGTTGCATGTTGAAATTATGATCAAATTATTAGAAGAATTGAAAGTTGATCATAGATATTATCCTCTAACCTAACCTTTTGTCAAGTTAGTGTAATGTCTTAGTACAGAAAATAGGTTGAGGAAAGCACTCATCACTTGAGTGAAGGAGACCTGGAAGAAAAACAAGCACTCATTCTTGAGAACAAGGCTCCAGGTTTGATTAATCAAGATTCAAAGGTACACATGACAAGCTGATGACTTTAGTTGAGATAGAAATCATCATAAAGTGTTATACTTGGTAGCATGTGAGAATGTAGATGTAAATACTTTGCCTAATATGATTAACATCTCCTCTAGGAGAAACCTCATGTGTTAGTTCTAGGTTTCCATGGAAGAATGTTTGGTCACAACACTAAGAGAGTGTTGACCTCATTTCGTATTTTATTCCTTACCTTTAATCTTTGCTAAATTATAAGTAATACATCTAAAGGAGCTACTGTGATGATTGTTCGTGCTCTTGCTTTATATTATCAAGAAGGATATTATTCTTACTTGTTGTTTTGTTGACCTTGCTCCAGGTCACATGAGGAAGCTATAGCGAAGGTTGCAAAAGGCAACGTGCTAAATAAGAGATCATAAATGAAGCAATCATTAGTGGAAAAGAAGAAGGTGGGTCACTCAGAAGCTGCCATGACCCACGCTATTGAAGAATCCATGTGAACTCTAGAAGATTAGCTCACATCAACTACAAGGTGCTACCATACATATGCAAAGATGTCAC
>SNQJ01S0006294.1:307509-317580 GCA_010110895.2 Picea sitchensis | reverse complement strand
TAAGTGTCCTTATGATGTCGTTAGAGACACGACATAGGCAGGATGACAGTATGATGTTTGAGACACTGTGAAATTTATGACACTTGTAATGACGATAATAGTTCATCATGGAAGTTAGTAATTTTGATGTGTAACACTCTGTTTGCACCTGTTTGATGTATTTTATCTCAGTGATGTACTACGACTATGAATTTATCTTTTGAACTCCTTTAACAATGATTTATTTATATCTATCAAAGTCTTGGCATGTCCTATAGGCATAATGATCTGTAACTTCATATACCATACCAAAACATGACCTCTAAATGTTGTTTCTAACTACACAATTTTCACGTCATCATCATGTATGTTTTTAGCGGCCCGAACTATTTCGCATACATGCATGTGTTGTTCTGGATCCCTTGACCCCACTCCCTTGAATTCAGGAAGTATAAGAGTATTATCTACTCCCACCATTTTGGCTTGTGTATTCCCTCCTCTTGGTGATACTGGTGGATTTGGATTCTAACTTTGACTCTCCCACTACCCCCACTATTCTGACTATTACTACTTTGCACTGCTCGATTAACTATGATGGCTTTACACAAGTATTAAAATGTTATCTCTGATTTTGGTGGAACACATGGGGTCATAGATTGAACACAATATTTTTTCTAGGTAAGAATTATTGGCTCTTCTATTACTGGAGTGGACTGAAACCCCTCTTCTTCTCCTCCTATATATGGTATCTCTATGATTCAAGCTAGTGCGCAAGGTTCTCTTTCTGTTGGCTCACTATGATGCTCTTCTCTCCCAACACCATTATTTTTCCTCTTGTACCTCTTTCCTCTACACAACTCTCCAAACTCATACTCTTCCTCTGGTATACTTCATTCTTACATCCTAAGTCCCTTCTTTCCTTGTTCATTACTTCCTTCTTTCAGATGACCCCTCTGTCATCCTATGACTCCCCATATGTGAAAAAATCCCTTTTAGATATCAAAATTCATTATCATAATGTTTTTTCAACATAACAACATTGTTATCCATGTATTTAATGATTTCAAGAACCTCCCACAGAAACCTTTGAAAAATTATCTTTCTGTAATATTGTATGATTGAATCTAATCCACTGCAAATTTTGTAACATAACCCCGTATTACACTATCTAACCAAAAATTAATTTTTTTAGTAGTTGGGTTAATTACGGAATTCAATTGTCTTACCAATTCAGGAGTCCAATTCTTTAGTATCGTAGGACTAAACCTTCCTTTCTTCTCTACCAACCTCTCTAGCCACTCAGTCATAATTTTTGCAAATTCGCCAAAGAAAATTTCATGCATATCTGTGAACACATACATTTACATTCATTGCTTTTCACTCATCTGAGGGTTCTTGTTCTACTATCACACAAATTATCATTCCTTTTCTTCCAACCAATATGCGATCTCCTTCTTATTGGCCTCCAAAACACCCCCTTAATGGCAATGTCTCGGTACCAGAAACAAAACCATTTGTTTGCTTAAACTGGTCTGCGCACTAGTTGTAAGACCCAAGTTTAGGTTCAACTATGACCAACAAAGCCACAAGACACCAACTCTTTCGACATCACCTTCTTGTGTAGATGAAGTCTCACCCGAGGTATGTATTAGGACCGTAAGAACCATGCTTCTTTAGTAGTAAGGGAAAGGGAGGCGAATATCTGAGTCATAGTTCCTTCTTCGAGCGTATTCATGTTTTCAATTATTACATAGATTATCATAGTAATTCATGAATACTAAGTTATAATCAATCCATAAACTAACTCTAGTCTACGGAGTATAACATCATTCATAAACGCACATAGACAAGTACAAAACCCAAGATAGAATATTATCTCTAAATTCTTTCTTTATTCATATTTCATCTTAATAAATTCACTACTTCTGCATAATCTTCAACCTCACCACTCAGTATCTCTCTATATACCAACCTGTTACATACTTATACCCAAAATCTAGGGCTTAAATCCCTATTCTATCTATCCCAAAAATAGGTCATTACAATGCATGACATGGCCAACTTCAATTAACTGGTTGTTTTCTTTCTTCTGTTTTTCTCTCTTTATACAACTTTTTTGTTATTATTCTATTTCTGGAAAGGTGATTTTTCATCCTTTGTGCTTTGTTCTCTTTCTCTCTTGTTGTATTATTCTCTATGTGCATTATCTTCCTCCTATGTGTTTTTGTTCTTCTGTGCACTTTCTTCCTTCTGCACACTTTCCTAATTCTGTTCCTTTTCTTCCTTCAATGCATTTTCTTTATACTTAGGTGTTTCTCCTAAATTCCATCCAAAAAATTTATGTCCATTAGTTATCATCATCTTTCTTTATGTATCATTTTCTCCCAAAAACTCTAAATTGTTCAACTGATGTTGGTCTTCCAAACTACAAAACATATTTTGTTTTTATGTGGTTAACTCTAAGCTATGCTCTATTAAGTATGTAAATTTATGTATACACTACTTCTATCCTATCCTATATGGTTTTGGTTGCTTCTTGAATAATTCTATTTTTCCTTTCAGCAACTCCATTTTGTGAGGAGTTCTTTGAAATGAAAAGTTTCTTTTAATTCCACGCGCTTCAAAATTTTCATTGAACTCATTTGAGATTAATTATCCTCCATTGTTTGATCTTGGGCACTTGATTTTGAGATCAGTCTCATTTTCAACCTCTACTTTGAAGACTTTAAAATTTTCAAATGCTTCTGATTTTTCTTTGAGAAAGGAGACCTAAGTCATTATTTTATAGTCATCAATGAATAAACTGATGTAATGTTCACCTTGTATACTTTTATTTCTTGTTGGTCCACAGAGGTCAGCATGAACAAGTTCTAATGGTTTTGACGTAGAGTATTCCTTTGTCTTGAATTCTATTTTTTTCTACTTCCCATGTTAGCAGTTCTTACAAATATAGTTTGAAGGTTTTATAATCTTTGGGATGTCTTTCATAGCTTCATTTATTTCTAAATTTTATCAAGTTATCGAAGCTTATATGTCTCATTCTTCTGTTCCATAGCCAACTTTCATCTACTTTTCCCATGCAACATTTTTCTTCTTCTTATGTGTTTAAGATATATACATTGTTTGATGTCCTTGGTGCAACAACCACTAATTTTTCCAAGTATTCTTTTATAATTTCACATTTTTGAGTGTCAAATATGAGAATGTGTCTTGATCACATGTTTGGATCACACTAAGGAGATTAGGCTTCAAATTTTCAACTAATAACATATTTTTGATTTTAGATCTATTATTTCCTAGACGTACCATACCCTTTCCAACTATCTTGGCAGAGACATCATCTCCAAATATAACACTTCCTTTATCTTTCCTTTTCAGATCGAAGAATATTTTTTGATCTCCTATTATATGATTTGAGCATCCACTCTCAAGATACCATTGGATTCTTTATTCTTGGAATATAAGGATACCTTACATTTTGTTTCCTTTTCTTCTATTTCATTATCCTTCCATATCTTCTTATATTTTTCTTCTTGACTGTTGGAAATACTTGTTTGCATGGAATATTTTTCTAATATAAAATTACTAGATTTATGACCATAATTGTTGCATTTGTAGAATTCAATATTGTAATCGTGTAATGGAGAAAATGAATTATAGTTTCTACTCCTTTGATTGCTAATGGACTTGTTGTTCCTATGGCCATATCCTTGAACAATTTTATGATAGTTCTTTCTATAACCTTTACACTCTAATTCTTTGTGCCCAAAATTATGACAAAAAAAACAATAGCCAAGAAAGAGTTGTTGATACCTTTTTTGGATAGTATTCCTTAGAAGAACTATTTCAGCCTCTGATTTTTCATAGTTTTGTTCCTGGTCATTAGGTCGTTTCCTTAAGACTTGTTCAATTATTTTAGCTTCTTGTAGTTGATTTTTCAAATCAATAATTATTTGTTTTATTTTCTTGATGATTTTTTAAACTTCTTCTTTTCTTGATTTTTTTTCTTCCTTATAATGTAACAATTGTTCTAGTAATGATTTGTTCTTCCTTCTACATCTTCTCAGTTATTAGAGGGAACTAATGATTTACCCTTCAATATCGACTTCAACTTTTGGATTTTATTCATTTTCATAATTATTATCTTAGCTAGCGTTAGTTTGAGTTTCTATTCCCATAAATAGGACCTCTGTATCATCATCTTTAGTCATGTCAAATGAGCTATTATCTTCTTTAGAATAAACTTTTTCCTTTTTTTTTATAGAATTTCTTTTTGTATTGGGATGTACCTTTTTATGTTATTTCTGGTTGTAAGATTCTTTATCGTCACTATATTTTTCCTTGGGATAAGGACATTTGGAAGAAAAGTGTCCAATTTTTCCATAGTTGAAGCATTTGAAAGGTAAGTTCCCTTTGTATTTTCGAGACCCTTTCTTAAGTTTCTTAATGAAGTTTTATTCTTTCTCATTGGATTTGTTAAAGTTACTTTCATTCAATACATGTTCATGGTTTTTGTTGTGGCATACAACAACACTCCCAAATTCACATTTATTGTCAATAAAAATAATTTGGGCCCCCATTATTTTGAAAAATTCATTTAGTTTGCTTCGATTTTATTTGTAAATGTTTTGTGTATTATGGTTTGTATGAGAAACGATGTGTTTGATATCATTTGGATTGAACCTAAACTCATATATTAACTCGTTGTTATATCGTTCATTCTTTTGAATTTCATGAATTCTAACATGGAATTCAAAAGAAGAATATCAAAGGTAGAGCTTGTGAGTTTGATTGTGAATCAAATCTAGTCATTTACCTTTTCAGTTCAGTTACGAGTTAAACGTCATATTATTCTTTTGTTTTTCATGGTCTTATCGATGGTTCTGGTTCATTTTATTAGTCCCTTCCCTTCGGGTTGTAGGGACTATTAGTAATTGGTTCCTCATTTTTCTATTAATCTCTGCACACAAATCTATGTAAACTAACCATTTTAACCAAATGTTTTGAAAAATCATACAATTTTTGCGTTCAAGTTTAATTTTTTATCTTAACTTTTTTGTTTGAGGTCTTATTTGGCCTCATATCGAGACAAGAGACCTCAAACTTGGGAAACATGAGGCTTAAAACTTAGTAAAGTGTATTTGTAGGATAGTAAAGTGTGTTTGCAGGAAGCGAGCTGAATTAATGCTAACTTTCAAGTTAGCATTACTTTCAAAGATTAAATGTTAATGTTTCCATAGTCATAACCATTAGTCCATGGTGGATTTGGTGTCTCATAGTGGCACTGGGTGAGACTTCCACTTGGTCTCTTGCATGTAGGCAACCTTACATATTCCCGGTTCTATCAAATATAAGGATATTATATTTTATTTCTTGCTACACGGATTTCCTGTGATTTAACTAATGCTCCAATGGTGTTAGCAAGGACATATAGCATATATCATGTTTTCAATCATGCTTAGAATGTATTAAAGAGGGCAGGGCTTCATTGCAAGAACATGTCTCACATCAAAGATAAATAGTGAACTTATTAAGGAAGATTTGTTTTGTTAATCATTTTGTTTTGTGGAAGAATGCTAATTCAGATACAATAACAGTTACAAATTCAAAAGGAAGAAGTAAAATTTTACACAACCTTACCAACATATACTCCTAAATTTATTGCATTGTGAAGGATAGCTGAAGGCAGAGTCTTTGGGCTGCTGGTAGGAAGCCCATTTTACAGTGACCTAGTGCGGCTCGTTGGAATCTCAATTCAAAAGGAAGAAGTAAAAGTTTACACAACCTTACCAACGTATACTCCTAAATTTATTGCATTGTGAAGGATAGTTGAAGGCAGAGTCTTTGGGCTGCTAGTAGGAAGCCCATTTTACAGTGACCTAGTGCGGCTCGTTGGAATCCCATTTTACAGTGAACTAGGAGCTATGGTAAGTTTAGCGTACTTTTCATCTATTTAATGGTCGTTCATCTTGAGAAAACTGTGACGCAAAGAATTATATTTCTTTTGAGTTTTTGTACAATCATCTGTCTAGAAGAGTTGATGCCAATTTAGGTGGAGTCCAATCCACTCCATGGCTTTCTCTCTAACTCTCGCACTCGGACACAAGAAAGTATTTGAACAAGTTAATTTCAAGATGCAGTGACAGTGACACTCAAACCAGTTATAGGACCAGGAAAAATTAGACTCTGCCAGCTACAGGACCACCAAGTCACCATGCTCTTGGAAAACTAAGTGTAAGAGCATGCACTGGCAGGATCCATGCAAACCACGTGGAGGCCCTTGTATGCAATGCGATACATAGGACACGTAAACCCACAAAACAATATTAATAAATAACATATCCCCAAAAAATGTAAAGCTACTTTACTGATAAATTATGTAATTTTTAATTTTATTTAAAAGTAATAAAATAAAATAATAATTAGTTTTAATCACGCACACCAAGTATTAGATGATGCCCAGTCAACAATCTGGAAAATTCATATATGATGCCCAGTCAACACTCTGGAAATTAAAAAAATAAAAAATATATGTTGCTATGCAACAACATAGTTTTGTGCTATCCTTTAACAAAATTTAAAAACAGATTGCAAGCAAAGAAAAATTAGAGCAAGGCCATAAACAATAGTAGATTAAATAGCAATAAGAAAAATTAAATCAGACAGCGTCACGCCGCACTCTGATTCATAACAAAATGGGGGCCGACCGACCATTAGTCCATCCAGCAGACCAACGACTTCAGTCACACAACTAAGTGGGAGCCTTGTATGTAGGATTTTCCTTTGTAAGAGATTTCAATAAAGACTGATTTCTTTTGTTTCCTGGGAGCGAACCTCCACAACCTCTGCAGGGACTTGTTGCCTTTGCAACCCCTCTTGTTCCTATACATTCTTGATCTTCATTGTTTTTGTTTGAAAATCTTACTCTAGCTTGATTTGAGCTTCAATAAGTGAAGAATACATAAAAAAAAAATTCTAAGATCTATTATTCGTATATTATATTATGGATAAAAATATTTAATATATTCAAATTATACTTTCGCTCAAACATATCAATTTCAATTTCGAACTATATTATATACATTTTAGCTTTGCAAACAAATTTAAAGGTTATGCATAGGTGGTATATTATGCGTTATTGAAATTTTCATATACTATGCCTATAAACCATGAACCATGCAATCATCTTCCAGATCTTTCTGAGTGCTGAACTGAGATTTCCAATAGTGACATAACATGAGCGTTTTTAATTGAGACATGTATAGTTGAGTTAATGTCAAGGATAGTCAGTACTTGGCATTAACTCAACTACAAAACATGAAAATTTTGTTAAGGAAACAAAAGAGGAAAACGTCAATGTGGAAGCCAAATTTTGGAACGATAAATATTTCAATATTGTTCCTGTTCTTAAAGCTAATCGTTTAGAACTTGAAATAGAGAATATTCAAAATAATCTCTAATTGTTGAATACATACAAGGAGAAGATTGCAAATTTAAATAAGAAGTTCACAAATAATAAAGGCTCTGTTTCTATAAATTCACCAGGAGTGAATATATGTTTTAGTACATATTTTAAAACCTCGACTAAATCATGTTTTTTAATTTTAAGTATTTTCTTATTTCATTTTTTTTTAATCTATATTAAAGAGCAGCTACATAAATTCTGCTCTATTATCATTTATATTAGTTATTTTATTTAGTTTAATTGTATATGTTTATAAGTGTGATATTTATGAGGTGGAATGAAGATTATGCACAACTCATAACTTTAAATTTAATTTGCATTGAAATTTTTTCTTTTAAAAAACAACTACAAAATTTGAAAATTCTATTGGTTTTTTTATTTATGATGGAAGGTGTGCATTGAGTGATGTGGCCCAACATTTTTGCATGAACACTCTCCACAAATCTAAAATACAAAATCTTTGAGAATATAAATTAATTTCATTAAAATTGGAGATTATTTTTTTTACAAAATGAATTTCTATCTTTTAAAAAGTTTGTTATGTTTGTGTTTTGATTTTAAAACAATTATTTCATTCATGATGTAGATGATCTAATGACTCTTTCATTAACAAGTGTTGCATGGCAGCTTAATCTTTAGCTCTAAAAGTTAATTTACCTGAAAAATTAAAGTTAATTTGTCAAGTTAATTAAAAACAAATTAACGAAGAACACCTTAATTGTTGGTACAATTATTTGGTGATGCCATCTTGGATACAACTCGTAGAAATAAATGTGAAGAGAGTTGAACCAAGAAGATGGAAGATTGTAGAATTAAATGCACATATAAAAATATAGTAGAATAAAATAGATGTGACAGATTGTTGGTACAATTATTTGGCGATGTCTTCTTGGATACAACTCAAAAATCAATGTGAAGAGAGTTGAACCAAGAAGATGGAAGATTGTATAATTAAATGCACATATAAAAATATAGTAGAATAAAATAGATGTGACAGGGCGAGAGGACTCACTAGTTCACCTTTATAGTCATGCTTATGTATCATGAGACCTTCCACATTCCATGCTTGTGTACAAATAGAATAAATTTCATTAATGAATAATTTTTGAAATTAATTTTTTCTTTACACTTGTCAAACAAATGAAATAACTAATTTTTTAAAACTAAATTTGTGCGTCCACTTTAAAATTATTTAATTTTTTAAATGTCATTGTTAGAATTTTTTTTAGGCTAACCATTTGCCTTGTATGCATTTATTTTCCATATTTATAAAATAATAATCAAAAAAATAGATTAGATGATATTATTGGGACCATTCTTTTCTGGTTTAAGTATGAGTCTTGTTTGCATAGCTTTATCATCTTATGAAAATAATCAAACTATTATTTTAACATGACATGCTTCTGATAAGTTCCACCCCTACCTTTATAAGATGATAAATACACATCAAAGTATATATATTAAGCTATTGCACCAAAGGAAATGAAATGCACTTATAAAAATATAGTAGAATAAAATAGATGTGACCCAGAGCTGGATGACTAACTAGCGGGTTCACATTTATAGTCATGCTATATGCTTATGTATAGAGAGTAGGAAAACAACAAGAGATTTAGTAATTTATAGAATATTATAACATTGTACCAAGATTTATAGTAATTTATATAATGTTATAACACTTTTTATTTAATGAATAATATAAACAATTATTTACAATTTATTTAATATTATTTTTAATGTTTTTAAAAGTAAATTTGGAATTTTGTTTCTTTTTATGATAATAAAAGTTTGTACCTAGAAATTGATCCTTCTTGACTCTAAAGTTAAAATGGATATATACTTGTTTACAATATTTTATATTAATCTTAATAAATAAACTATAAAGTAAAATTGATGATATCTATCCTAAAATATTAATATTAAATATTGTATTCATTATTAATATGTGATAATGTTTTGTTAAATTTTATTCAATTAATTATTCATATTTATATTTATTTTTCATTTTTCATGATATTTAATAATTTATAAAATATTATAACATTGTACCAAGATTTATAATAATTTATATAATGTTGCAACACTTTTTACTTAAAAAATAGTATAAACAATTATTTAAATTTTATTCAATATTATTTTTAATGTTTTTAAAAGTAAATTTAGAATTTTGGATTTTGATTTTGTTTATGATAATAAAGGTTTGCTCTTAGAAATTGATCCTTCTTGACTTTAGAATTAAAACTGATATATACTTGTATATATTATTTTATATTAATATTAATAAATTAACTATAAAGTAAATTAATGATATCTACCCTATAATATTAATATTAAATATCGTATTCATTATTAATATTGTGATAATGTTTTGTTAAATTTTATTCAATATTATTTTTAATGCTTTTAAATATAAATTTGGAATTTTAGAATTTTGATTTTATTTATGATAAAAAAGATTTGTACCTAAAAATTGATCATTCTTGACTTTAAAGTTAAAATGGATATATGCTGTAAATGTAGATATCGTTCTTATGGCAATGAATCCCCATGATCTTGAAAACCAACTAAGAATCCTCAAGGATTTTTGCTCCAATATGGGTATGACTGTTAATACTGATAAGACTAAG
>SNQJ01S0006294.1:277173-298499 GCA_010110895.2 Picea sitchensis | reverse complement strand
AAAAAAATTTAAAAATCATAAAAATGCCATGTGTAGCTTTGCATTAATAGTTCATTGACTAAGTATTGAGGTGACTATTATGAAAAAATAATTAATAAGAAATACATAAAAGTTTAAAAAATCATAAAAATGTCATGTGTAGCTTTGCATTAATAGTTGATTGATTAAGTATTATTTTTGCATTAATAGTTCATTGACTAAGTATTGTTTCTCTTCTCCAAGAGAGTCAATGTCATTAAATTAGATATCATTAACACAGATTTCAAGTTTTAAAAAGAGTTGTTTATTTGTCTTAAAAAGAGTTTCTCAAAATTTAAATATTTTTTCACTTTTGTATGGATCATGAACACATAGGTTTATATAAAGCATAATACTAAAAGTTGTAGATGGTAAGGCATGCCCACATACTAAAAGTTGCAAATGGTAAGACATGCCCACACTTCTATGGTTGGAGCCTTGTGTCCTGGGGTTGAGGTTTAGCACCTCATATCATCCACTAAGTGGAGAAGTATTTGGTGAGTATATCATTCAATAACTTAGTCTTCATAGTTTTATTAAAATAAAAAATTACATATAGATTTTTAAATTCTTATAGGTCAAATACTCATTTTTATCATTGATAAAGATTTAAAAATAGAAATAAATGTTAGAGTAGCATTCAAATTTATTTTAATTAAGTTCATCCATTGGTGTGTAGTGCCTTTGAACGATTTCAAATTTAAATTCATGTGTTGGTGTAGTGGTGGCTCCAAATCTAAATTTAATTATGTCTATGTGTTGCTTGGAAATGGCTTGAATGGTTGAACAAACTTCAAATTTAAAAATATCGACACAATTAAAATTGACCTTTTGGTGAAACTTAAAATAACATTAAATACAAAGAGTGGATATAGTTAAACACTAAATAGTTTAAAAACTTTTATTATATTTATCAATTAACTAAATAAAATGTAAACATAATTCTAAGGGAGAGACTCACTGCTTTTCAACTATTGTTCTTGTTAATATTGTGATATTTTTTTGTTAAATTTTATTCCCCCGTAACATTGTACCAATATTTATAGTAATTTATATAATGATATAACAAGTTATTTTATTCAATATTGTTTTTAATGTTTTAAAATGTAAATTTGAAATTTTGGAATTTTGATTTTGTTTATGATAATACAAGTTTGTACCTAGAAATTGATCCTTCTTGACTCTAGAGTTAAAATGGATATATACTTATATATACTATTTTATATTAATATAATAAATAAACTATAAAGTAAAATTAATTATATCTATCCTATAATATTAATATTAAATATCATATTCATTAATAGTATTAATAGTATTGTGATAATGTTTTGTTAAATTTTTTTAAATTAATTATTCATATTTATTTTTATTTTTCATTTTTCATGTCTAGCTGTTCCTTGATATGCATCTTGCACCCAACACATACTTCATATACATTTTGCACCCAACAATTCCATCATATACGTATAAAAATATAGTAAAATAAAATAGATGTGACACTGTGAGCTAGTTGGTGGACTCCGCGGATGGTGGACTCATGTGGGTTGACGGACTGGTGGGTACATTTATAATCATGGTACCAAGATTTATAGCAATTTAAATAATGCTATAACACTTTTTACTTAAAGAATAATATAAACAATTATTTAAATTTTATTCAATATTATTTTTAATGTTATTAAATGTAAATTTGAAATTTTGATTTTGTTTATGATAATAAAGGCTTGTACCTAGAAGTTGATCCTTCTTGACTTTAGAGTTAAAATGGATATATACTTGTATAAAATATTTTATATTAATATTAATAAATAAACTATAAAGTAAAATTAATGATATATCATATTCATTATTAATATTTTGATAATATCTTGTTAAATTTTATTCAATTAATTATTCATATTTATTTTTATTTTTATTTTTTCATGTTCTCCTTTTTCAGTGATGTACATCTTGCACCCAACACTTCCATCATATACATTTTGCACCCAACAATTTTGTCATATACATATAAAAAAATAGTAGAATAAAACAGATGTGACACAGCAAGTCGGTTGGTGGCCTCTCTAGGTTCACATTTATAGTCATGCTTATGTATCACTAGTCCAACCGACAACAACATGAGATTTAGTAATTTATAGAATATTATAACATTGTACCAAGATTTATAGTAATTTATATAATGCTATAACACTTTTTACTTAAAAAATAGTATAAACAATTATTTAAATTTTATTCAATATTAATTTTAATGTTTTTAAATGTAAATTTGGAATTTTGAAATTTTGATTTTGTTTACGATAATAAAGGTTTGTACCTAGAAATTAATCCTTCTTGACTCTAGAGTTAAAATGGAAATATACTTGTAGATATTATTTTATATTAATATTAATAAATAAACTATAAACTAAAATTAATGATATCTATCATGTAATATTAAAATTAAATATTGTATACATTATTAATATGTGATAATGTTTTGTTAAGTTTTATTCAATTAATTATTCATATTTATTTTTATTTTTCATTTTTCATGTCTTGCCTCTTCAGTGATATACATCTTGCACAAAACACTTTTGTCATATACATTTTGCACCCAACAATTCCTTGATACTCATTTTGCAATATAGACAATATTGTAGCCTCTTAAGTAAACATTTAAGCTTGTGAGGCCTGTTAGGTAAACATTTAAGGTTGTCATTACCATCCAAGGGCCTCCTCCTGTGTAAACATTTAAGAAAGAATTTTGCGTTGGTTAAGCACTTAATAATAATAAAAAATAAAAATATTAATAATAACAATAGTACAACAAACATAAAAATATTTATAATTAACAAAACTTAAAATAAATTTAGCTAGCAGAAAATGCTAAGACAATCATCAACCGTATATGATCAAAAAAATTGGATATGTTAACATATAAACATTGGGAATAGCTAAGCATGCAATAAGACCTCCAATCTGTTATCCAATCAAATCATGACATATATGGTACTTTTTATTATATAAAAATTAATGTTTTTAGTTCCATAGTTCCAACAATAGATATTATGCAAATATTTGTGGTCAAAGGACAAACTAATATGAAGTCAAGGAATTATCGATCGTTATAGTTCCTCTACGCTTAGGCAGGGACTAATAAGAGTTGTTAGAGATTATGAAAAGGGTTTTGGCCTTATAAAAAGAGAAAGAAAACATGGTAGAGAGGGAATTCCAGATATCAGGAACTTGGCAAATAGTTCCATAGGAATGGAATAATCGAATGAAACCGTTGTACAAAAGCTCTTCTCTTTCAGTGCAGAGGATTGTGTGAGTGGAATTGCAGAGGATTGTGTAAGGACATGATGTTCAAAATTAATAGCAAGCTTCATTCTTATATATGTTTGCATGACATGTAAGATTCTTATTATTTCTTATGGTTAATTTAATTCTGATTTTAGATTTTTTATTTTATAAAGTTATCTTTGTAGAAAGAATATATTTAAATTAGAATTGATTATGAATTCATAGATACTTAATTATGTTAACCCATAAATATTTATGGATTTAACATAATCTGGGTTCACATTCTTTTATCTTGAGTTGAATGAATTATTTTTTTAACTTAAGATAAATTCAATACTCAAGATATCAATCTGATATAATTACTAAAAAAAATAATCAAGATGTAATATTAGGGACTCAAATATCATTTTCTACTTTAAGTAATCATCTTTCAAACAAACAATCATTTATATGTACCTATTTGGCAAGTTTTTTTTCATTATATCCTCATATATTTATGAATAATAATTTGTTTGATAATCATTTATAGGTTCTTCCTTATAGTGATAGCATACTTCAAAATGGAGGATCTAACATCAATCAAACAAGTTACTAACAATTTACTAATAACGTTTTAGATATTGAATTATCATATTATTCTAATCCTTATGACATATCTTTGTTTGATGATTTTTTCAGTTTCAACTCATCATCTTTGAAGGGAGAGAGTAATAATGAAAAATTTGAACTCATTCACGATAATGACTTGAGTATTGATAATGTCTGTAATTCTTTCATTTTTAATTTTTGGCTTTCGAATTATCTTTTGTTTCAAATTCACACTTCTATTTTTGATTTGAAATTAAAATTTTCATTTTTGATTTGTTTTGGTTTTTTATTGGATTTTATAACATTTCCAAAATTCTAAAGAAAATTTTCCTACCCAACATTTGGTTGACAAGTTTAGGGAAATATGTTACTTTATTCTTTTCTAGGATTTCATTTATGGAAAGTTCATCTATATCAAGTTTTCACTCTTCTCGTGCCTCAATTTTTATCCATAAGAACATTTTGACATGTTTGAAGCATTATAAGCTTACTTTTAAAAATGAAAGAATTATCCACATTGTTTACTTTGAATCCCTCCCATCCCCTCCACATACAAAAGTCTTTACTTGGTAGATGAAGAGAAACTAATGAGATCAAATTCAAATGGTATTGCACCCATTATTGCAAGTAGAAAACCTCTTGTACCACCCCACTCTCTTCACCCAATTGTTAAAAGAAATTTTCCAAATATTTTAATCTAAAAGGTGACATTAACCAGTTGAAAACACATTAGTGTGGTAAATGTGTTAAAACCCATCGAGGTACTAAACAGGCTCACTGGCACCGGGTAAATACATACATGGTACCAAGAAAACATACACACATAGTACCAAGAAAACTTCACCGGAGTATTGAACATGCATGAGGACTATGAAGCAATGTCGGGTAAAGAGGTAATTTTTAAATAGATGAGTGGTAATCTTTTACAACCTCTTAGATATTTTTAATGTTCGATAATAAAGATGCAATTTATGATTAATACAAATTTCCTGTTTTTGGATTTACTGTTCCTAATTAAAAATTCAAGTACTTTCATTTCTAAAATCTTATTTTACTTAGAGTTTGTTTTATGTGAATTCTTTGGAAACGGTGTCTTGTGCAAGAAATATCGAAAATTGTAGTTAAATTTAATCTTATTATTTTAACTAGAGATAAGTGCTTCTTCCCCATGTGTCACCAATTGTTGTGACATACACATTTATTATCATTAAATATATTTTGGGTCTTTATTTTGAAAAATCCTTTCAATTTGCTTGATTTTCTTTGTAATTTTTTTTATTTTTTATTATGGTTTGTATGACCATCGATGTGTTTGATATCATTTGGATTGAACCTAAAATCATATTTTAACTACTAGTTATATCGATCATTCTTTTTAATTTCATGAATTCTAACACGAAATTCAAAAGAAGAGTATCAAAGGTCGAGCTTGTGAGTTCGATTGTGAATCAAGTGTGGTCATTTACCTTTTGAGTTCAATTGTGAGTTAAACATCATATTAGCCTTTTGTTTTTCATGGTTTTATCTATGGTTTTGGTTCATATTATTCCTATACATTCTTGATCTTCAATGTTTTTGTTTGCAAACCTTACTCTAGCTTGATTTGAGCTTCAATAAATGAAGAATACATCATTTTTATCCTAATATCTATTAATCGTATATTATATTATGGATGAAAATATTTAATATATTCAAAATCTATATTCAAATTATAGTATTATCGCTCAATCATATCAATTTCAAACTATATTATATACATTTTAGATTTGCAAACAAATTTAAAGGGTGGTATATTATGCGTCATTGAAATTTTCATATACTATGCCTATAAACCATGCAATCATCTTCTAGATCTTTATGAAGTGTTGGACTGACATTGCCAATTAGTGACATAATAGGAGAGTTTTAATTGAGACATGTATTCCATGTTGTACAATTGAGTTAATGCCAAGTACTATCAAAGACAAGCATGCCCGTCATCCTCTTTTTCTCCCAGCAATGCATTCATCTATTCACCATTACGATTTACACTTAGTTAATTTCTCCTTTGGGGATTTTTGCTGTTGCATTTTCATGCATAGCAGGTGAGGTTTTTTTTTTATGTCTCTGATCTCAAATTAAACCCTGATTAAGATTTCCCTTCGTCTGTGAGATACATCGTGAGGGGGAAATGGTTCTTATTTCTAGATGCAAGCCACTAGGTCTTGAAGCCACTAGGTCTTGAATTGATTGAAGCATATGACCAGACCCAAAAGATGCTTCAATAGGTAGATGAAAATACCATCGCTGAAGCCACAAAATTTCCCTTGAAAGTTGAGCACTGCTACAAAACGATGAGGGTTAAAAAAGTTCCATGGAATGAGTTCCTCATTTCATGTACAATCAAGTATAATGCCAAAGGTATGTCTCCTTCTTTAGTAAAAGAGAAGTGGCGGGTTTTATTGATGATAATATAATTATTCTTGACTGTGGAGGTCGATATAGCTTACTGTTTTATTATCATTTCAGACTACTCATGGTGTTTGTTGGTTTTGAGTTAAATATCTCATTTTTTTTGGTGGAATTCTCTGTAAAAAATGGATAAGTTATGTCAGAGAGACCGTTTTATGGTTTTCACTCTGTCAAAGATAAAACGACTCCAATTTTGAAGACAGAACCTGTTACAAAACATGAAAATTCTGTTAAGGAAACAAAAGACGAAAAAATCAATGTGGAAGCCAAATTTTGGAAGGATAAATATTTCAATATTGTTCGTGTGCTTCAAGATAATGCCTTAGAATTTCAAATGGAGAATATTCATCTTAAAACAAAGAATAAAACTCTAATTGTTGAATACGAGGAGAAGATTGCAAATTTAAATAAGAAGTTGGCAATTAATAAAGGATTGGTTTCTATAAATTCACTAGGAATGAATATATTTGTTAGTCCAGATTTTAAAACCTCCTAAACATGACCAGTAGGACTAAATCATGTTTTGAATTTCGAGTTATTTTCATGTTTCATTTTTTATCCCTATTAAAGAGCAGCTACATAAATTTTGTAGTCGCTCTATTATCATTTTATTAGTTATTTTATTTATTTATATGTGTACAAGTGTGATATTTATGACATGGAATGAAGATTATGCACAGCTGATAATTTTAAATTTTATTTTCATTTAATTTATTTTATTTTCAAAAGAACAACTACAAAATTTGAAAATTCTGTAGTTGTCCATTTTTATTTATTTTTGTTATTTATTGGTTTTTTTTATTTATGACAGAAGGTATGCATTGAGTGACGTGGACCAAAATTTTTGCATGAAGACTCTCCACAAATATTTAATACAATATCTTTGAGATTATCAATTAGTTTTATTAAGATTAGAGATTATTTTTTTTTTAGAAAATGAATTCCTATCTTTTAAAACGTTTGCTGAGTTTGTGTTCGGATTTGGGGGATTAAAACTATTATTCCATTTCTGATTTAGGGGAGCTGATGACTCTTTCATTAATTAGAGTTGTTGGATATTGTGAGTTCCAGATATCGAAAACCTCGGAAAAAGTTTTGCAGCAAGATAAGAGTTGAATGACACTGTTGTACTAAAGCTCATCATTTTCAATGGAATTGCAGAGTACTATGTAAGAAAATGATTTTTAAAACTAATAGCAAGTCGTGTTCTTATGTATGTTGCATGACATGTAAACTTCTTATTATTTCTTATGATTAATTTAATTTTGATTTAGATATTTAATTTTATAAAGCTATCTTTATAGAAAAAATAAATTTAAATTAGAATTGATTATGAATTTATGGATACGTGATTATGTTAACTTATAAATATTTATGGGTTTAGCATAATCTAGTTTTGCATTCTTTTATCTTGATATGAATGAATTATTTCTTTAATTTAAGATAAATCTTATATTGAATTCATTCTATTTATATTTGATTTTAAGTATGTGTTTTGGATGGTTTAGATAATTGTTTATTTAATTCATTACATTGTGTATTTGTATGAATTATTTCTATGATTTGAAAGTGAATCTTAATCTTGAATTCAATATCAGTTCTCTCTCCTTTTATCATTTTTCTCTTGATTAGGATTAAGGCTATCCTTATCGTAGTTAAGATAGATTTTTCTTATAAGATAGATTTTTCTTATTTGTTGTTTGCATCTTAGAGTGGATTTGGAGATAGATGATTTAATTTCATTTGTTGACGTCTCCTTTTGTAGGAGAAAATCATAATGTGGCCTCATTGAGCCCTAGTTTCAACAAAGGATTGCTTTCTTGTAAACCAGGGGGGGGAATCTGCTCCCTCTTCTCCTGCTGAATAATAAATAAATATATCATAAGTTAGAAAAGAGATTGAGGGATGCAATGAACGCATATATAGAACATTTTATATATATTGTACATATAAGATTTAGTATAGATTAAATCAGTTATTAGATTAAGTTAGTTTTTGACTAAGGTAATTGGACCCTTAACCAGTCAGAATCATCATCCCAAATGGATAAGGGCTTAATTGGGGCCTTCACTGGGTGATCTCCCTATGATGTTGAACATGGTAAATTTTTTCCATCAACAGGTTTTTCGTTATTTTCTAGACTTTGAAAGTTGTTTCATTGTTTGAAGGTTTTTCTTGTCATGTTCACATTTCATAAGCTCTAATAATCCCATCTAGTTCATACATTGTGAGTTTGTCAAGATTCTCTCAATCTTCCAAGGTAGATAATTTGGGATCATATCTCATTGGGAGTGATCTTAGTACCTTTTGGAATACTATTTTATCATCTAATTCTTCTCTTAGTCCTCTGATTGTATTGACAATTTCATCTACCTTTAGAAGATACTTTGTAATATTTTCTTCTTCTTTCATCTTCAAGCTTTCAAACTATCCTCTCTACATTTGAAGACTTTCTTTCTTGACTTTGGCATATCCTTCATTATTTGCTAATCCACCTAGAATTACATTTATATCTCTTGAATTATCGTTCTAGAGTTTTTTTGCAATTGTGTCTGAAGGAGAAGTTTCTAGTACATCATAACCAATTATCATATATATCCATACATCACATCCTAGTGCCATTAGGTAACTTCTCATTCTTATACTTCATAATGCATAGTCATATCCTTTGAATAATGGAGTTGTGTTTGAGGACATCCCTTCTTATTGATCCATTGTGGTTTCAAATAATCTTCCTTCTAGTGATTAGACTGTGATGAAGGAACCCACTCTAAGACCAATTGTTGAAATGTTGTTTGATACTTAGATACGAGGGGTGAATCAGTCGCTTATCCTTTTTCCACTATTTAAACCATTTCATTATTAATTTTATCAAATCAAAACAAATGATAAATAGAAAGATACAGTACAAAGAATTTTAACATGGAAAACCCAAAAGAAACAATTGTTCTTCTTATTTTTAATAAATATTACATTTAATTTATGATCTACAACTCAAAGGAAAAACCAATTCCCCTTTTTAATAGCACCAAATAGAAGGAGGCTGACACCTCTCTATATTTTTTTGGAAGCACCAACTCCCTAGTTTCTTCAGCTAGAAATGAAAATATCTTGCAACACAATGGTTTAACAACTTCAACTAGAAGGAGGCTACAACCTCCTTTGCATTCTCCAACCTGCCCTAGCACCACCCAACCTCCCTTTTTATGATAATTACTTCAAATTTCAATCTTCAAATATTCATAATCTTCTTTGTCTTGAGCTGCATATCTTCATTCACTTTCTTCATCTCTTTGTTATTGATCTTTACAATTCAATCGAGACACACCCTATTTCAAAAAGAATTTATGTTTATATAGTCTTCCAATGGTCATGTATAACTGAACAATTGCACCTCTTCAATATAGGAATGCATCTCTTCATTATAAGTATGTTCCTTTTCATTATAATATATTATTCATACTATTTTAATTAACACAATGCCAATAACCACTGTGCCTCTTATATTGTTTAGTCACATTTTCAATTGGGTCAATAGATTTTGACTAACATGATTTTATTCACTTTTTACCTTACCATAGGTAAATACCACCATGGTTTGCAAATACCACGTGCTCTTTCACTTTCACCATTTTTCTTTAACTTAGCTTACACTTTTACCTTTTTCTTTAATCCAATTTCATTTTTACCTTTTTCTTTGTTCCAGTTTTCATATTTACTCCTATTTTACGTAAACTCAACTTCCACCTAAATTTTCAACTTTTCTTATTTAAATTACAGTCACATTTATATTTAATCCACTTTTCTATAAACTTCGTTTCCACTCAACTTTTCCACTTTTGTATTTATTAAAGTGATATTGAGGACACGTTTATATTTAATCACTTACTAACCTTTGATATATATTTGATCACTTAATAACCTTTGATATCAATGACAATTTATTCAACAATTGACATCCTGAGTGGATGGGTGACATTTGTATGGGGGAGGTTTTTTTTTGAATTAAATTAATGAAAAATAATTAAATGGGAACTTGGGAAAGAAATCACTTGGAACCTCTATAAAAAAGGAAGGAGGAGAAGGAGGAGTATGGATCTCTTATTTTATGCGTAACGTTACGCTGCAGAATTTTTGTCTTGACTGACTTATCTTGTGGGAGTTAGGATACCCAGCTTGGGTAATGAGTGGTAGCTAGACCTTGTGAGGCGATTTGGTTGCTAGTTGTTCTTTGGTTTAGAGTGTGTGGCCCATTTGCAGTACATGGGGTCTAAGGGGGAAGAAGAGTACCCGTAGCATTGGTCGGGAGGTACCGATGAAGCCACATCAGTCGACAAGCGGGAGCTCGACGGAGCCCACGGGACAACAACTCGGAGCTGTCACCTTGGGCTACGATACACATGTTTTTAGATTGAATGGTAGATTAATATTGATCTTGTGCTTTCATTTTTGTACCTTTAATTGTGCAAGGAAAAGTGTTTTACTGAACATTTTTAATCGATGTAACATCCCGCTCTGGCGCACTGAGAAAACTTATTATTTGAGGACACTTGCTCGTAAGTGATATGGATTTTTCTGATGTTAAAACATTTATACTTGATTATGATGTGTTATGATAGACGACATGATGTTTTACTATTTAATGTAGACAGGTGCTATTTGACTCAGTTGTATTGAGTGTCCAGGGTTTTGGACCTTGAGGATGCAGAGGCATCGGTGGAACCCCTTGGACTCTGGATTGAGTCAGGGAGTGTGTTATTTGGGTTGATTTATTTACTGTGATATTTCATTGATTTGATGATTTAATGTTGACATGTTCTGACACAATTGTCCATGATGGAGGCTGACGATAGCTTGCCGACCAGACTCACATATGGAGTAAAGGGGCCACACATGATTTCCAGAGAGGTTGAGGAAGAGGGGTGGACAACAACCCTGCCACCGCCTACTAGGACTCCCGCCATGGCTCGAACTGTAGGTTAATGATTACCTAGTTTGAGAGGATCCATGATGCCGTGAGGGCAGGCTGCGACAGTCGCTCACAATGATTCTAAGGGGTGTGCAATAAGGCGGGGGCCTTATTCCTTAGATCCCTTAGTCTCCCACAAGTTCACCTGGCGGAGTGTTGACTCCTGGGGTTATAGATGTCTACCGATCAGTCCAGTTGGCGAGTGGCACCCTTGGAGCACATGGTGCATCCTGAAGGGCACGTCGCACAAAAGAAACACAAGAAGCGAGTGACACCCTTGGAGCATGTGGTGCATCCTAAAGGGCACATCGCGCAAAGGAAACGAACGAGGCGAGTGGCACCCTTGGAGCACGTGGTGCATCCTAAAGGGAACGTTTCATTGATGTGGATGAATGAAACAAACCTAAATAGCCCTAAGACAATAACGCCTTAAGAAATCCTTAAACAACTCCCCTAACCCAGTGCCACCCAGTTCAGAATCTAAGTACTGAATCTAAAACTTTTAGGGTAAAATTTTAGTCTAACCTTAAGAACAGACCCTGGAATAAAGATGACAATTTAAACAAGAACCCACCTAAGAAATAGTTAGGTCTTCATAAAACTCTTGGGGTAAATAAAGAGAGTAAGGATTTAATTAAACTAAAGGATTTAAAAAATTTGCAAAGAGGAAATTAATTCCTAACTTGTGAAAGAACAAAAGATATTAAATAAATAATAATTGAAAAGATTAATTGCGCATTTACCTTTTTGGTTTTAAAAAAAAAGGGAGCGATTAATAAAACAAGGAAACTAAGTAATAAGGAAACATAGACAATTCATAAGTAATAAAATTATTTAACATGCGAGATTTTAAAAAGTTTTGAATTTAAAAAGATAAAATGAAAGGATTAATTAGCGCATTTATCTTTTTGGTTTAAAAAAAAGAAAACGAAAGGGAATAATAAAAATAGGGAAATGAGCCTTTTAATAAATTTAAAGAAAATGATTTTGGGAGAAACATGGGGGATGAGTGACACTTGTAAGACAGAGAATTTTTAGAGGGTTTTCGAAAAAAAAAACTTAAATTAAATGTGATTAGGGTAAGGGGGGGCTCAAAACTCTATAAAAGAAAGGGGGATGAGGGAAAAAGGGGGCCTGTTAGGTATCGTTATGCTGCCGAATTTGGACTAGACTGATGGCTTATGAGGAGTTGGGATTTTCTCAGCTGGGATTAGAGTGGTAGCTCAGCCTTGGAGGCGAGCTGGGAAGCTAGGTATACTATCTGGACTATGTGTGGCCCCTTTGCGGCTCGAGGGGCTAAGGGGGAAGCAGATTACCCCTAGCATTTGGCTGGGAGGTACCGGTGTAGTCTCTACGGTCGGGGAGCAGGAGTAGCGCGGAGAAGGAGTGGCGTGGAGCAGGAGCAGGACAGAGCACAGGAGTCATTTGTGGCGGGTGTTAGGCAACGGTATGGTATTTGATTTGGTAGAGTAGAATGCGTACTATTTACTTCGGCAATCATAACTGTAAATGTTTTAGAAAGGAAAGTTAATGACACTGCCCTTCCTTTCGTTGTGTGTTTTTACCTTGCTGCGGGTGTTTATAAACTGTAGTTTCAATGGTTATTGTATAAACTTGTAGTTTCAAGGGTTATTGTATAAACTTAGTTTATAAACTGCAGTTTCAATGGTTGTTGTATAAACTGTAGTTTCAATGGTTATTGTATAAACTTGTATTTTCCATGGTTATGGTAAAAACTTATTTTATAAACTTAGTTTCAATGGTTATCGTTGTTCTAGCAATCGTTGTTGTAGTTTCAATGGTTAGTTAATAAACTTCTATGGCGTTTTTATATAGATGTAGGGGCAAATCATTTGTAAAATCGTTCTGGTAACTCGTTTTTTTCACCTCTGTGGGCAATCCGTCTGGGAGGTTTCAAATGAAAATTTGTTCCTGAAATTGCAGCTGGGCATTTCGTTTTTCTCTTATGATTCAATGTTATTATCTGGAAACACCTCATTGGGGTTCATGTATACTGTAATTAGACCTGGGCAAATTCATTTTTTTGGCATGCAGTGGTTTGCCCGCGATGGGCTTTGCGTTTAGATGGTTAGATTGCTCTGCGGTCTATGATAACCATCCCAACATTTTGTTTAATATTTCTGAGGATTCCTTCTCTCGTACTCTCTGTGAATGATGGATTCTCATCTCTGCGTTTGTATCATCTTCTGGCATTTAACCTGCCCTTCCATGGGTGGTTACCTTGGGAGTGGCGGAAATCTCGTTCAATTTACCTTAACTCTGGCCTCCTTTTAATTTTTGAACGCAATGCAAGATGACACCCGTAGCCTTAGAGTCCCTTGACTCTGTTGATAGAACCTTCTGGCAGGACGTTTCTAAACTTGTTCAGCTCTGTTCCTTGAAGGAGAATTGAGACGGTGGTCTCTGGATGCCAGTTCATCTCTATTAGTTTGCGCTTTAATGATGCCTGTCTCAGCTAGGGCATCAGCAGGATTCCCTAGATCATGGTTTTTATTTTTCCTTCATGCATTTAACCCCAATAAATTGCAGGCATGTGCACAACAGTGGCCTGCTTAGTCACTTAATCTCCGTTAAATGGTCACAGCCATTCTGGAATTAAATTATTCTTCTTGACAACTGTCCACTATAGATTGTTTCCCTTTCCTTCTCTGTCTGTACTTTCCAGATCTTGCAATGTCTTTTATTATTCATAAATATTCTATATGATAACCAAGACTTCATTAAACCAACTTCATTTGATAGCTTCATATTCAAGTTATTCTTCTTGTACATTTAAATTATCAAATATGACATAATATCAGCTTGACCTTTTTCTTTATGAAGTTAAACATAATCCTTAGTACTTTTGTTGGCTTATTTAATGTCAACCTCTTGGATATCAGATCTCTCCAATAATATCAAGATGTCAGCAATCAATTATTTAATTTTAAATTTTACACTATATAAACATTGTTTTACATTCAAGTTCTTCCAGTATTACTACCGAAGTCTCTTCTTATGCAAAAATGTTTACATGCCCAAGGAGAAAGAAAAAGATCATTGTAATGAGGTTATTGAATGAAATTGGGTTAGTGTGATGAATAGATTATGATGTAGGAATTAATTATATCACATATTTTATAGCATTATTAATTATATCACATTGTTTTATAGCATTATGTAGGAATGATGTTATGGTTAGGATTAGGGTTATGTTCTCGCAAAGTCTTGGTTCTATATTTTTTTTTTTTTGTTAATTTGTGCGGAACCTGTTGGCTACGCGATTAACCTGTGGCTTGAGAAACCGCGACTCAGGGGCATCTAAGCCGTCAAAATCACCTGGGGATCACACTCGGCCTGAGCCACACCAATCCTTAACATGGTTGGATTTTTTGTCCCCGCAGGTTTCGAACCGGTGACTTTAACATCACGGAGTGGCTTAACAGCACACTCCGTCACCGACTGTCCTACACCTCGGGGACAAGTCTTGGTTCTATATTACTAGAATGGAATAGTTTTGTTTTCATAAATCTTAACATTATATTATAATGAATCATATTATAATGGATGCATGGTAAGGTTATTGTAATGAATGAATGTAATGTTATTATAAGGTAATCGTAATGAATGTAAGGTAATGTTAGTGTAATGTTATTACATCATATTTTTGTAGTTGTAATGTAGTGCTTCATGTTAAATGCTACGGTAATGATTTCTTTTGTTATTAATTCATTGGCAAGGTTAGGGTAATATAAATGTAACGTCGATTATTGATGGTAAGGTTATGGTAACGTCATTGCATTGATAGCAGGCAAGGATTAATGTGATTGGTAATGGACTTTTTAGTTGTAAAGTTGTGTAACATAAGATGTGAGGTTATTAAGATAATGTTGTTGTAACTTTATCGTATATGTAAGTTTCAAGATGTATTGAGATGAGTAATTTAATTGCGGAGTTACTTCACAGTGGCGTGTTTGTTTTTGTAGTGTTATTGATAAACATATTTGGTGAAATGTTCTTGAATTGTTGAGCTTAGTCATCTTGCATTGCATGGTCTGCTTGTGTCGGGCGGGATGTAGACACCTCCATGTTCCTCAGAACAGTTGCCATCCTTGAGACCTTAAATGGTTAAAATCGATGGGAACCTGGGCTTGAGCGTTTCTTATGTGTCTTGGAGGTCCTAACCATTGCAGGGTAGGACGGGCGGGTAGTCAGTCTTACTTATTGTTGTTGATCATCATTAAATGCATTTTGTTACTGTGATACGTCGTATGTCGTCTTGCGGTGTCCGTCTTGCTTGCGTATTGTTCGTCGTCGGGTTACTAGTTTCTGCCTGAGTAGTTGGCTAGGAGCCTATCTGACCTTCTCTCTCTCTAGAGCAGAGGACTAAGATTAAATGCCCTTCTTTCCTATGCAGAAATAGTAAAATCTACTGTTATGGATTCTTCCTTATGTCTATGTCGTTTAATGCTTGCAGTTACTTGTCGTGCGCCTTATGTCTTCTTGTTGTGTTCACCGTGGTTGCGTCTTGTTAGTCATCGGGTGGCGACGTAGAGTCAAGTGTGTATGTTTCCTCTTTACATGCACGTACACACCTTAAATAAAAAAAATAAATTGCACCTGTTGTTAGAGTTTTTGTCGTAACAAGGAGGCTGTTACATATGGTATCAGAGCAAGGTTCGACCCGCGACTTGGGATTCGCTACGGCTTTCGTTCACATGAGTTGATTTTATATACTATTCCTGATCGAGTTGATTGTGTGCATGCAGGTAATCATGGTTAGAGGATGCCGTAGAGGCAGACGACGGGGTGCTAAAGGAGGAGGCGTGACGCCTCCAGTAGAATCCACGCCTAAGGGGTCTAACCCCTAGGGAGGCGAGCAGGTTCTCGGACAGGAGCAGATAGTGGTTGGCGATGTTATTGGGATGATGAGATCCTTTCAGTGCATGTCCAAGGCTCTGATCAGTCGATTGGGTAGAGATGAGGCCAGGGTGTCGGTACCCGCTGAGGTTCCGTCGCGCGCACCGGCCATTACAGGTAGCTTTCACCGTGAACTCGAGAAGGTAAAATTTCTCGAGTTCTTTGGTGCCCCAAATGACGCAGCCTCCGAGGCATGGTTAGAGAACATGGCGACGTGCTTCGTACTTCACGATTATACCTCCAACATGAAGGTCTGCATGGCAATATTTCAACTGAAGGGGAGCGCTCCTCTATGGTGGAAGACACTCCTTCCACAGTTGAACATGGCCGTTGAAGATGTGTCATGGGAACTGCTCGAGGAAAGGTTCTGAGAGAGGTACCTTTATGAGGAATTCATTGAGCATCAGCTCAATGATTTCAACGCATTACGATAGGGAGGTTGTACGATGCCCGAGTATGAGGCATGTTTTATGGAGTTTCTCCAGTATGCTTAGCACCTTAACACTAAGAAGATCAAGGTCAACAGGTTCATGTTTGGCCTTAACGGCAGCCTGCGTGCAAAGGTTAGGATCTTGATGCCTCAAACCTTGCATGATGTCATCCAAAAGGCCCTCATAGCCAAGGAGGAGCTTATCAGTGGGGGTCAGACCAGGACTCCAGCGAGACCAGTAGGGCAGGGTTCACCTGGTACGTCGCAGCATCAGACACCAGCGAGACATACACTGGGATATCGTGGCTTCAAGAGAGGATCCACTTTCACTACACCCTGACAACCGCCGCCTCAGTAGTGAACACCTTATCGAGTACCACAGCACTAGCAGCAATGTTGTCTGCAGTAGTAGTAGTTTAGGCATGTTCAGCAAAACAGACCAGGGTTTCAGGCCGGTGGGCAGTCATCTTCTACTTCGGGTACCAGGACTACTGGGCCGAAGAAGGGGTGTTGGAAGTGTGGGGAGCCACACTACCAATGCGACTGTCCTGTGGAGAGGACCAAGGCGTCTGGATAAGCCGAACCCACTACAGTGGGAGATATGGGCAAGTCCCATCGGATTCATGCAGCGGTCGACTGTGCTTAAGACGATAGGTACTGTCGCTGACCAGACCCGTAGTATTTTGATAGACCCAGGTGCTACTAAGAGTTTCATTTCTGGTGCAGTGCTAAAAAGGATTAAGGTAAAGGCATTCGAATAGGATGAGTTTAGCTTCGTGGAGATGGCTTCCGGAGCCAAAAAAAAGGTGGGAGGAAAGGTTACGGGTTGTTCCCTTAACCTGGGAGAATTTTTCATGAGGTTCAACTTTTACGTCACGATCTTAGGATCTTCTGACGTCGTGATTGGTATGGATTGGTTGGAATCGCATGAGGTGATACTCAACTGTAAGACGAAATAGTTGAGCTGGGTTGATGATGAAGGACAGAGACGTGTGATTGTAGGACGAAACCAGGGAGTATCCCTGAGGTTCATCTCTTCCTTACAGTTACGGAAGAGTATGCACAAGGGGTGCAAGCTTTATGTGATCCTCGCGCTAAACGAAAAGGGAGTAACGGAAGTTCTATAACACCTTCCAATGGTGAAGGAGTTTGCGGACATATTTCCAGAGGAGTTACCTGGGATGCCATCAGAAAGGGAACTGGAGTTTACCATAGACCTGAAATTAGGGACCGAATTGATAGCAAGAACGCCTTATCGAATGTCGACCCCGAAGTTGCAAGAGTTGAAAATGCAACTGAAGGAGTTGTTGGACCTGGGACTGATACGTCCTAGTGTGTCACCGTGGGGTGCATCGTTTATTTTCATACGAAAGAAGGACAGATCATGGAAGCTTTGCATTGACTATCGTCAACTGAACAAGGCTACGATCAAGAATCAGTATCCCTTACCAAGAATTGATGATTTGTTCAATCAAATGAAGGGTGTGACGATGTTCTCCAAGATCGATTTGCGATACGGGTATTACCAGTTATGGATCAAGGAGGATGACATCCCTAAGACCGCCTTTAAGACGAGATTTGCACATTATGGGGTTACTGTTTTACCATTTGGACTGACAAACACCCCAGGGGTATTCATGAGTTTGATGAATGGGGTGTTCTGCGAGTACTTGGACAAGTTCGTCCAAGTATTCATTGGCAATATTTTGATCTACTCTCGGACGACGGAGGAGCATGACGAGCACTTGCGCTTGGTACTACAATGTTTACGAGAACACAAATTGTATGGGAAGTTGTCCAAATGCTCTTTTTATCAATCGAGGATTCACTACTTAGAGCATGTCATCTCTGGCGAAGGTATCGTTGTGGATCCAACCAAGGTTGAGGCTATTATGGAATGGCATGCCCCAACAAACATCACAGAAGTGTGTAGTTTTATGGGTTTAGCAGAATACTATCGACGGTTTTTTGAGGTATTTTCAAAGATAGCAAATCCAATCACGGAATTGAAGAAGAAAAACAAGAAGTTTGTTTGGACCAAGAAATGCACAGAAGCATTTCGGAGGCTTAAGGAGTTGTTGACGACAGTGCTGATACTAAAGGTCCCTGACATGGACGCAGACTTCTTGGTATGCACTGATGCATCGAAGGAAGGTTTAGGCAGAGTCTTGATGCAAGACAGACGAGTGATTACTTACATTTCGAGGAAGATGAGAAGTCATGAGGAGAACTATGCGATGCACGATTTGGAGTTATTAGCCATCATATATGCCTTGAAGGTTTGGAGACACTACCTTGTTGGATGAAAATTTCAATTAAAGACTGATCATTGTGGACTACAACACATTTTTACGCAAAGTGACTTGAACGCGTGACAACGGCGTTGGTCAGAATTTCTTAGCAAGTACGACTTTTAGATTACTTACATAAAGGGAACAGTGAACCGAGTGGCAAATGCCTTGATTCGGAGGCCACGCATCTTTTCGGTGTTACCTCTTCAGACAAATCTACGTGAGAAGAGTCTCACTTTACAGCATGATGATGACTGGTACAAAGAAGTCGAGGATTTTATCAGACAAAACACAATGATAGTACCACGATATGAAGGATATTCATTTGATAGCGATGGTTTATTGAGGTTTAGAGGTCGGATTTACATACCCCAAAATGACGAGTTGAGGATGTTGATCCTGAGCGAGGCTCATAGCGTTGTTTACATGGCTCACCTAGGAGTCACGAAGATGAGGGCAGACCTTAAACCCTTGTTCTTCTAGAAGGGAATGAAGGCTGACATAGTCAACTATGTGGCTAGATTGCTAGAGTGTCAGGAGGTAAAGGCTGAACATAGACACTCGGCAGGATTACTTCAACCACATGCCATTCCGGAATCGAAATGGGAAGTTATTTCGATGGATTTTATTGTTGGATTGCCACTGACGGCAAGAAGACATGACTCGATTTTTGTAGTAGTAGACACTCTGACGAAGAGTGCTCACTTTATTCCTGTTTGTATGACGTATCAGGCACCTGACATAGCGAGAATTTTCATCAGTGAGATTGTGAGGCTGCATGGCAGGCCTAAGAAGATTATATCCGATCATGGATCGGTGTTTACTGGACGATTTTGGATGAGTTTCCAAGAGGCCTTGGGAACCCAACTTAATTTTAGTATTGCGTATCACCCAGAGACTGATGGATAGACAGAACGAATGAACCAAACCTTGGAAGACATGTTGCGCATGTACGTGATGGACCAACAAAAGCGTTGGGAGGATTTCTTGCCTCTAGTAGATTTCGCTTACAACAACAGTTACCAGAGCACCATTAAGATGGTGCCTTTCGAGTTTCTTTATGGGCGACCATGTCAGATGCCCTTGAGTTGGGATCGGCTTGAGGATAGGGTCCTGGTGGGACCAGAAGCGATCCAAGAAATGGAAGAGAAAATGAAAACCATAAGACAAAGGATTAAGGAAGCGTAGGATCGACAGAAGAGTCATGCTGATGTGCACCGAGTCGACCATAGTTACGAGGTCGGTGATCGAGTCTTCGTGCGGGTTAAACTGCATAAGAGTTCGATCAAGTTTGGAAAGGGAGCTAAACTCTCTCCTAGGTTCGTGGGACCTTTTGATATTGTGGAGAGAAAGGGGCATGCGACCTATCGACTAGCCTTTCCTGATTCTTTGAGGCGTATGCACGATGTTTTTCATGTATCTGTTTTGAGACATTATATTAATGATCCTACACACGTGATTCGCATGAGTTCCTTGCAGATATCAGACGAGGGAGCGCTCACGACTGAGCTGTTCCGCATCTTAGAGCATCGTGTTAGACAGTTATGACGTCGAACGATAGATCATGTCAAGGTCTAGTGGGATAGTTATAGTCCGCACTCGACGACCTGGGAGGACGCATATGATATGCGCCAGCAGTTTCCATTTTTGTTTCATAGATAGACTTATGATAGTGTGATACTTTTATTCGGCATTTATAGTGAGAAACTTCGGTATGAAGTTTAGACCAAGAGGGGGTGTATGTAACATCCCACTCTGGCGCACTGAGAAAACTTATTATTTGAGGACACTTGCTCGCAAGTGATCTAGACTTTTCTGATGTTAAAACATTTATACTTGATTATGATGTGTTATGATAGATGACATGATGTTTTACTATTTGATGTAGACAGGTGCTATTTGAATTAGTTGTATTGAGTGTGTAGGGTTTTGGACCTTGAGAATGTAGAGGCATCGACGGAACCCCTTGGACTCTGGATTGAGTCAGGGAGTGTGCTATTTGGGTTGATTTATTTACTGCGATACCTCATTGATTTGATGATTTAATGTTGACATGTTCTGACACAATTGTCCATGATTCAGGCTGACGATAGCTTTCCGACCAGACTCACATATGGAGTAAAGGGGCCACACACGATTTCCAGAGAGGTTGAGGGAGACGGGTGGACAGCAGCCCTGCCACCACCTACTATCACTCCTACCATGGCTCTAATTGTAGGTTAACGATTACCTAGTTCGAGAGGATCCATGATGCCATGAGGGAACACTGCAACAGTCGCTCAGGATGATTCTAAGGGTCATGCAATAAGGCGAGGGCCTTATTCCTTAGAGCCCTTAGTCTCCCACAAGTTCACCTGGCGGAGTGTTGACTCCA
>SNQJ01S0006294.1:252848-277123 GCA_010110895.2 Picea sitchensis | reverse complement strand
TTTTATTATTCATAAATATTCTATATGATAAACAAGACTTCATTAAACCAACTTCATTGATAGCTTCATATTCAAGTTATTCTTCTTGTACATTTAAATTATCAAATATGGCATAATATCAGCTTGACCTTTTTCTTTATGAAGTTAAACATCATCCTTAGTACTTTTTTTGGCTTATTTAATGTCAACCTCTTGGATATCAGATCTCTCCAATAATATCAAGATGCCGGCAATCAATTATTTAATTTTAAATTTTACACTATATAAACATTGTTTTACAATCAAGTTCTTTCAGTATTACTATTGAAGTCTCTTCTTATGCAAAAACGTTTACATGCCCAAGGAGAAAGAAAAAGATCATTGTAATGAGGTTATTGAATGAAATGGGGTTAGTGTGATGAATAGATTATGATGTAGGAATTAATTATATCACATTATTTTATAGCATTATTAATTATATCACATTGTTTTATAGCATTATGTAGGAATGATGTTATGGTTAGGAATAGCGTTATGTTCTCGCAAAGTCTTGGTTCTATATTACTAGAATGGAATAGTTCTGTTTTCATAAATCTTAACATTATATTATAATGAATCATATTATAATGGATGTATGGTAAGGTTATTGTAATGAATGAATGCAATGTTATTATAAGGTAATCGTAATGAATGTAAGGTAATGTTAGTGTAATGTTATTACATTATATTTTTGTAATTGTAATGTAGTGGTTCATGTTAAATGCTACGGTAACGATTTCTTTTGTTATTAATTCATTGGCAAGGTTAGGGTAATATAAATGTAACATCGATTATTGATGGTAAGGTTATGGTAACGTCATTGCATTGATAGCAGGCCAGGAGTAATGTGATTGGTAATGGATGTTTTAGTTGTAAGGTTGTGTAACATAAGATGTGAGGTTATTAAGATAATGTTGTTGTAACTTTATGGTATATGTAAGTTTCAAGATGTATTGAGATGAGTAATTTAATTGCGGAGTTACTTCATGGTGGCGTGTTTGTATTTGTAGTGTTATTGATAAACATATTTGGTGAAGTGTTCTTGAATTGTTGAGCTTGGTCGTCTTGCATTGCGTGGTCTGCTTGTGTCGGGCGGGATGTAGACACCTCCATGTTCCTCAGAACAGTCGCCAGCCCTGAGACCTTAAATGGTTAAAATTGATGGGAACCTGGGCTTGAGTGTTGCTTATGTGTCTTGGAGGTCCTAACCATTGCAGGGTAGGACGGGCGGGTATTCAGTCTTACTTATTATCGTTGATCATCGTTAAACGTATGTTGTTACTATGATACGTCGTATGTCATCTTGCGGTGTTCATCTTGCTTGCGTATTGTTCGTCGTCGGGTTACTAGTTTCTGCCTAAGCAGTCGGCCAGGAACCTATCTGACCTTCTCTCTCTCCGGAGCAGAGGACTAAGATTAAATGCCCCGCTTTCCTGTGCGGAAATAGTAAAATCTATTGTTATGGATTCTTCCTTATGTCTATGTCGTTTAATGCTTGCAGTTACTTGTCATGCACCTTATGTATTCTTGTTGTGTTCACCGTGGTTGCGTCTTGTTAGTCATCGGGTGGCGACATAGAGTCAAGTGTGTATGTTTCCTCTTTACACGCACACACACACCTTAAACAAAAAAACAAATTTTCACCCGTTGTCAGAGTTGTTGTCGTAACAAGGAGGTTGTTACAACCCCATATCATAAATATGGAAAAATTTAATTATTCGACATTTTATCTTCTCATGAATATGCACAACTTTTTGGTATTGAAGTTTTTTTAAAACTACTCAATTTGGGAGATAACTACATTGGCTAAAAATTTAGAGTCTGGGAAAAAGTGGAAAAGTGAAAAGTTGATAGTTTCATATTGTTGCATAAAGTGTCTAGAGCATCAAGTTACAAATCTAAATGTTGTTGGGTGTAAACTGTTAGAAATAATATGTGTTCCTTATACACAAGTTTTCTTCGATCTCAACATAGTTTCTTCTAACAATGGTTGAATTTAACCTCTGAAATTAATTGTACCGATGAGACAACTGTAGAAAAGGGGAAAAACTGTTAATTTCAAAGAGCTATAACTTTCATGTCATAGATTAGAATTGAGCAAGAGAGAAGTCATTGGAAAGTTAATTAAGAGGATTTTATGTCTAAAGGCTTAGAATTTGCAGTAGTGCATTTGATCTGGATTGTATAGAGAATGAAATGAAACACACAGAGAAATATAATAGAGAGCACAAAAATAGTGAAAACCTAGATTCTATTAATGAATAAAATAGTAGAATACTATAGAATACAAGCTGGCTAGAATGGTGGTAGATTATCTCTAAAGAGAGAGAAATGGAGGCTATGCTCAGTCACAAAAATCTAATACAAGAGGATGAAAGGATGTCCTTTTAACATAAAGAAAGAACCCTAAAGGTCCAAAACCCTAAACCTAGGAGGCGAAGTTCCAAAAGGTGTTTTGAAATACAAAAATGTATTTTTGGGTGTTAGTTTCTGCATCGAATTTTCAAGAACAAAAATTTTGCATACAATCTCCATTTGGCGTGCATAGTAGCTCATTGAAAATATCTAACCTAGGAAAATAGTAAAAAAATATGTCACGGCTTTGCCAAATGTAAAGCCAAGCTCACATCGCTTGTCTAAAAATATTGTTAAGGGCCTCAAAATGTATCTAGAAGTTTAGGACCAAAAAAATCCCAGAAAATCATAACAAAACTGTCGATATGGAGAACCATGTTGATTCTGTGGAAGAGGTGGGTGGCCACAAATATCCAATTGGATTAGCATTAGTGTTCCTTATAAATTGAGATGAAAAAGGGATTGTAGTCTAATTAGTGAAAATGTTATCTTATGCATAACTCTAACAACAATGATTTATTTCACATTTGATAGAGCTAGGGTGCAAGCAAAACAAAGCAATTTCAATATGAGAACCAAATATGTGGAGGATGCATAAAGAACCTACAACCATGAAGAAGAGGTGAAAGGCCTAAATATCAACCTAGGCAATGAGCAGACAGAGTCCAATGGGAATAAATGTAGAGTGGAACCAATAGAGTTGGTTGAAGCTATGAAGAGTTTGGGGATGGAAGTACAGAGTTACATGGCTAATAATGAAAGGATGGTAAGATCACAAGAATATCATAAAAATATTAACACCTAACTGCTACAGAGTTGAACAATTTGCAAAGTTAAATCAAGAAAGAAGCCAATACAAGGTAGGCAATAGAGCACAAACCTCATGATAGGAGGGATGATCATAGAGGATCAAGGCATTCAAGAAGTGGTAGTAGGAATTATCATTCACTTGGAAAATTCATCTAGGATATAATATGCATTCTTAGAGTTAAAAATAAGACCAAGTATATCGCTTGTCAAGCATTGAATGAGAAGGTATGAGTTGGAATGTTTGCAAGGAGAGCTCATGAAGCTCAAGCCACCAACATTTGATGGAGAGAACGAGAAAGGTGAGGATGCTAAAACATGGTTATTTGACACAATGAAATATTTCCAGCTTCATGATTACTCTTCAAACCTTGAAGTGAGAATTTCCATTTATCATCTTCAAGGGAAAACATCCATGTGGTGGGATCAATTAAAGAAGGTCAATAATTTGTATGAGAATAGAGTCTCTTCTAAGCAATTAAAGAAGTAATTTCAGTAGCAAAACTTGTTAGATAATTACTATGATAAGAAGGTGCAAGAGTTCTTTGAACTCAAGCTTGGGAATATGACCATGGAAGAGTACAAAACTAAGTTCTTGAAACTTTTGAGATATGTGGGTTTCATCAACGATGAGAAAGTGAAAGTACATAGATTCTTGAGTGGGATACCATCATTCTATAGGGTTAAGATTCAATTTGATGAGCCCAAGACATTGGAGGAATCCATAAGGATAAATATCTGTATGAGAAGAATAAAGGAAGGCCATATTTCCAAAAGGCTTGGGATGATAATAAGAAAGGCAAGATGGAGTAGAGGAAGAATGAATTAAAGACAACTTTCTTCAAGAATAACCCTCAAACATATTATCAAGGGAAACAAATACAAAGTGAACCAAATATGTCAGATTCTTTGGGGAAAAATCCAAGACATCAACCCCTAAAGTGTTGGGGATGTTAATGTGATCACATGTACAAGGATTTTCCTTAAAAGGGAGAGAGAATGGGGATTTTCCACAACATCCAGGAGGTTGATACAGTAGAAGAAATGGGAAGGAGCATCTCAAATATTTATGCAGCCTTGGACAACATGAAAGAAAACATATGGAGGAGGAAACCAAAGATAAGGTTCCAAATATTGAGGATTATGAAATCCTGAGAGAATTTAATATGTGCTTGGTGGGATACTACGTTTTTCACCAAAGAGAGACATTGATTTGGTGCTTGGATTTGCCCAAGTGTCCAAGCCTCCTTACAGGATGAGCATGCCAGAGATAAAATAATTGCAAATGCAACTTGAATATTTTTTGAATAAGGGATACATATGCCCAAGTGTCTCACCTTGGGGTTCCCCGGTGCTATTTTTTAAGAAGAAGGATGGAACCTTAAGGTTGTGCATTGATTTAAGGTATCTAAATAAGATTACCATTAAGAACAAGTATCCTTTGCCAAGGATATATGATATTTTCAATCAGATGAAAGATGCAAAGATATTTTCCAATATTGACTTTAGGTTAAGCTACCACCAAGTGAGGATTAAAGAAGAACATATTAGTAATAAAACATGTAGAACAAGGTATGACCATTATGAATATGTAGTAGTGCCATTTGGGTTTTCCAATCCATTGGTTGTCTTCATGTGTCTTATGAATGGAGTGTTCAGAGAGTATCTAGAAAAGTTTGTGATTGTTTTCTTGGATGTCATTCTCATATATTCTAACTCTGAATAAGAACATGAAAATCACTTAAGGATGGTACTACAGGTGTTAAGGGATCATCAATTATATGCAATGATGAGAAAGTGCTCATTTTACCAGAAGCAGATTCACTATTTGGGCCATACCATTTCATAGGAAGGCATATTATTGGATCTGGAGAAGATAAAAGTCATTAGAGAAAGGCCAACACCAAAGAATGTATCATAGGTGATATTGTTCGTGGGACTTGCAGGTTATTATCGGAGGTTTATTGAAGGATTTTCAAATATTACACACGCAATCACTTCTTTGCAAAATAAGGATGTAAAGTTTGAATGGACTTATGAATGTGGAGAAAGATTTTAGTGCTTGAAGGATTTATTGACAAGTGCATCAATATTGAATATTGTTGATCCAAAAGAGGATTTCGTTGTGTGCACTAATGCATTCAAGGAAGACCTTGGTGGAGTCCTTACACAAAATGGGCATGTTATTTGTTATGAGTCCAGGAAGCTCAAAGAGAATGAAATGAATTATGCCACACATGATTTGGAACTTGCACCTATTTTCCATGTGTTGAAAATGTGGAGACATTATCTCATGGGCATAAAATTTGAGGTGAGGATAGACCATAGTGGTCTGAAATGTTTGTTTGAGTGACCAACATTAAATGTCGGGCAAGTTAGATGGCTAGAATTTCTCAATGAATATGACTTTGACATAAATCATATTAAAAGAAAAGAGAAAAAAGTGGTAGATACACTAAGTAGGAGGGTGCATGAGATGCATTCCATAACCATAAGCATGTACATATCAAATTTAAAAATCAGAATTTTAGAGACTATAATTTTAGATCAACACCATATACAAGTTAAAATAAGGCTTGTGGAAAGGTAATTTACAACTGAAATATAAATATTACAAGATGAAAGAGGATGTGATTATATTGTACATAAACAAAGTCTGTGTTCCTAATTCTCAGGAATTGAGAAAGGTGTGTCAAAAAAAATGCATATTGTGCCTTATTTTGGACATCCAAGGTACCATAAAACTATTGTAGCTATAAGAGGTAAATATTTTTGGCTAGGTATGAAGAAATATGTGGTTTATTACGTAGCCAAGTGCATGAAATGTCAAAAGGTAAAGGCTGAGCATAGACATCCAACTAGATTGTTACAACCATTACCCATTCCTAAGTGGAAATGGGAGGTTGTTACCATTGATTTCATCATTAAGCTCCTTAGAATAGTGAAGCAACATAATTACATCATGGTAATGGTCATAGACGATTTTAAGGACTAAATTTCGCAAATGGGCTAATTTTCGATGGTTTTACCAAAAAAGATTTGCAAATTTCCATTCTTTCTAAAATTTATTCACCCGGATTCCATAGAATAGAATTATTTTACCTTAAAAATTGCCAAAATTTTATAAAAACTATATAATATCCTTAGAAATTTGAATATTTTTACAAAACTATCGCCATACATTTTACATTTTGCATATTAAGGACTAGTAATATTATCCCAGGCTTATACATTTTAGTATAAATTTCCATCCTTAAATTTACCCCTGGTAGTGGTGGATAAGCTCACAAGGGTTGCACATTTTATTCTGCAAAAGATGACACATAAGGTAGCCACCATTGCATAAACTCAAATGAAGGAAATTTCTAGGCTATATAGTGTGCCTAAGGAAATTGTATCTAATAGAGATTCCAAGTTCACATCAAATTTTTGGATAGGGTTATTTAAGGTATTTGGGACAAATATGAATTTTATCACAACATATCATCTAGAGTCAAATGGGAAAATAAAGAGGATTAATCAGATGATTTAAGGTATGTTGAGGATGTATGTAATGGAAAATCCTTCACGGTGGGAAGACTACCTTCATTTGGTTGAGTTTGCATATGAGAATGGATATCATGCATCCTTGAAGATGAGTCTATTTGAAGCACTATGTGGAAGAAAGTGAAACATGCTAATGAGCTGGGACAACCCAATAGACAAAGCAATTGTTGGGCTAGAGTTGCTCAAGGAAATGGAAGAGTAGATGGTAAATATAAAGCAACACTTAAAGATTGTACACGATAGGTAGAAATATTATGCAGATAAAGATAGAGCACATAGATAATTTTGAATGGAAAGCCATGTATTTTTAAAGGTGAAGGTTAAGAAAAGTTCAGTGAAATAGGGAAGATACTCAAAATTGGCAGCACCCTACAGTGGGTCATTTTAAATCCTAGAGAGGATTGGTTTCATTGCATACATGTTTGCACTAACTGCGTCCATCTGAACTCATAATCTGTTTCATGTGTATTTAATTAAAAAGTATGTTCCTGACCCTAACCACATAATCGATTGGAATGTGATCCAAGTGGAGCGCTAGGGAAACTTTCAAGTCCAACCCATGCGCATATTGGACATGATGGTCAAATTGCTTAGGAACCAAACCATCAACCTAATAAAGGTCCAATGGACCTACTACGATCCTAAAAATGCTACATGGGAGCATGAGGACACCATACAAGAGGATTAGCCACAAATTTAAAAAAAAAAATTGATTGTACACATGTATATAGTGCACCAAGGATAGTGCATAAATAAGGGGGAGGGGAATGTAATACCCCTGGGTTGATCCCTAGGTTGTAAATGTGTATATGTACATATTGTTTTATAGACTGGTGAGCCAATATGGTTTTTGGGCTGAAGTTCCCATGTATGTATGTTTTTGGGTGGGAGAGCCTATGATGACCAGAGGCCAAAGATCATGTATTGTAATATGTACATAAACTCTCATTAATTAAATACATCATTGATGTATACAAATGGATGAAAAGAGTATCGGGAGATAGGACTCCATGAGAGGGAAAGGGGGCTTAATTTAAGAAATATAATAGTATATATTCCTAAGTCCTCAGTCTTATTTCATTTTATTGTATCCTAAATTCTTAAGTGATGGGAAGGTGGCTACCTGAGTGCCACTTGTAAAAAAGGAACCATGCATATATAATCTTTGTTTTCAATGGAAAATGTATCATTATGGACCATTCCAATAAGGATTGTTACTATTGCATGTGGGGTGTGAACTAAGGAGCCACTATGACCCTGTGACTTGAATACTTTGTGGGTTCTAGGTAAATCATATTTGTGACTATTGGGAATAATTCTCCTTGGATTGACTTAGGGAAGGATGGAGCCTGGAGGGAGATATGTTTGGGATAGGTTTCCCTTGGTGTGAGGCATGAAGGGTACTTGGATACTCTATAAGAGTAGTTGCAACCCTTGGAGCCCCAACTCTGAGACTTCCTGTTAGATGTATGATGGATCCATAGAAGGGAAGTGGGATAGCCTAAGGGATTGCAGAGCAGAGAAGGGGGTAGGTTGATGGGAATTAGATATTTTTGGTTGGATTTGTTGCTATATTTTGGTACCTTGGCCTAGTTTAAACCTAGTATTCTGTGATACATTATCTAGCCTTGAGGGAATTTATTTTCCCTAGTGGAGTCATATCCTATCTTGGGGGTGACCTTCCATTGAGAGAACTAGAAAAACAATGTCTATGAATGGGTGGAATGTCTAATATTTGCAGCTAGTTGGTACTTTTAGAAAAGATAAGTGTCATGCTTATATGTGTTTTTATGTGTTAATTGTTGTTGTACTTTTAATGAATAATATGCACATTATATTTATGAATGTTTATGTTGTTATGCATAAGAATGCATGTTATTTGGCCTGCATAATTGTATCATATGCAGGGTATGTTATTATTTGGTATCATAGTGGGTAATTTATGGAAAATATAAGCCAAGATAAAAGAAATTTGAAATCAATAGGGTGTACATAGAGAAAATTGGTAGCAACATGACTCAACATGGAGTTGGGTGTGTTACATTGTGGTGTTAGAGTAGAAAAATGGAAAAATTATGTAATTCTAAAGTACCGTGTACTCTCCATACAGAATATATGGTTATGAGTACATTACAAGATATCAATGTACGCAACCAATATGTAACCCAATGATGAAATATATGATCTAGTCTCTATGGCATGTCAGATTTGGGTACTTGAGATAGATCGTCGACCTCCTTTATATCTTCATCAAGCTAGGGAAGAGGTCCCTCACTAGCGTATGAGCCAATATCTAAAAAATAGTAAACAACCATAATTAGACAATCTAAAAAAAATATTATAACCAATTACATGTGCATTAAATGAGGAAAAAATATGCACATAAAATAATCAAAATATAACGATTATATTACCTCTCATATCAGGTGGCTTGGCTACATTATCAAATAAAAAGGATGTTCAAACATCCTCTTCAATCCATCCATGCATAAGGATATTGTATAAGATAGAGGATGTGATCATCCGCACTACCTAAAAGCATCAAAACATTTGCATGCACTGACCAACACATGTACTCCAATTGGGCTCTCTTAGACAACATCTTATCTCAGATGTGCATTGTAATGTTCCAAATGATTAAAATACCATAATAGAATAGAAGTACATGCCATGTATAGAATGCGAGCATGGATCACAACTTCAATATAGATAAGTTACACAATAAATCCTTAAATAATAGGAGAACCTCCTTCACATAACCAAATACATTTATACATCACAATTCCCATATCTCAATAATGGATACATGATCTCTATATATACCTATTCACACCTACACATGATGCCCCTTTACTATTAGGCCAACCCTATTACATATATATTTACACATTATATGTACATTTATCCCCATATATTCCCCCCTTTGGGGTCATATCATATACACTTAACCTTATATTCTCCCCTTTTGGGTCATAAAATAGTACCCTCCTTCAAAAAGCTTTGTCCTCGAAGCTTTGCAATTAAAGGATTCACATGTGATGAAACCAAGTAATAGGATTTTCTTATGTTCCTATTTTTTTCTTTCCATTGATGATGATCCATCCATCTAAAATCAATTATTTTTGGTCATAATCCTTGGTGGCTAGTTGTTGTATAATTTTTGTTCCCTTGATTCCATGTATTGTTGTTGAATCTTCTCCAATTTGTAGTAGATGTTGGTCTATGATAATATCCAATTGAGTAATGGTTTTGTGATTCCATATTCCATGAATATTGATGAGTATCCCATCTTCTTCCTTGATAATGGTGATATTGATCTTCTTTTATTTCTTGAAATCCTTCATGATAATTAGGGTGTCAATATGGTTTCATAGTTGATGGTTTTTCTTCACTCTGGACACCTATTTCATCTATCTTTTGTTTAGAGACAATGACATCCTCTATCCTCTTTTCTTAGTATTTGATTACTCTATCCTTGAATATAATACCATCATATTTGTCATGTACATCCTCTAGATGAAGTTCAACGTATTCAAGTATCTTTTGGTGACCTTCTTGAATCATGTATTCTTTCTCTTTTTGAAGTTGCAATGTCACCCCATTTATCAAATTCTGACATCCTTCTTCAATTTTGGATTGCAATTCCAATTTTACGTCATCAGTATTTATGGATTCCTAAACCATCTTGCAAATTTCCTCTTTAATTCGTTTGGTATATTCTTCATCCAAGATCCTTGTTTCTTCTTGATTTTGATCATTCTTCCTCTCTTCTTTCAATCTCTTAACCTCATCCAATAGTTTTTTATTATGGTTTTGTAATCTACATATTTCATCTTTCTTTTGCAATTCTTCCTTTGAATCATTTTTTTCCAACTTTCCATCACTAATGTTTTCTTTCTTTATGTTCTTAACCTCCTTAATGAGTGATTCATTAAGGGATTGCATCTTGGAAAACTGATCATCTTTCTTAATAATATATTTTTTTAGTTCTTCATTCTCTTTTTTCAATTTGGAGACTTTTTATTTTTCTTCTTTTAACTCATCTTGAATTGTATACATTGCCTCCATTTTTTTATCCTTAATCCATTTATCTCAGAAGATTTTTTCAAATTCTTCCCATGTGAGGTTCCATCTAGTATCTGTATCCATACTTATCCACCACTTATGAGCTTCACCAAAAAGATAAAAACTTCCTCTTGAAGGATTCATATCATATTTCTTTACAACCTTCAACCATTCCATTGCATTGATTTTTTCTTTGATCCAGATGGATTTCGGTGGCCTCCCACCTATTCCAACTGACTCATTTTGGCAGTTTTTCAGGTTGGTAGTTTTTTTTTCTAGTTTTCGGGTCTCAAACTTCCGAGGCCATTTTGAGGCCCTAAACAACCTTTTTAGGGCTCGCCACAATCACACTGTGGAATTTGGCCACAATGTGACAACAACATGTGTATTCCTTAGACAGACCTTTCCAATGGGCTATCGTGTGCCTAAAAAGAATATCATATGCAAAAGTTACGACCCTGGGAAGTTCATGTACTAACTTACCCCAACAGGGTCCACATGACTTTTGGTGCTTCATCTCCTCGGGTTAGGTTTTTGGATTTCTAGGATTTTCAAATTCTTGTTTATTGTAAAAAGGATTGGAGAGCCTCATTGTAACCATATTATTGCAAATGAGCGTAGTCGTCACATATCTTCTCAAAGATAAGCCACCACCATTCTAATAAGCTTGTTTTCAATCTACATTTTACAGTTTCAGCATATTTCCTTATTGAATAGAAGCCAATTTTATTGTATCTCTGCTATTGTTCCTTGTTTTTCTATGTTAATAATAATAATAATATGTATTCATTTCATTTTTCTCATAAAATCCAGATCAGTGGTATCAGAGCAGTTTGATCCTTGTTGTTCTTAATGCATGTCCTCGACGAGATCAGGGTACAAAGAATTGGGTCTCGATCTTGTTTCTCTTAAGGACAAAATCTCTCGCACGCCCAAGTGACCTCTCATGGTGGGATAAAATAAAGACAATGGGACAATATATCCTTTAAAAATGTTTCTCAAGGAATCTCTCACGTAACAGAGGAACAAGATGATGGATAGTTTTGTGCAAATACTTCGACAGCTACCAACAGGAAACACATCTTCCTCGAGCAGAGGTGTCACCCCCTTCAAAGTACAAATCAACTTTGATATTCCTATATTTGAAGGTTAGAGAGACGTAGATGTTGTAGAAAAGTGGTTGAATCTGCTAGAATGATATTTTTCTATCCATAACTTTTCAAATAGAGAAAATATTACTTTTTCACTCCTCAAAGTCGTTCCCCATGTCAAAGATTGGTGGGAGAATTTCTATGAGAAAAAGGAAACAGAGGAACCCTCATTATTTATAGTCACGGTCACCTAGGATTCCTTCAAGGATTCTATTAAGGACCAATACCACCCTATCAGAAGTTATGACTACCTGTATGCAAAATGGACCACACTATGACAGGAAAGAGACCAAGCAATGCTAGAGTTCACAAATATCTTCCATACCTTGTGCACGAAGCTAGGTATAAAATATTCTGAGCGACATGTGGTGCTCAAGTATCATAATGTTCTACATAGATACGTCTAGGCCGAAATGGAGTTTCTGGACATCTCATCCTTGGGCACGGCCTATCAATATGCTGTCAAAATTGAGAAGAAGCTTAAAAAACAATTTGACAATTTGGGCCTGGGAACCCCTCCCAACAAAAGTAAGGAAAGGGAAGCCCCAAACCGCAGAACAAAAGACATAGAAAAAATGGACAGCCTCAAGACAGAAGGACATTATAAAGATGAAGAAAGATATCGGGAAGTGGTGCAACTTCCATAAGATCCTCTGGCATAACATTGTTGATTGCCACTCAAAGAAGTCACTAGTGGCTGAGGTGAAATCATATAAATCAGATGTGGGTTCCGACTCTGAGTCAGAACCATAAATGGGGAGACAGATCGTTGACGTGGAACCCAGTGCCAACATTTCTACCACTAATATCCATCCCAGTGAACCAGATGATCCAGAAGAAGGAGAGCGCCTCTTTCATTCATAGATGTGGGTGAAATTCACCCCGCTGCACTTCATATTTGATAGTGGTAGCCAGAAGAACCTCTTCTTAGCAGAGGTTGTCAAGCAACTAGCCCTACTGACAATGCCACACCTGCAACCCTACACCATTGGATGGCTCCACTAAAGAAGTGATCTCCATGTCATCCAAAAGTGTCTCATGTCGTACGACACCAAGCCCTTTAAAGATGAGGTATTGTGTGATGTTGCTCCTCTAGAAGTTTGTAATGTTCTCTTAGGCCAACCTTATTTATGGAAACATCATGTTGTATATGAGTCTAGGCCTCACAGTGTTATTATTACTTTGGACATAAAATTGTATAGGATACCTGAGGCAGCCCCACCTTGTGCTATTTCCTTAACATCTGCCAAGAAATGAAGGAAAGCCATCTTCCAGAATGAGAAGTTTGTATTCTTCATGATTCGTTCTCAGAGAAAGCGAAATATTGCAACCACATCCAGGGCCTCCGTGGCCGACCTCTCCACATAGAAAAATCAACTGGATAAGGTTGTGGAAGAATACAAATGTGTCTTCTCCTCACCTACCGAGGTACCTCTATACTGTCAGGTCAAGCATCCCATCGATCTAACCCCCGATGCATTGCCACACAATGGGCCAGTCTAATGTCATTCTATGTTATAGAATTAGGAGATAAAGCGATATATCCAAGAAATTCTCCAGAAGGGGCACATCCTTCCCATCTCATTGCCTTATGGGAGCCCAATCGTACTAATGCAGAAGAAAGATGGGACCTGACGACTCTGCATTGATTACCAAGCCCTATATAAAATCACAGTCAGGAACCAGTACCTGATTCCCCAAATCGACGATCTCCTTGATGAGCTCAAGGGGGACAAATGCTTCAGTAAGTTTGATATGAAATCCGGTTACCAATAGGTCCCAATAGAACATACAAATGTATGGAAGACCACCTTCAAGTCAGAAGAAGGTCTTTTTGAATGGCTAGTCATGCCCTTTGGTTTGGAAAATTCTCTAACAAATTTCATGAGGATGATGGACGATATCCTATGATCTCTCACCAATGATTTTGTAGTGGTGTATCTGGATGACATCGTCATCTACAACAAGACTTGGGTGGAACACTTGCAGCATATTCAACAGGTTTTTCACACCCTATGACAACATAAGCTATATGCCAACTTGGAAAAATGCTCCTTTGGCATGGACAACGTCCAATACCTAGGATACATCATTGATGAACATGGTGTGCATGTGGATCCATCCAAGATCCAGGTCATCCGTGACTATCCATCCCCAACCACACTCACTGAGCTTCAGATCTTCTTAGGCCTTGCCAATTTCTGTCATAGGTTTGTGTTGAGCTTCTCCCATATTGTATGGTCCCTCATCCAAGTAACTAAGGGTGGTGGTAAGGAAAAATGTGTGTGGGGCATGTCCCAACAACAAGCGTTCAATGATTTGAAGCAACACTTGTGCTCAACCCCAGTAATTTCATTACCAGACTTGTAATAACCCTTTGAGATCGAGATATATGCTTCAGACTATGTCGTGGGTGCAGTTCTCACTCATCACGATCACCCCATGGCCTATCATAGTGAGACACTATCAGATGTCATCCATAAGTACCCTACTTACGACAAAGAAATGTACTCCATTATGCAAGCTTGCCGCTAGTGGAGGAATTACATTCTTGGTAAGGTGAAAATCATCCACACTAATCATAAGCCACTACAATTCATGCAGACACAAGAAAAATTGAAAATTAACCACCTTCAGAAGTGGTCCACATACTTGCAGCAGTTCCACCTCAACATCAAGTATAAAACAAGAAGTACCAATCGAGTCTCTAATTTCCTTAATCAAACTCCAATCACAACACTCACCAAGGTGTTAGACTCTTGCGACCACGAGACCTATGGATGGCCCCACCTCTATGAGACAGACCTTGAATTTTACACCACCTATTAAATGTTGGGCACAAACTCAGTTGTCACTAATTTCCATCTTCAGGACGGGTTGTTGTTCCATCTGGTCCATTTTTTTATTCCATCAAGCAAGCAAGAGAATCTTATTTGGGAAGCCCACTACAATCAAGTGGCAGCACACTTCGATGTCGAAAAAATAGTGGTAGTGCTGCAACAACATTTCTACTACTCGAAATTTTGACAGGATGCCAACAAGTATATCAGGTTTTTCACTGCCTATGCTATTGCCAAACTGACCACTAAGAAACATGGCATGTACACCCCTCTTCCTACTCCTGACAGGCCATGGGAATCCATCTCAATGGACTACATATCGGGCATTCCATCCACTAAGAGGGGAAATGACTATGTTTTTGTCATTGTTGATCACTTTGTCAAGATGGTGATTATGGCCGCCTGCTAATGAAGGCCACTTCCAAGATCTTCTTTGAATGAGTATTGGTACATTTTGGAATCCCATAAACCATTGTATCAGATTGGGATAGTCGATTCCTCAACATATTCTGGTCAAGCCTCTGGTCACTGTTGGACACCAAGCTCACCAAATCCACTGCCTTCCACTCCCAGACAAATGGCCAAACCTAGGTCATCAATTTAATGATTGTGCATATCATGTTCATGTACAATTCCAAGCACCCCCACACATAGGATGAGAGTCTTCCCTATGTTCAACATATCTACAAACAAGCCCTACATAGCTCAATCAGCCACATCCCCTTTCAAGTGGGGTTGGGATTCCAACCATTGGGTCCCATGGATGTTGCACTACCCCTTGCAGCCACCTCATCCGACTCTTGAAGTTGACAAAGCCACCAGGTTCATGAGAGGATACAACACATTTTCCAACAGGTTCAAGATTTTTTACAGGAGTCCAATGCCAAGTACAAGCAATGTCATGATCAACATTGGGTGCCACATAAGTTTCAGGTGGGAGACAAAGTTTGGTTGTACTTGCAGAAAGAACTCCTTACATGGCCCCATTGGAAGCTTCTCCCACTCCTTTATGGAAATTACACCATCACCAAGGTTGTGGGAGACAATAATTTTGAGCTCAACTTCCCCCCTTTCCTTGGCCTACACCGAGTGTTCAACGTCGATCTCCTTCGGCCATATTTCCCATCATTATTGGACACTTCAGAGATAGTAGAATAGTTGACACCAATAGAGATCAATCCTGACTACATGCAATAGGAATTCAATGATCATATTGTGGACACACATGGCAAGGTCACTCACCAGCAGAGGATCCAACTTTATCGAGTTGTCAAAGCAGGACAACTCCTGCACTAAGGCATGTGGCTCACCTGGGGCCAAATTCAGCAGAAATTTCCTCATCTAATGGGGAAATCAATGCAATGGAGACCATTGCTTCTTAATGGGGGAGGATTGATCCAGATGGATGTCAGTGGCTTCCCACCTATTCCAACTAGAATCATTTTGGTAGCTTTTCATTTTGGCAGTTTTTTTTCTAGTTTTCAGGTCCTGAACTTTCGGGGTTGTTTTGGGGCCATAAACAACGTTTTTAGGGATCTCCATAGTCACAATATAGGATTTCGCCACAATGTGATGAAAACATGTGTAGTCCTCGGATGGACCTTTCCAACGGGCTATCGTGCGCCTAAAATGAAGATCGTATGCAAAATTTACGACCCCGGGAAGTTGATGTACTAACTTACCCCAACAGGACCCACATGACTTTTGGCGCTTCATATCCTAGGGTTAGGTTTTTGGATAATCCGCCACCATTCTAGAAATCTTGTTTTTAGTCTGCATTTTATAGTTTCAACATATTTCCTTATTGAATAGAATCCAATTTTATTGTATCTCTGTTATTTTTCCCTATGTTTTTGTGTTAAGAATAATAATAATCTGTATTCATTTCATTCTTCTCATAAAATATGGATCAATCTTTATCTTCATCTCCTGTAAATTCTAGTATCACAATTTATTCTTAATTGAGGTCTAACCATAATCCTCACTTTCAACCTCCAAATATTGAGGATAATTATCTAAATTTTTTATAACACTTGCTCCAATACAATATTCTATGTTTTCTCTTTCCAATGGTTTTTGAATCAACTCAATTAGATATCCCAATGAAAAGTTATCATAGTTTTAATTAAACATACATTTGAAACCCTGATTTGGAGTCTGTCCTCCTAGCTGACATTCCTTCTCATGTATTTATGAAATTTATGCCCCTATGAGTTAGAAATTTAGACTTGTATTACTCTGAAATGTCTTCTCTTCAATGCCATATGTCTGACCAAATTTGGATGTGCCATGTGAAAGTTAGGGTAACTTTCCCAAACCTTACTGATTTTTGGCCTTTTTAGGAGAGCAAACTTGTACAAAATGCCACACATAAAATATTTTATATATGATTCTAAACATTGTAACATAAATACTACAGACAACCCTCTTTCCAATGAAATAAGTCTCACTAAATTTGGATTCTCTTTGATAAAGATATGATGTTTTTACCCAGAACATCTGTTTGAGACTAGTTATAGGACTAGTAAAAAACTATATCTTCCACAAGGTGTATCTCGGAAAGTATAAGGACCCAGAAGCAGAAATTAGTAACAAAAAAATTTTATAGCAAAATTTCCAAGATGACATTCTTGAGGGAGAAAAACCCTATGATCGATGCTCTGATACAAATGTAATGTTCCAAATTATTAAAATATCACAACATAATAGAGGTACACACCATGTATAGAATGTGAGCATGGATCACAACTCCAATATAGATAAGTTACACAATAACTCCTTAAATAATAGGAGAACCTCCTCCACATAACCAAATACATTTATAGATCACAATTCTCATGTCTCAATAATGATTTCATGATCTCTATATATACATATTCACACCTACACAAGAGGATCTTTTACTATTATACCAACCCAATTAAATATATATATATACACATTATATGTACATTTATCCCCATATATGCCCCCCTTGCGGTCATATCATATACACTTAACCCTATATATTCCCCCTTTGGGTCATAACATGCATATACACATTAGTCATCATCTTAGGAGGTTGGTAGTTGAATATCAACCAAGTCACAAGAAATTTCTGAGAAAATAAAGTAAAAAACTATGAAGCAAAAGGAAGAGACGTCTCCCATCCACCACACTACAATAATGATCTAAGAAAATACAAAAATTGTCGAAAAAATATGGAAAACCATCTAATCAGTTTGGGCTTATGAATAAACTATCATTGGTGTATTTATCTTATTAAATGGACTAATAGATGATATATATGTAAATTTATTAGTGCAGAAAAGAGAGCACATAATTTGTTAGCAAACATTTTATGGTTTTCCTGTGCACTTATAATGTACAAAAGAATGTAAACTGATGTTCCCTATATGAGCATCGTTATTTGGTTTGGGAAACTATAGTGTGCTTAAATTGGTGCATCATAGATGGTGCATTTGTACATCTAGTCATGCACTCGAGAGCGTGGGAAATTCATTGGAAAATCTTAACTATGTTTGGTTCACTTATAATGTACGGAAACACCGCTTCATATTATTTAAGCACCATCAGTTGGTATGAGCATATATAGTACTATTATATATTAATGCATGTCGCCACCCTCTTAAATTATTCCAAATGATGTGTGGTGATCCTATACTTGGAGGAGTGTCAATCTGTGTATATGTTAGCACACCAGAGAGCATGAGAAATTTTGGTGTTAAATATGTATTTATGTAGTGAATTTGTGAAGCATCGTAGGACTACTCATTAGTGCAGCCTATAAGAGCATTGACGGGTGGTGCGATATGAATGTCGTGGACACACTAGGTAATTTGTTTTTAAATAATTAAAAAAAGCAAATTAATGCCAAATTTTAAAATGTAATCCATTGAAAATGTACATTAAGGGATACTAAATAATTTACCAAGGAGGAACGGTTTTCATGTAGAGAAAAAATTAAAAAATGGTATTATTTGGAAAATTCTAAAATGAACACAAGTACACCATGGAAGTGAATAATCGAGGAATTAGGAAATCTGAAAACACTAAACAATGGAGTGGTTTTAGGGGATAGTGAGTACTAGTGCTTGTGCTTGTATGGGTGTGAAGCACTCAATGAATAATATAAATGAATTTGATATTTATATATTTTTTAATATCACATGTATTGAAACAAAGGTGCATTTGTAGGTATCGATTGCATCGATATTTTTAATATTGTAATCCACATTAGTGTGCTTGGTATTGTTATACGTTTGTATGGTTGAAATATATATGGTGCACCAACATGATTTTTTTGAAAAAACGGTCAATATTTTTAAAAATATTTTAACCTACATTAGTGTGCATGTGCATGGAAGCATTATGCATCAATGCATTTATGTCTAAAAGATTCACCAAATAGTTTTTTTTAATGATTCAATTTTCTAAAATATTTTAGCTCGTTGATGTTTTCTATAAAATATTTAAACTTGATTTGGTGTGTGTGGTATGCTTACACACTGGTGCATTTATAGGTATCGTGCACAATGCTATTTTTAAATATTTTAATCTACAACAATGTGCTTGGTATTATTATGCACCAATGTGGTTGAATATATATGACACACTGATATCAATGTTTTTGAAAAAATGTTCACAATTTTTAAAAATATTTTAACCTACCTCAATGCACATGGAAGGATTATGCATTGGCACACTTATGTCTAAAGGACGCATTAAAACATTTTTTTTAATGACCCACTTTTAAAAAATAGTTTAACCTATCAATGTTTTTTATAAGATATTTTAACCTGATTCTATTCACATGGTATAGGTATGCATTGACGCAATTAATTAGAATGTGAGCACTATTAAGGTTTTTTTTTAAAAGACGGACATGTTTCATAAAATATTGTGACCTACATAAGTTCTTTTGGTATGGTTGTTCTCTGGTGCATGTTCCAGTAAAGTGCACCAATGTCTATATGATATAAGCACACAAAATAAAAATAAAAACAAAAAAATCTATTAAAACCTTTGGTTGCCTACCTCCACCAAAAACCTTTGCTAAAAAAATCAAGGGATAAGTGTTTCTATAAAATCTCTACCAATTGGTGTTTTCCTTATAATGATTTGCTAGAAAAAACTAGTTGCAAGTGAGAGTATCACACATATAAAATTAATCTTTTCTACTTAGGCAAAGATCTCTATATAATTGATTCCTTCCTACTAAGAAAACCCTTTTTCCACAAGTAAAATCTTATTTCTTTTGACAAGTCCATTAGATGCAAACTTAATGTTATAGACCCACTTGTAGTTGACAATGTTTTTATCTTGAAAATATGGAACCAAATCCCGTGTATCATTATTCATCATCGAGTTGTATTCTTCATTCATGAAAATTTCCCGTTTTGGTCGATTATATGCATCTACACATGAATCAAGATCACATTTCTCTAACACAAGCATAGTGAGTGAAACATTAGCTTGTTGTTTCTACCTTGTTATTCTCCTTGAATCAATTGTACTACCAACATTTACTCCAACAAATTTAATAGTATTTATTACCCATTTAGGAAAAGAATTCGCTGTGAGTAGATTAAGCAATACTATTAGTCCAATCTATTTAGGTTAAAAGATCATACTTGAAGACAATGTCAAAGATGTAAAGGATCCTAAGTCAAAAGTCGATATTAAAATATTAGGATTTCCAGCTAAAATATAACCAGAGGCATAAGGTCAAGTGTCTGAGTCTTATTATTGACATATTTTAATCAAATATAATATATCATCAACATGCCACTTCCTAATTGAATAGATAATATAGTCAATAAGCCTTTGAATCTTAAGAATATCGAACCTAAACAAGAATATTTCTTTGAATCGAGTTTCTTCCACTTGTCATTAGGTATATGTTCCTATGCAATATTTCCAAGGGTCGTCAAATGTCCAATGGAAGGTTTCTTGCCACTCTATTTTTAAGAGGCTTCACATCTTGCAAAACTCCGATATAGTTTGATCATGATACTTCTTTGACCCCAAAATCTATAATGTATTTCACTAGCCAAAACAATGATTATTGGGAAATTATTCAAGAAATATGAAATGAAAAATAAGAGATAGTGATATAGAACCTGTAGAATACAATCCATGTATTGACAATCTAGAAAAGAGAGAGAAATGTTCATCAGCCTCATCAAGGGGGAAACCTTTTTTGAGAAAAGATCCAATTTAATAACAAAACTTTCCATAACCTGCTAGCTCTATAAATAGTTATCCCTGGAAAAACTCTATCTATTTGTGGTTCCATGTGTAATGAGCACCGACCACTTAGTGGGACTTATTTAATAAAAATGATCTTTTTACATTGAGTAACTACCAATTCACTACCTAATAAGCCTTATTCAAAGAATATCACCTCATACATCAATTACTAACTCCTAAGCAACCCCAAAGTAGGGAAGTTAGGGTAGGGTAGGGTCCTAAGATGCCCTGACCCTTCGACAATAGCATTTCCATAAAGGATGCAAGTGTGGAAACTACTATAAAGTCAATGTTGGTTCCCAAGTAGCATCATTAAGATGTGTATCCTTACACTATATTAGGACCTTGTGAATTGTGGATGGTGAAATCAACATTCTTTTGTAGCCAATATTTCCTAGAGTTGTAACAAAAATAACCCTCTTCATCAATTTTTGGAAGGATGGTATAAAATCACAAATTTGGCCGCACAACATTCTTCAAATAGGAAAGATGAAAAATTGGGTGAATATTGGAGTGTGTCAAAAGAGAAAATTGATAGGCAACTAATCCAATGTGTTGGAGTATCCAATAAGGACCATAGAATTTTGGTTCCATCTTATGCAAGAACTTGTATTTAAAACAGGATTGCATCTATGATTCGAGACAAAGGAACACTTGATACCCTTCATCAAAATAATTCTCATAGTGATGTTTATTGACTCGTTGCCTCATTCAATATTGATCCAAACCCACATTATCCTTACTATGCAAAAATAATGGTTGTTCTAGTGTTAAGTGTGTGATACACTTCCTAAACCTTGGATGTGCCTAGTAGATAGGAAGCGAATGGAGATTTTTTTCCATAGACAACTTCATAAGGTACCATTTTGGTGGAACTATGATAAGAGGTGTTATAATAACATTCATCAATGGGTAGCCATTGAACTCAATAGTTTTGTTGATCTTCAATAAACCATTATGAGTAGGTTTCCAAGCATTTGTTGACCACCTAGATTTAACCATTACTTTGGGGATGATAATTTATGCTCATATTCAATTTTATGCCTTGTAGTTTAAACAATTCCTACCATATTTTGTTGGTGAAGATCAGATCACAATATAACACAATGGAAGTGGGCATTCCATGTAACTAAAAAAATATGATCCATGAATACTTGGGGCATTATGAAGGATGTAAATGCATGTTGTAAGGCACAAACTGAGCATATTTGGGAAGGTCGAAAAATACTACCATGATGACCAATTTGTTTCCTTCTTTCATCAGGTCCACTATAAAATCTATGGAAATGTCAATCCAAACAATGACTAGGATACATAGTGGCTGCAATGCCTCAATATTTTTCACTATTTCATGCTTATTCCTTTGAAAAACATCACATTCAACTACACAAGTAAGGATTCCCTTTTTCATTCCTTCCTTAGAAGAAGAGAACTTATCTTGTTTGTAGGATTTCTAAAAGCCAAAGTGACCCCTTGTGGGGAATTAATGCAACTTCTCTAAGGTCCTTAATTTTAAAATAGAATTTTGAACCAAAAAACATGCCCTTTATATTGCAAGGTATATTGCTACCAATTATAGCCCTTACGGAGCCCTAGGATCCTTGTAAAGTCTTTGGATTATTTGAACCTCTATGTCATTTGCCAAACATTTATGTCGAGCTTTTGTGATCCAATATAGTATGGGTAAGTATAAAGAAAAGATAGATACTTCCTTCTCATATTTCGTAGAGAAAGAATCAACCACTACATTCTCTTTTCTCTTCTTATATATGATATCATAATCATACCCAAGCATCTTAATGACCCACTTTTTTTGATCTAGGGTTGAAAACCTCTATTCCTAAAAATACTTCTTCAAACTATGATGGTATGTATTGATCTAGAAGAACCTCCAAATTAGATATGGGATCCAAGTATCAACTACATGAAGGATGACCATCATCTCTTTCTCATAAGTGGACTTTCCCAAATTTCTATCACACAATTATTTACTAGTAAATACCAAGGGGCATCCCTCTTGCATTAACATGACTCCAAGACCTTTACATGAAGGATCACATTCCAAGACACAAGTATTAGTGAAATTGGGAATGACTAAGATAGGTGCATTACACATGTCTTCCTTTAAATATGAAAAGGCCTACTCTATGGAATCATTCCATACAAAGGAATTATTTTTCATTATGGTGGTTAAGGGGGTGAAATTCACTCATTATTTTTCACAAACAACCTATAGTAGCTTGTAAGTCATAAGAAACCGTATAAGATTTTCAAAGTCTACGGGTATGACCAACCTTAAATAGCCTCAATTTTATTGGGATCGATTTGTAGGGCCATCCTCACTGACAATGTGACCCAAGTGTTTGACCTATAAAGTGCCAAAAGCACATTTGAAACGTTTGAGGAACAACTAGTTTTCCCAAAGGAGTTGTAGGGATTTATTAGCATGCTCTACATGTGCTTCTTGGGTTTTTATATAAATAAAGATATAATCAAATAATACAACTACAAAATTGTGTAGGAAGGGTGGAAAAAGATTGCTCATGAGGCTCTGAAATGTCAATAGGGAATTTCAAAGTCCAAAGGGAATCACTAAAAACTCTTAACATTCTTCATGTGTGCAAAAAGATGTCTTAGGAATGTCCACCTCCTTCATCTAGATTTGGTGGTATCCTAAGCGAAGGTCCAATTTAGTGAAGAACTTAGCACCATGAAACTCATTCAAGAGATCATCAATAATCGTGATGGGGAATTTGTCTTTGATGATCCACTTATTAAGATCAAAGAAGACAAAATACATCTGCCATTGCATTTTTTCTTCAATAACATGACCACGAATGATGATAAAGGGCTAGTAATAGGACAAATGATGCATGCCTCCAACGGTTCCTAAGTAATATTTTCAATTTGATTATTATGCACAAAATGGTTCTTATAACATCCCCACTATAATACCCAATTTAATTAATGCTTAATGTAGATAAAATGAAATGTGGCTATGTACAAGTGATGTAATATGCATATTGTATTTCTATTTTTAATAAATAAAATGTGATATCGACTGCTATGGAACATGAATAGAGATGGGGGATAATTTTTCCACAAGAAAAGTGAGTTTCTAACATGGGTCAAAGGGGAAATTATTTATGGGTATTGATTCAAACCCACTTTTCTGAATTTTATCTTTGGGGACAACCTTCTATTTTTTGGTTGAGTGTAATAGATCCCAATCATTAAACTC
>SNQJ01S0006294.1:223788-252838 GCA_010110895.2 Picea sitchensis | reverse complement strand
TTTTTTCTCTTTTCTCTTACTTTTTTATATATATTTTTAATTTTAATGCTACTTTTCCTATTTAGTTTCTTAAGTTTTTCTTTAATTTTTTTTAATATAAATTTGTTTTTTTATTTTTGTTTTTAAAATTTCAATTCCTTTTGTTTTATTAGTTTCTTGGATTTTAAGTTATAAAAAAAAAATGAATTATATTGTTTTGCTAAATATTTGAGAATAATGTTATTTAACTACAATTATTTTCTATGTATTAAAGTGAAGGTAAAAGATTTGTTAAAAATAATATTTTCCACTAAATTTAAAAAGTATGGAACCATAAATTAATTAAGGACACATAAGTATATGAAAAATCTTAATTTAAAAAAAGTAAATGGTGTACAAAATTTTTAACATTGGATGAAGCATGGAAACATGTTTAAAAATACCATTGAACGAAATTTGTTTTTGAAAACTTTGAAAATAGATGAAAAAACACCTTTGACATTTTTTTTCTTTTCTTTTGAACGATTTGATAATAGATGAAAAAATAATGTGGATAGATTGTGGATCAGAAAATTTAAAATATCAAAAATCCAAGTAAAAGGGGAGGGGGTGCTACGAGTAGCACCATTTTTAAAAACAAGGTAAAAAATGGGACCCTAAAAAAAATAAGAACTCTGTAGAGTTCTTGTTAAGTTGGTAACTGTGTTTGATGAAATATAATGAGTGCAAAGAGAAATTGTAATCATTTCTACACCATTAATTTGTGACCCTGTTAAGACTACATACTCCCCTGTATTGTTTTAAGAAAAATAGAAAAACAAATCCATGCTATCTCAATAGAAAATAACACAACCAAAAATATATCTATACTAACATATTCCCTCATGTTGTTTCAATATGTCAAGTAATTGTGACTTCTAGTGAGGAGGCTTGCACCATATTTCTAATTTTGTAATTTAAGCTCTATGTTAATTTGCATTTCATCACATTAAAATTGAATGATACAATATATCGAGGTAGAAGAAGGTATACTTACCAAGATGTACTGGAATATGTGAAAGAATATATGATAGACCATCCAACCTTAGGGGAAGCTAAGATCTATTACAACTTGCATCCACCAATACATTGTTAATCTTGAAGTCACACCTTGTTATTTCATGAATCATATGAGTGAATTATCAATAAACTTTTATTGATGGTAGAAAAGGTGTGGTTTCATTTTTTGTTCATTTTAAAATCATTTTTGAAAGCTATCATTTTCCTTGTCTATTATAAGACAATGAAACTTAAAGCATATAAAACAAGATGTTATAGGTGGCAGTTCTAAATATATGTAAATTTGTTTCACCTATTAGGTGAACAAACCTATAAACTAATCTAATAAGAATTGATTAATGTCCACTAGAGATGTCAATTAAATTCTAGCACCATTTGAATATAACTCTATGGTGGCAATCTACTTGGATTATAAATTGGAAATAGATCCGTTTACATCAGAAGAGGAAAGTTTTCATTGAGGATTTAAATAACTTACAATGTTCTCTATGACTACTCGAAATGTGAACGTTATTGGTAGACTTGCACCTGATCCCATTGCAGTACCATTAAAAAATTCTACTTGAATCAAACATATAAAATTTTGCATGCAATCAATTCAATAGGAACATAACAATTAGAAGAAGAAATATTCCATTTAGTTTTCTCAAACTAGTTAGGGAAAGATAACATGCAATCAATGCAATATTAACAATGTTTTATGTGAGAATCATAAAAAAAATAAAAAATTTTATCATAGTTTTATATGGTAAGTAAAGCATATACATATTCTACTTCAAAATAAATAAATGTCAATTATATTGAAAACATGCACGTAAAATCTAAGAGAGATTATTCTTCTAAACAAATTAGCATTGGCCATAAATTCCAACTTGCATTGATAATGATATCATTTTTCGCAAATGTGAAAGACGAGATCTATAAAGAAAAGCTAACAATTCTTACCAGAGTTTTTTGGTATATGTATGGGTATGGTATTGATGCCAATAGAATTTTTATAGAGTGTCGATAACTACAAAAATAGTTATCTGGTCATAATGCACTGCATGCGCACACACTCATAGAAACACATAAAAAGTCATGTTTGTATGGACTTGAATATTTTAAAAGAATATTAGCATTTGATATTGATATTTCACATGTATTTGACACTTCATATTTTGTAGGGAAGAAAAAATAATTCCAAACTATTAGTCACCATGAGAACAATAAGAAACTAATGATCATTTCTTGTCACTTAAATTCACAATCTAACAATGAACTTGTTTTCAACAATGAAGTAAATTTGTAAATGTTTGAAAAGACTCTTTTGAAGCAATGAAGTAAAGTTGTCAATGTTTGAAAAAACTAGATTCAAACCTTCTTTTCCATAATTTAGTAGCCTCAAGTCTCCTCCAACGGAAAATTCTCCCCCAACTCCCTAAAGGAAATACAGACGTTTCAAAAAAAGTTTGAAAGTGGCACAATATTTGAATTTTTGGTAATAAAAAGAGTGGAAAGTTTTACCTTGACAATTATCATCTCTGAATCATTTTATTTCTCCCATTTTTCATAGATCTTACCTAATTTGATTGTCTGGACATCATATTAAATGAACTATTAAATAAATTTGGGAAAGATGTTCCTATCTTAAATCCTTAACCATCAATTAGAGAAGAAAATTGATCATTGATTATTTTACCATTTCCCTATTACCGATATTCAATTTATGTGGGTTATTTAGCATGATGACATTTACACGAGCTTTTGCTTCATCTAGGACAACCTACTTGAATACCAAACCTTTATTTAGTACAATTATCACCCAAAATATCATCAGCCAAACTAGAACAACTATTAATTCACAAAGTTATTTTAGTCATGGAAATATCATTTCCTAGAACTAGATAAAAAAAAACTAGAGTTCACTATCTAAATGATTATGACATTATGTATTAATTTAGTACCTCTTCTAATCCACATTTGAAGTTATTTTATTTTTCATGTTTAAAAAATAGTAAAACAAAAACCTAACAATCTCCTAAGTATGTATCAAGATAACTAAAGAAATATTTCTCAAGAAAATTGCAAACCACACAACTTGTTTCATGCCCATATTACAAAAAGTGGAGATGGAAGTGGCGCTTTTGTGCAACTTGTATTGTGATAAAAGTTCCACCAAAGAATCCCTTGTCAACATATTATCTCACCCTAAATACTATATTGTCCTTTGACATCAACATAACATAGGTTGAGTTGTTCATGAATATTGGAAAAGGAAAAGGAACTAGCTTCCACCCTAATCCCTAAAAGTCTCCCATTTTTACAAGTTTCCAACCATCCCTTTGGCAATATCTAAACCAGAGAAACCTGAAGAGCCCAAGAAGGGAAACGATACATGGAAGGACCTACTATTCTATCATGATCCTATGGTGGATATATGGAGGAGACCCCTTGATTAAAAACACCCCCCTCCTTATGTGGGCATGATTCTAACAACTACTAGATATGACATCTCATCTTTGTTGACTAGGATGTTTACCATGTTTACTTCTATTTATCTCTCTTGGGAGTTAATACTCTCAAAGACTCTTTGTTTTGTTTCCCTTCATGGTAAAGTTCCATTTAGTATGTTTTTTTTCCTATCAACCTTAGGTTGTGGTGTTTTTTATCACAATCATTTTTTGTATAAAATGCATGGTTCATTTTTCTATATTAATATAAAGAAGAAGCATTTATTAAACAACAAAAAATAAGGAATGAGTGTATATCTAGTTGATAATACTAGTGAATTTGTAATACTTGGGATATTTCAAGGCACAAATAGCTTTTCCAAAACAAAGAAGACAAAGTTGGTATTGGCATTTAAGGTAAACAAATTTTTTTAGATCAAGATTTCGCAAAAATGATCTTGAATACATGGTTAGTGATCCTAAAGACAAAGACAACTAAATCAAATGTCAAGAGATTTAACAATTGGTTGGAGATATTGTTTGAAGGGGATGTTGGAGGAACATCAATTTGTAGAACTATCATTAATAAACCAATTCAAAAGAAAATAAATAATTTCATGGGAGATTATCCTACTGTTTTTAACATAGAAAACACATATATACATTTTTTTTTAACTATGTCCTATTTTCTAATTACAACTAGAATAGTTAATTAAGAAAAATAAATCCAACATAAAACATGAAAAAGAACATAAAACCTGGTCCTCCATCATAGAACATGAAATATAGCCAATTTCCTAGCAAAGTTTTTTCAGGTTGTTCCATGTCCAATCTTCTCCATTAAGTTGTTCCATGTCCAATCTTTTCCATTAAGCTATCCAATATTCATGAAGTTTGTGCTGCCCAGATTTTATAGTTTTGTATTGGTTTCTTTTCGTAGGCTTCTAGACACGTTAAAAACAACTAAGGAAAGACTAAAAAAACATGGGAAGAAAAAACCTTGTCATAAACGCGATGTGGATCATGGAGATGACCACCCTTTAGACCTGCATTTTTAAAATACAATAATAGGTTAAACGACTAACTAATAACTAAACATAAACGAGCTTGTATTTGATAAAGAGAATTACAATTTACATGACTGAATAATAATTAATGATGTATGATTCTCTATAAATACTAAAGGGGAATACCTCATGAATGAGATACTCTTGGTTTCAAGAATAATTTATTCTCTACTAAACATGAGCAAACATGTGAAGGTGGAAGCTCGTTTGGTCCCTCCCCCCTCTCACATCACTCTCAACTCCCCATACTGAATCATGCATAACAAGTAGAAAAATAATAATTAAAGGTAAATGAAATCAAGAAGTTACATGCATACAAAAGATATAAGGTTCACGCATAACTAGAAAAAATAAATTGTACAATCAATAATTTATATTAATAATTTTTTTCTTGAAAAAATGTACAATCACTTCTTTTTTTGTTTATTTTTTATGATAAAAGTCATGAGTGTATCATCATTAGGATTTTCTCGATCCTGACCTTTAACTATTGGGTCTTGTTTTACTGCTAGAAGGTGATGGGTCATCTCAAGAATTCTACTACTTTTAATAGTGAGACGTGGACGTTGATGCACTATAGGGCCATCCACTACAATAACAAAAAGTGTTAAAAGGACATGGTTAGTTGTTATTCATAGAAGTGTTTCATTGGTATGAATATCATTACTATGTTTTTTACCTAGTGTTATAACCTTAATATCTACCCTACAGATTAGAGAGAAAGCCATTAGTGGATATAATCCTGAATTCAACTTTTTCCAGAGGTTTGACCCTTTCAAAAGAAGTTTTGGAGGACCTCATGTGACACTTACCATGGAACAAGCGAGGCCTCACTAGAAAATAGGCTCTCAACAAGTGAGGCACTGTCAAACTTCTAGAAAAGGAGAGTTATGCGGCGAGGGGTGAGAGATGAGTTGGATCTTAGTGGTAATAACCTAGGAAATCACAACATTCAATTTTGTGTAGGCCTCTAGATGATCTATAAGCCTCTCCTAAGCCTCCTCCAAGAGATATATAACAAAGTAAAGACTCGGAAAAGAGGAGGAAGAATTTAGAGCAATGTTATGTTGCCAAACTGTAGAGGTATTTATCCATTGTAGCTAGAAGTCATTGAATCCTAGCATGACCAAAGAGATGCAAGGAGAGGCAAGGAGCAAGGAGATTAGAGAATCTTGCAAAAAAAATTGAGGTATGTATGCTTGATGTAAATTCTTTTGTTTAATTAATAGATCATTTGGTTTTCCCTTTGAATATTTATCAATTGATTTATAAATTTTCATATATGATCTTGCAGATTATATACCATATTTTATTCAAGTTAGATATAGGATCATAACATCGGGAATCGAGTAGAGTGGTTTTTTCTTGTCTTTGGTGTGTAGGAAGCAAGTTGTAGAGGTTGGAGTTGGAACTTTAGGACTACAACAACCAAAAGATGCTAAGGAAAAAATTTAGGAAAAGGTAATCCATCTACTTATCTCTTTGTATGTGATTCTATTTTTTGTTTCTAGGGAATCCATATGACGTATACCCCCTCTTGTATAGGAAAACTAGGCTGATCCTAAGGATATATTATTGATCTATTCAGTGAGATCACTATGAGCATTGTTCCCATAATACCTGGAGGAGTAGTGGAAACCATTGGTTGTATTGTCATTGGTTCCTCTCCTCTCTGAGAACCCTCATCTACATTCTCTTTCATTCAAACAAGAAAATTTTTAAGTACACCAATATCCCATGGTATTATTATTTGTCTTTTAAGTAACATTAAGGTTTGTTGGATAAAACCAAAAAAATTCTTCTATGCATGCTATTATATATTGAAAAGTGTCTTCATACCTCATCCATCCATATAGTGAGCATTTCAACAACAAACAACATCAAATTGAAATCATGGAATCATTCTATTGTCCTCAAACATAATAGTTCTCAATGAATAAGCACTCATACCTTCAATAGTACCATTAGAAAAAATGTGCTTAGAAACAATACCATCATTATTACTTAAAACCATGGACCTATGACCATAAATGGCTCTGCTTCTAACTCCACACCATCCAAGCAATAATGACCCCATTCATCAATGTGCAAGTACATTATAGGTAAGAGATAAAAACAGGGTTCGTTGGATCAACTAAATAATATATAAGACTATTTTCTACCTCTATCAAATATAAGCAACCCAACCAACTCTTGAATTCTCCCATTATTGTATTATACATATACATAAAATACTTCATCTCAATAAATTTGATCATCAAAAACATGTTTTCACAATATGGTACATGATGTTTCTAATTATATAACTAGTACAATCATTTGTTTTTTGGTTTCTTTATTTTTTAAATGAATTCAAAAAGGATGTTGTCAGTTCCTTCTTCCCCTTCAATTATTCTAGCCTCTACATGTCTTAATGACGACCTTTTCATGTACTCACAATGTCAAGGCTACTGCAAGGGGGGGTGCATATGATCAACTGCAATAAGAAAGAAATGTTAAATTTATGTTTTTATTATTATTATTACAAGTATTTCATTAATAAAAAGAGAATTAGAGTGTTATTTACCTACTTGAGTAGCGGAGGAAAGTGAAGTAGTTTCAGATGTGACCATATGTTCCTATTCTTGTCTATCCTCATCCTCTACATGGTCTAGAGTTGAAACAAGAAAGGTTATAATTAATACACCATTTGCAATTAAATATTTTTAATTGTAATCCATACTACATTTTTTATACCGCATGAAATACTTCCAATACCGATCTGCACACCACCTTCATTGGGTGTGTTGAAGTTTGAGTAGCTTTAGAAGATATTCTTATTGTATTTGTATTTTATTAGACCAAGTCAAAACCCTATGTTGTATATGTAAATTCGGCCCTATTGTAACTTTGTAAACGTCAAATGTAAATTAGAAAGTGTAATTTGTACGAGTCAGCCCTAACCTAATTATAGGGTTACTTAACTAATATTTATATGAGGCTAGGTGCCTCACTTCAATAACACACACAACACAAATTCTCTCTCAAGGAAAAGTGCACAAGTCTTAGAGGATACACAACTAAAAAGGAGGAGTGTTTTCATGGAGCATTTTTGTTATCTCTTGGTTTATCTTTCTTGGTATAATGTTGCACTACTTTATTGTGGTGAGGGTTTTTTTTCTATATTTTGGTTATCTTATGTTTCTTGAGATCTCTCTTGGAGAGAGAGACATTGTAATTGTTGAAGAATCTATATTGAAGAAGTTTTTCTGGGTTTTCTCCCACAAGAGGGTTTCCCAAGATAAATATTTTGTATACTTTGGATGTATTTCTTTCAATGATCCTTATGCGATCCTAGTGAATATAGGTGGCCACCCACCTATTCCACAGGCTTGAAAAACAGTTTTCCATCTTGACAGTTTTTTGGCATTTTTTCGGGTTCCAAACTTTTGGGGCCCTTCTGAGGCCCTAAATGACATTTTTTAGGGATTTGGGGCCCAGGTGACTGCCAATGGAACTATCCTAGGCTAGTCAAAAGTCATTATTCTCAGTTATACCTTTCCAATGGTGTATTGATCACACTAAACAGAGATTGTATGCAAAATTTAATTCCCTCTGAAGTTGACGTATCAACTACCCCAATCGAGGCCCGCAAATGTTCTGGCTTTTCATCTTCCAGGGTTAGCATTTTGGACTTTACTTAAGTTAAAAATTCCATTGGAGCCTGGTTGTAATGATCATCTTCTTGATAATGTGATTAACCATCACATCTCTTCTCAGAGATAAGCTTCCACCATTCTAGTGAGTCTTTCACTCTGTATTTTTACAGTCTTTGTACGTTTATCTCATTAAAAGAAATCAAGTATTACTTTATTTCTCTGTGTATTTCATTGTAATATATCTTATTTCATTTCATTCTAAAAAATACTATGGATTAGTGGTATTAGAGAAGACTTCTCTTGATCATTTTTCAGTGCATGTCCCCAACAAGGTCCGAGTATAGAAGGTTGGGTCTTGAGCTTGTCTCTCTTGAGGAAAATCACTCTCGCATGCCCAATAAACCCTCCATGGTGGAATAAAAGAAAAAATATGGAGCATAAGATTTTATTCATATATTTTTTAGCAAGCTCTCATGTGACAGAGGGACGAAATGATGGAGAATTTTTCCCACATCCTTCAATGGATACCGATAGTAGTAAGCACATCTTCATCAAGTGACCACTTTGGAGGCACCTCTGCTTTCAAGGTACAAGTCAATTTTTATATTCCTATATTTGAAGGTTAGATAGATGCGGATGCTCTAAACAAATGGTTAAATCTGTTAGAAGGTTATTTCTATGTTCACAATTTTTCTGATAGAGAAAATATCACCTTCGCTCTCCTCAAATCTATCCCCCATGTCAAGCATTGGTGGGAAATCTACTAGGAGCAAAGTTCCACAGAGGATTCTAGAATATATGGGGTTGATCCCACTTGGTATTTTTTTGTGGATGTAGTTAAGAAACAATATTATCCTATTGGAAACTATGAAAACCAATACATGAGATGGACCACACTACGTCAAGAGAGGGGCCAAGTAGTACCGGAGTTCACCAATACCTTCCATACATTGCACACCAAGATGGGTATAAAATACTTTGAGTGACCTTTGGTTATGAAATACCATGGGGCTCTACAAAAATACACCCAAACTGAAATGGATTTTCTGTACATCTCATCACTCAATACTTCTTATCGATATGTTGTTAAAATCAAGAAGAAGTTTAACCACTAGAACAAATGGGGTTTCAAGTCTGAAAATATGCAATGACCAAAGTATAATAAATACGGACCTAACAAACAACTTCCTAAAAACCAGTTTAAGCCATAAGAAAAGAAGGGTCATGAGAAGACGAAGAAGGAAACTGGCAAATCGTGTGATTTCCACAAAATCCCTTGGCACAACACAAATGAATTTCGCTCAAAACAATCATTGGTGGTCGAGATCAAAGATAAGGAGTTGAACCCTGATTTTGAATCTAATTATGAAAAAACTGGTAAAAGACATATCATCGATGTAGACTCCATTGCTATTGTCACGACCACACCAATTCATCTAAAAGAACCAACAGATCTTGAAGAGGGGGATCAACTTTTTCATTCAAAGATGTGGGTGAAGGGGAACCTAGTGCATTTTATTGTTGATAGTGGAAGCCAAATGAACCTCATCTCAATAGAGGTTGTCAAACAACTAGGATTGTTGACAACACCACACCCGCAACCATACATAATATGGTGGCTTCACCAGGGACAATATATTCATGTCAGCCAGCAGTGTCGATTGTCATATGACATACAACCCTTCAAGGATGAGTTATTATGTGATGTTTCCCCACTAGATGTTTGTGATGTTCTCTTGGGCCATCCATTTATGTGGAAACACCATGCTATTTATGAGTCTTGACCCTGTAGTGTCATTGTTTCTCTGGGGGGTCATCTCTACAGAATACCAAAGGTAGTTTCAACTATTGTTCCACCTAAATAATGCTGCAAGGTAGTATCTCATACTAAAAAATTCATCTTCTTCACAATATATTCAAAAGGTGAACATAAGGACACTGTAACCACTATAGCCTCACCCCAAGCACCTTCTATCCAACAGAAGCAGTTTGACAAGGTTGTGTCAAAGCTCAAGGATTCCATCTGCACACAAAAATCTCATGTAACTAGATTGCTTAAAAATATCCAACCCTTCTAGCCACAGGTTCATGATAGCCTTCCTCAAAATGAGCAACACGACGTCTCCAACAAGGAAAGCATCTCACCAAGATTCATATTCAACAAACGTTTCCCTCTCTCCCTCAAGAACTCAATGCAATGGAGACCATTTCTTCCCAAGGAGGGAGTATTGATCCAGGTGGATATCGGTGTCCACCCGCCTATTTCGCAAGATCGAAAAACAGTTTTCCATCTTGGCAATTGTTCGATAGGTTTTCGGGTTCCAAACTTTTGGGGTCGTTTTGAGGCCCTAAACGACATTTTTCGGGGGATTTGTGGCCCAGATGGGTGCCATTGTCACTGGTGGTCGAATAAAAAGTCATTCTTCTTGTTATACCTTTCCAATGGTGTATTGAGCACCCCAAATAGAGATCGTATGCAAAATTTACGCCCTCGAGAAGTTGAGGTATTAACTACCACCATCGGAGCCCGCAAACCTTTTGGATTTTCATCTTCCTGAGTTAGGGCTTTGGATTTTAATTATGTTAAAAAGGCCTTTGGAGCCTCATTGGAAAGATCATCTTCTTGCGAATGTGAGTATCTATCACATCTCTTCTCAGAGATAAGTTGCCACCATTCTAGCAAGTCTTTCACTCTATATTTTTACAGTCTATACATTTCTTTCATTAATAGAAATCAAGTATTACTGTATTTATCTGTTTCTCGCAATATTGATGTGTATTTCATTGTAATATATCTTCTTTCATTTCATTCTAAAAAATAATCTGGATCATTATGCATGCAATTATTGTTCTAATTTTTAAAAGTTAAAGAATATAGAATGCAATTAACTTCTTAAGATAAATTTTAACACGGTATTAGAGGAGGCCTGAAACAATCCATTTTCATATTCTATAGTAACTCACTAGGGAAAAAAATACCATAGGAATAATCTCCTAATACTAACACATCTTTTCCCTCGATCAGTTTTGCAATTTTCGCAGTTTCTAAAAATTAGGGTTTCTTCATAAAACCCTAGGTGATGAAGTCACCCACCTTATGAAGGAAATTGGTCAAGATAAATCCATCAAGGATTTCTTCTAAGGAGGGCACATCTTTCCCTTGGATCAGATTTCACAAATTCACAGGTTGAAAAATTAGGGTTTCCTCATGAGATCCTATGTCAAGGCATCTAGGAAGATACAAACTAAAGTTGGAGCAGATAACCTTTACATAGCACACTCTCTGGTAATATCAAAACCCTTATTTGAAATTTTTTTATTTTCTTTTCATACCTTTTTCCAAGGGAAAGATGACATTCAACACTAAGCTTGATGAGAAGCTTGAGGGTGTTGATAACTTTCAAGCATGGAAGTGTAGAGTAATGCTCATTATAGAAGATAATGATCTGGAAGGTTTCGTCAAACAAGAAGTTCAAGAACTAGAGGGATATGAGGCCAAGGAAAAGAACAAGAAAAATGTGGTTAGGGAAAAGAGGATTATTTCATATTCTATCAAGGATCACTTTATCCCTCATGTTTCATAGTTGAAGAATCCAAATCAAATGTTTTATTCTCTATCCTGATTATATGAAGGCAAGAATATCAATTGAAATTTGACATTGAGGAATCAACTCAAGAGTGTGAATATGCATAGTTCATAAACCATTCAATCCTACTTCTGTAATATTCCATATATAAAAGTATGCAGAACATAAATAAATATCTAGAAATGGCAGTGGAAGAACAATATAACTAGAACAACACCACAATGATACCACAATGATACCAGAATAACACTAGAAAGAGTACTTTGATTAATGAGAGAAATGTTCACTTGCCTCTTCAAGGGGGAAACCTCCACCAGAGAAGAGCTTTAATACAATAATATAAAAGACAAAATTTTCCATAACCTCGACTCATATTTATAATAAATATGTCTATCAAAGAACCATCTAGAGGAAGATCCTTCTAGAAGCGAAAGCTTCTATTAGGTTTTTTTACATTGGACTTATTCTTCCTTATTATTAGGTCTTATTAATATTGACCTTTATTACATGGAAATACATTATTCTACATACATGAGGGGTTAGGTCCCTAACATGCCCCCCCCTTAAAAACAACCTTGTCCTCAAGGCTTGAGATGAGGAAATTATTGCAGAATGGTAGTTGGTTCCCAAGTGGCCTCTTTTGTTGTTGTATATTTCCATTGGAATAACACTTCCTTGATGGTTTGTTGACGCACATGGTGCTCACACTACTCCAAAATTGCTTGTGTTTGTATCCAAATGGAGCTTTCTTTGTCCAACTCGAGAAGGTTCTTTTGAGTTTGGAACCTTCCTTAAGCAAGAAACATGGAAAACAAGATGGAGCTTAGAATGATTAGGAAAAGCTAACTAATAGGCCACCTATCCCACACGCTTGAGAACGGTATAAGTACCATAAAATTTGGGTGCCAGTTTCTAATAATGGTCAACCTTGAGGGAATTTTGCTTGTAAGGTTGCATTAGAAGATACACTTGACCCTCTTATATAAACTAATGTTCATAGAAACCTTGATATGCTTGTTTCTTCATGTGATTCTGGGCCATGACCAAATTCTCTTTGAGGGTACGAATAATAGCCTTTCGAACTGTAAGTGTTTGGTCAACCGCTTGGACCTTCGAGACACTTGGAAAATATGACAGAAATGAAGGTGGAGAACCTAGTCAATAACACATGTCTTTGTAAACACACAAAATAACATATCCATAATGCCTCATAATCATAATCAAACGACCAATAGTATAATAATCTGGATCACTTGCAAACAAGTGTCCTCAAATAATAAGTTCTCTTGGTACGCACAAGAGCAGGATGTTACATACACCTCATCTTGTTTTAAACTTCATCCCATAGTTTCACAGTATATAAGTGCTGAAATAATGTGTATGATAGTATCATAAGTCTAGATATCAAACAAAAATTGAAATTACTGGTGCATATCATATGAGTCCTCCCAAGTCGTCGAGTGCAGACTACAATTGTCCCACTGGACCTTGACCTGATATACTGTTCGACACCGTAGTTGTCGAATGCAATGATCCAGGATGCAGATTAGATCAACCATGAGAACCCCCTCATCTGATACCTGTAAGGAAATCATGTCAATAACATGTGTAGGATCACTAATATAATTTCTCAAAATAGATATGTGAAAAACATTGTGCATACGCCTCAAAGAATCAGGCATGTCTAGTTGATAGGCCACAAGCTCCTTCATCTCCACAATATCGAAAGGTCCCATGAACCTAGGAGAGAGTTTATCTCCCTTTCCAAACTTGATTGAACTCTTATGTGATTTTACTCACAAGAAGAATCGATCACCAACTTCGTAACTATGGTCGACACGATGCACATCAACATAACTCTTTTGTCGATCCTACACTTCTTTTATCCTTTGTCTTATTGTTTTCATTTGATCTTCCATTTCTTGGATCACTTATGGTCCCACCAAGACCCTATCCTCAAGCTGATCCCAACTCAAAGGCATCTTACATGGTCACCCGTAAAGAAACTCGAAAGGGGCCATCTTAATGGTGCTTTGGTAACTGTTGTTATATGCGAATTCTAGCAGTGGAAATAATTATTCCCAACACTTATGTTGGTCCATAACGTACATGTGCAACATTTCTTCCAAGATTTGGTTTATTCGTTTGGTCTTCATGTATGTCTCTAGTTGATACATAGTACTGAAGTTAAGTCGGGTTCCCAATGCCTCTTGGAAAAAGGTCCAAAATAGTCCGGTAAACACCAATCCTCGATCATATATAATCCTCTTAGGAACACCATGCAAACTTACAATCTAATTGATGAAAATTCTAGCTATGTCAGGTGCTTGATACATCGTACACATAGGAATAAAATGAGCACTCTTTGTCAGAGTGTTGACTACCATAAAAATTGAGTCATGTCTCCTTGCTATCAGTGGAAATCCAACAATTAAATTCATAAAAATAACCTCCCATTTCGATTCTGAAATAGCGTGTGGCTGTAGTAATCCTACTGGATGTCTACGTTCAACCTTCACCCACTGACATTGTAGACATATAGCCACATAGTTGATTATGTTTTCCTTCATTCCTTTCCAGAAGAATACGGGTTTAAGGTTTGCGCTCATCTTCATGACTCCCAGGTGAGCCATGTACACTTCTCTGTGAGCCTTGTTCAGGATCAAGCTCCTCAACTCGTCGTTCGGTGGTACATAAATTCAATTTTTAAATATCAACAACCCATCATCGTCCAATGGAAATCCTTCAAATCTTGGTACCATCATGGTTTTGTCTGATAAAATCCTTGACCTCTTGGTACCAGTCCTTGTCATGCTATAAATTTAGAATATTTTCACGTATATTCGTCAAAAGAGACATCATGGAAAAATATGCATGGTCTCTGACTCAATGCATCAACCACTCGGTTCACTATTACCTTTGTGTAATAATCTTGAAATCATACTCGCTAAGCAATTCCGAACAACTCCGTTATCATGCATTCAATTCGCTTTGCATAAAGATGTGTTGTAGTCCACAATGGTCCATTTTTAGTTCGAATTTTCATCCAATAAGGTAGAATCTCCAAACTCTCAGGGAATAAACAATGACTAACAACTCCAAATCATGCGTCACATAGTTCTATTCATGCCTTCTCAAGCTTCTCAATATGTAATAGATCACTAGACCATATTTCATCAAGACTTTGCCTAAGCCTTCCTTGGATGTGTCAGTGCATAGGAAAAATTCTGCATCCATGTCAGGGACCTTTAGTATTGGTGTTATTGTCAACAACTCCTTGAGCCTCCAAAATACCTCCTGCATTTCTCGGTCCAAACAAACTTCTTGTTCTTCTTTTGCAATTCTGTAATCAGATTTTCTATGTTTGAGGATCCCTCGACGAACCGTGGATAGTATCCTACTAAACCCATGAAGCTACACACTTCCAGGACATTAGTCGGTGCAGGAAATTCCATAATAGCCTCGACCTTTGTTGGATCCATGATGATACCTTCACTGGAGATAGCATGCGCTAAGTAGTGAATCTTTGATTGATAAAACGAGCATTTGGACAATTTCGCATACAATTTTTTCTCTCGTAGACACTATAGTACCAAGCACAAGTGCTCATCATGCTCCTCCATCGTCCGAGAGTAAATCAAAATATCGTCAATGAATACTTGGATGAACTTGTACAAGTACTGGAAGAACACCACGTTCATCAAACTCATAAATACCCCTGGGGCATTTGTCAGTACAAATGGTAAAAGAGTAAATTTGTAATGTGCAAACCTCGTCTTAAAGCCGGTCTTAGGGACATCATCCTTCTTAATCCGTAACTGGTGATACCCTGATCTCAAGTCGATCTTTGAAAACATTGTCGCACCCTTCGTTTGATCAAACAGATCATCAATCCTTGGCAACGAATATTGATTTTTGATCATTGCCTTGTTCAATTAACGGTAGTCAAAGTAGAGTCTCCACAACCCATCCTTCTTTCGTATGGAAATAACAAGTGCACCCCAAGGTGACACACTAGGATGTATCAGTCCCAGGTCCAGAAACACCTTCAGTTGCATTCTCAACTCATATAAGTTTGGGGTTGACATCCGATAAGGCGTTCTTGCTATCAGTTTAGTCCCCATTTTCAGGTCTATTGTAAACTTTAATTCCCTCTATGGTGTCATCCTAGGTAACTCCTCTGGGAAGACATCCGCAAACTCTCTCACCATAGGAAGGTGTTCTATACCTTCTACTACTCCCTTCACATTTAACACAAGGATCACATAAATATTACATCCCTTTCACATCCTCTTCGATAGCTACAAGGAAGAAATGAACCTCAGGGAAACTCCGCGGTTCTATCCCACAATCACGCATCTTTTTCCCTCATCATAGACTAAGTTCAACCATTTTGTCTTACAGTTGAGTATTGCCTCATGCGATTCCAACCAGTCCATACCGATCACGATGTCATAAGATACTAATATTTTAATGTATAGGTTTTCCCTGGTGAAAAAAGCCTCCCAGGTTAAGGGTACAACCCGTAACCTTCCCTCCAACCTTCTGTTTGTCTACCAAAGCCATCTCTACAAAGATAAACTCATCCTGTTTGACTACCTTTACCTTAATCCTTTTTAGAGTTGCACTAGAAATGAAACTCTCAGTAGCACCGAGATCTATCAAAATACTAGGGGTCTAGTAAGCGACGGTACCTGACGTCTCGAGCACAGTCGATTGGTGCTCTTCCTGGCAGCTATTCACCACTACATGAATCCAATGGGCCTTGCCTAAATCTCCCACAGTAGTAGGTCTGACTGATCCAGATTCTCTAGTCCTCTCCACTGGGAAGTCATCTTGGTAGTGTGTCTCCCCACATGTCCAACACCCCTTCTTCGGTCGAATACTCCTGGTACCCCATGTAGAAGTCAATGGCCTACCATCCTAGAATCCTGGTCTATTCTACTGAACAGGCCTAAACTACTGCTGCTACAGTCGACGTTGTTGTTGATGTTGTGGTCCCCGTTAAGGAGTCTGCTACTGAGGCATTGGTTGCCAAGGTGTAGTAAAAGTGGATCCTCTTTGGAAGCCATGATATCTTGATGTATGTCTGGCTGGTGTCTGATGTTGTCACGCAATAGATGACACCTGTCCTTGTTGGTCTCGCTGGATTCCTGCTCTAAACCCCACTAATAATATCCTCCTCTATTATGAGCGCCTTCTGAATGACATCGTGCAAGGTCTGAGGCATCGAAATCCTAAACTTTGCACGTATGATGACATTAAGGCCAAACAAGAACATGTTAACCTTAAGTTTCTTGATATTAAGGTGTAGAGCATATCGAAGAAACTCCATAAAATGGGCCTCGTACTTGGGCACCATACGACTACCCTGTCACAGGGCATTGAATTCGTTGAGCTGGCGCTCAATGAATTTCTCCGATAGATACCTCTTTCAGAATCATTACTCGAATAGTTCCCATGACACATCTTCGATGACCATTTTCAAATGTGGTAGGAGCATCTTCCACCATAGAAGGTCACTCCCCATTAGTTAAAATACCACCATGTGGACCTTCATTCTCGAGGTCGTAATCGTGAAGCATGAAGCACATTACCTTTCTCTACTTCCATGCCTCGACGATGCAACCATCCACGACACTAGTGGACTCAAGAAATCATCTCTCTCGAGTTCTTAGTGGATGCTAACAGTACTGGCTTGACGTTCTATGGATCCTCAAGGGTACAATAACCCTGGCCTTATCTTAGTATGGATGGTGAATCAAGGCCTCTGACAATCTTTGGAAGGATCTTGTTAGACCATCATGATCCCTTACCACAATTGAATCCATCCCAAGGGCTTGTTCCACTCCTTTGGGGTTAGAATCTGAGGGCTCGGGCACTTATGGAGGCATCGCACCTCCTTCTGTGAAACCACATTGCAAACCTATTTGGCGTCCTCTAATCAAGATCACCGCATGAACACGTTAAAGTTTCTAATTATCACTAGGTTAAAAATCGATGGTTTACTACAATGGAAAGCCTGGCAATCCACAGTCACAGGGTTGAACCCACTCTGATACCATATGTAAGGAACTCACTCGTTACGACTACTAGTGAAGCGTAAAGTTCAATTTTTTTTTTTGTCTTTACGCATGAAGGCAACAACATCGACAACGATGAAAGAAAATCAGGCAACTAACAACATAACAATCAAGGTTACTTAGCACATCATGCGACTGAGTGGAACATGCGGAGATCAATTAGACAAAAATGACTAAGCTAAGGGACAACATCAAGGTCAACCAGACGCAACCAACAACAAGTCAACTAGGTAATTAGAACCTTCACGACGAGTGAGGAACAAAATCACCATCAAGTGCTACAATGCGATTTACAAAACATCAAATTTATTAACACCTCATCATCATCAGAAGCGCATGTCCCAAGGCCAAGTTATCATACGTGCTCGTCACTTCAATTGAGATACACGAGATGTAGGGTGATTATGAATGCACAAAAAGGGTGTGCGAGGATAAAATTGAACCCTTACCCTTTCATGAGTGATGATGTAAATCCATTAACATATTCTTTTTTTTATGGACCTAAGAGATTTTCCCTACACAATGTAATTGAGAGTATAATTTTTCCTTAATTTACAACAAAACAATGTACAAGCAAGGTGTATTAATGATTAAAGGTGGAGTGCACATTAAACATGGGGAAAATTGAAACTTGAAACCTTATACTCTATTACACAAGTAATTATATCTAACCTAAGTAGATGCATGGAACATTCATAGATTTCATTCCTTTTCAGGTAATAGTTGATAAGATAGACCGCACTAGTGAAAGCATGTCAAAGTCAAGGGATTAAATTAAAGAAACAACCCCTTCAACCCTATACTATAAATGCACAACCCAACACAAAAGAACCCTATCACCTTCATAAATTTGGAAGGTTCCAACTCCTATTAGGTGGTGAAAGAATTGTTCTTAACCCAACCCAAGGAAAAAAACAGTTTATGAAAAGAGAGATGAAGGAAGATTGTTCATCGTGTGAATTGCATGGGAATGTTTCAAATGTATGGCTAGTTACCTCAAAATGATGTTCAGATCAACTTTTAGGTATCTCCAAATCAAACACAAAACGTACATTCAAGTCAAGAAAAATTGCATGTAAAAGAAACTCCTTCATGTTGACTAACGAATCAAGGGCTAGAATATTCAAAAATCAAGTTATGAAGTTAGAATGCTTACTTACATGTTACCTTCCATAAGTTGTGTGAAACAAAACCTTTCAACAGAATAATTTGAACTGGCATACGTAAGTCAACATACGTTATGGCAGAGAGAACAATTCGAACATGCATACAAAGGTCAACATAAGATGCACTAACACCAGGTGCCAACAGTGACAAGTTTTAATCAATACATCAGGTGTGGGTCTATTTTCATTGCATGAACGTTGTTTACTAATATGTAAAAGGATGTAGCACAATGTGTATCGTTTTCACTATTGTCTAGGTTGTACCGTTGTCGAACAATTTTAATGCTATCTAACAACAAAAAGTTATTTAGGATGGATATTACCGAATGACAATTACAAATAGTTGTATTGTATTACTATGGTGTATTAATAAATGGTTGCATGCATTGTATTGCATAGGCATTGCATCTGCATTGTGTATTAATAAATGGTTGCAAGCATTGAGTATCGTTGTAACCAAAATATAAATGTTGTCTAATTAATCTCTATAAATTCATTGTCTAAATAATAGAGATGATATATTGTTGTCTTTAATATATATATAATAAAGAAATTCACTAGTGTATCACATGCATATCGCAAAGAAGTTTCTAATGAAAGCGCTGGTATCACAATGAGAATCGCTATCCAAGATTTACCTTCAATAATTTGAATCACTATCCAATCCAGAATGTCGTCTACTATTATCACTGCCTGGTAAAAAAATTAACAAATGTAGAAGGAAATTACCAAGGAAAATAAAGGTAATTTTTGCTATGATAACACTGAGTTAAAATCCTAGTATTAAATTCATCAAGGTAAGATCACAGTCATTAAAGTGTAAAGTTCCACAAAACTCTTAGTGTGTTGGTTTTGTAAAGGCTGGAAAATCTGAACGCAGATATAAATTAACTCACATACATAAGGGATGTCCAAAAATTGTAATTGTTGTCTACACAAAAAATTTTGTCCATTAATACTCCTAGTAAACAACATCAATATCACTTTCCATAAATGAATTCGTGTCTAACTATTACACAGTCACCAAACACATCCATAATACAATTAAAATTGTAACCAATACACAAGTGAAAACTCTACCGTTGCATGGGTAAAGGCACCAACATTGTTGGGTATGTGTTATATTCTTTGCACAAGTAGTAGTGTTTGAGCGTATGCATCGGGTGCAGCGCCCCCAGAATTTTTTTTTCTTCCTTGAGAAACGTGTCATGTATTTAGGTGGTTTTTTTGGCACATGGTTTTTTCCCGATGGTTTTCTATTTTTGGTTAAGGAAATAGGGTTTTGGACTAATCTAGGTCATTGGGTTAGGGTTTTGGATGCTGCTGGCTCCTATATGTATATTTTATTGTAAACAATGTAACACAATGAATGAATATAATATATGTTGGTTTTCCCAGTTTTGATTTCCAAGAGAAAAATATTTGTGTAATGTTTGTTTTTGCCATTGTATCTTTTCTATTATTTTCTGAATATCTATTTATAGTAGACATTGTACAAGGTTAGAATTTACATTTGGTATCAGATCTTTATTGGCTTTAGGGGGACGCCTTTGTGGTCAAAGGTTTGGCTCAGGACTGTGATAAGCCTTGTTACAGTGGGAGATCTGCGGTATTGTTTTTCAAGTGAAAATAAATGGCAAGCAATTCGAAGATGGAGATCGAGAAGTTGAATGGAAAAAGATTTGAGCTATGGAAGCTCAATATGGAAGATCTTTTGGTGGACATAGATCAGTGGATCGCGATAGATCTAGGAACTTCACCTATAGGAACTTCTATAGATGTCTGGAAAAAGATGGATCGAAAGGCAAAGAGCATAATCCGACCGTGTATCTCCGATTTAGTATTACTGAATGTGTCAGAGGAAGCTACAACCAAGGATTTATGGGAAAAGTTGGGGAAGTTGTATCAGTCTAAGTCCCTGGTAAATAAAATATTCTTGAGAAAGAAGCTGTATAACTTGAGGATGAGAGATGGAGACTCAGTGGTAGAACATTTGAATGCCTTCAATATTGTGGTAAGTCAGTTAGTATCTGTTGAGATTAAAATTTTAGATGAACACAAATGTATCAGTTTGTTGTGTTCTTTACCAGACTCGTGGGATAGTCTGGTTGTGGCCATAGGTAGTAATACAACTTCTTTGAAGTTTGAAGAAGTGGTCTCATCCTTATTGTTGGAGGAGATAAGATGAAAGAATATGAAAGGACATAGCACAGATGCATTATTTGCAAGATGACGTTCCCAGGAAAGAAATAGATCTAATTTCTCAAGTGGGAGATCTAAGTCTAAGGGTAGATCTAAATCTCCTGGAAATTTTGTAAGGGTATGTTGGAGGTGTGCAAAAGAAGGGCACTACAAGAAGCAGTGTAGATCTAAAGTTGAGAAAAAGAAGGGATCTGAAGAATCTTCTTCTATAGAAGAAAATACCTCCAAGGAAGAAGGAGGGGATGTATAATTGGCCTATTCAAACACACATCCAGATCATGAGGCATGTTTGATTGACTCTAGTGCATCCTTTCATATGACTTCCCACAGAGAGTGGTTCTATGAATATGAAAAGTATGATGGAGGTAATGATTCGACAACTAGAATCATAGGAAGAGGAAGGGTCAAGTTGAGACTCTTATATGGAAGGATTAGAACACTTCCTGGTGTTTTACACATCCCAGGTATGGCCATAAATTTGATTTCTATAAGAAAAATGGAAGATGCAGGGGTAAAAACAATTTTTGAAAAGGGAACTTGCAGGATGGTTTGAGGAGAAATGGTGTTGATGAAGGGAGTTTGGTTTGGAACTCTGTATAAGCTTCTAGGAATCAATATTAGTGATGGGTGTAATATCTCCATTATTCCTGATATTGAAGTTGAAGAAGAAAGAACTCTTACAGTCTCTAGAGAAAAGGTTATGTTGTGGCATCAAAGACTAGGGCATATCAGAGAGAAGGGTCTTCGACTACTACACGGTAAAGGTATGGTTGAAGGTATGTCTAACTGCTCTATGGATTTTGATTTATGTGAACATTGTCTATATGGGAAGCATAATCGGGTAAGATTCCCCTCTAGTGCAATGAGGGCAGAAGGAATTTTACAACTAGTTCACAGTGACATTTTTGGACTTGTGTTGGTCCCATCACTAGGAAAATCTGTGTACTATGTCTCATTTATAGATAAATTCTCAAGGAAAACCTGGATATATTTCCTCAGGAAGAAATCTGAAGTCTTTGACAGGATTAAAGAGTTTAAGACTCTCGTTGAGAATCAAACAAAGAAAATAATTAAGGTGCTGAGAATAGATAATGGTGAAGAGTTCAGTGGGAATGAATTTGAAGAATTCTATAAGAAGTATGGTATAGCAAGGCACACGACTAATCCATATACACCTCAACATAATGGAGTTGCAGAAAGGATGAATAGGATGTTGATGGAAAAAGCAAGGTGCATGCTCAGTGGTGTCGGGTTATGGCAATAATTCTGGGTAGAGGTAGTGGGTATTGCATGTTATCTGGTCAACAGATCACCCTCATTAGCGTTGGGTGACAAGACTCCAAAAGAGGTATGGATTGGTAAGGAACCTTCTCTCACACATCTTAAGGTATTTGGCTACGATGCATATGTTCATGTTCCAAAGGAAAACATGAGTAAGTTGGATAAGAAGGATGAAAAATGTATCTTTATTGGATATAAAGATGGTCTCAAAGGTTATAAGCTTTGGAACCTAGAAACTAAGAAGGTAGTGTATAGCTGAGATGTGGTATTCAGAGAAATGAAGGATGTTGTTAAACATGAAGTCCTACCAAGTAAGGAAGAACCAAAGAAGATAGAGTTCGATTTAAAGAATGATGAAGAAGACTCTATAGAAGAACATGAATCAGAAGAAGAAGATCCTGATACTCCAATATTGAGGATATCATTTTAAGAAATAAGGCTACCGGAAAGGTATAGTCCATCTGATTTTTGTTCAAATTTTTCTTTGTCTATTACTGTTGATGATCCTAGAACTGTCAGGGAGGCAGTGGATTCAGAGGATGAAAATCTCTGGAAAAGGGCCATGGAAGAAGAAATGGCATCCTTAGATAAGAATGAGGCTTGGGATCTAGTGGAGTTGCCAACTGGAAGAAATCCCATTGGCAACAAATGGGTATTTAAAAAGAAGCTGATTGTAGAACGAAAAGTGGAGAAATACAAATCTTGGTTAGTAGCAAAGGGTTATTCCCAAGTTGAGGGAATTGATTTTGGTGAGATTTTTTCTCTTGTTGCCAAGTTAACCTCTATAAGATTTATGTTACCTGTTGCTGCTGCATTTGATTTTTAAGTAGAATAGATGGATGTGAAGACATCATTCCTGCATGGGGATCTAGAAGAAGAAATCTTTATGAAGCAACCAGAAGGTTATGCTGTGAAAGGAAAGAAGGAGCTGATATGCAAACTGAAAAAGTCCCTATACGGTTTAAAACAATCACCAAGGATGTGGTATCAAAAATTTCATACTTTTATGTTGGGACTTGGCTTCACAAGAAGAAAAGAGATTCACTGTGTGTATTCTAAATTAATTGGTGATCATTTGATTTATTTGGTCTTGTATGTGGATGACATGTTGCTAATAGGAAACAGCAAGGAGATTATCCAGGATGTGAAAACTCAGTTATCCTCTAAATTCGACATGAAGGATCTTGGTGCTTCAAATTTCATTTTGGGCATGGAAATTAAAAGAGATCGAAAAAAGGGGAAACTCTGGTTAAATCAAAGAAAATATGTCGAGACAATATTGCAAAGGTTTAATATGCAGGAATGTAAACCGGTCAAGGTTCCTACTCATGTTGGTGTAAAGTTATATGTGGATCAATGTCCCAAGACACATGAAGAAGAAGACATGTCTCATGTTCCATATGCGAGTGCAGTTGGCATTTTGATGTATGAAATGGTCTGTACTAGACCAGACATTGCACATGCAGTGGGAGTTTTGAGAAGGTATATCTCAAAACCAGGGAAGGAGAATTGGACAGTAGTAAAAAGGGTTTTCAGGTATTTGCGTGGCACTGCTAGCTATGGATTGTGCTATGAAGGAAGACTTGGATTGGATAGAGTGGTCTATATACATGGCTTTGTGGATGCAGATTGGGCTGGAGATTTGGATCGTAGAAGATCTACAGGTCGGTATGTGTTTAACCTGTTTGGAGGAGCAATAAGTTGGATGAGAAAAAGACAGGTTGTAGTGGCACTTTCAACTACAGAATCTAAATACATGGCATCCACTCATGAAAGTAAGGAAGCAATATGGTTACAAAGATTGTGTTCAAGTATTGGGTTGGTACAACAAGCTATAAGGATAGAGTGTGACATTCAGAGTGCAATTTTTTTGGCAAAGAACCCTGCTTATCGTTCAAAGACAAAGAACATTGATGTTCAATATCACTTTGTGAGAGACATGATTGAAGAAAAGAAAGTATCATTGATGAAGGTGGACACTTTGAATAATGTTGCAGAATCATTAACAAAATCTATGGGCACTGAGAATTTCTCTTGGTGTACAGGATCCATGGGCATTACAACCCTGGATTTTTGACTATGTAACCCTGTAACCCCCTGTATGCAAAGAAAACAACAAGTGGGAGAATTTTGGGTATGTGTTATATTATTTTCATGAGTAGTAGTGTCACGAGTAGTGTGCCTCAATAAATGTGACACCTACCTCGGGAAACATGTCATGTATTTAGGTGGTTTTTTTGACACATGGTTTTTTGTCGATGGTTTTCTATTTCCGGTTAAAGAATTAGGGTTTTGGACTAATCTAGGTCATTGGGTTAGGGTTTTGGATGCCACTGGCTCCTATATGTATATTGTATGGTAAAATATGTAACATAATGAATGAATATAATATATGTTGGTTTTCTCGGTTTGGGTTTCCAAGGGAAAAATATCTGTGTAATGTATGTATTTGACATTATATCTTTTCTATTCTTTTTGAATATCTGTTTACAATAGACATTGTACAAGGTTAGAATTTACAACCATCACATAGTAAAAATGCAGACGTGAAAAAAAAACATTGAGATTATTAGGGTGATTCGCTGGGTGAAGTAAACAAACCAAAAACGCAGAGGTGATAATAAAAAGGAAGTCATTTAATTATTAAAAACTCAGTCAATAATGTTGGGTGAATTCATTGTCAACAAATATGCAATCGCAAACACAGTAAATTTGCTGACAGAACATAAATAAGTGAATACATCAACTTATTAAAATGCTAAGATATATCAAGCAAGATGATGGGATTCATCAATCAAAACACAGATTTTTACCAACCAAAACGTAGATGAAATCAATCATCCATAAATCAATCAATGCAGAGATGGTAAGGGTAGATGTCTAGGGAAAACATCATTCGCTCATCATTCATGCACAAAAAAGTAGGGCATTAGACTCTATAGCTATATTAACACCGAAGTGACGATCATCGATTCATCTCCTGGCCGATATCTCTGGCATGGACTGATGATCTAGGGATGAGGATGAAAGATAAAGCACATTCTCTTCATAATAATCATTAAAACAAACAAAACAATCATAGAAATCAGGGATCGGGTTCCAAGCAAATCAATTCAAGAAGAGAGCGTAAAACTATGATGACTTTAAGTTCTCGATTGTAACAGCCTCCTTGTTACGACAACAACTCTGACAACAGGTGATTTTTTTTTTGTTTTTGTTTAAGGTGTGTGCGTGCGTGTAAAGAGGAAACATACACACTTGACTTTACGTCGCCACCCGATGACTAACAAGAAACAACCATGGTGAACACAACAAGAAGACATAAGGCACACGACAGGTAACTGCAAGCATTAGACGACATAGACATAAGGAAGAATCCATAACAGTAGATTTTACTATTTCTGCACAGGAAAGCAGGGTGTTTAATCTTAGTCCTCTGCTCCGAAGAGAGAGAAGGTCAGATAGGCTCCTCACCGACTTCTTAGGCATAAAATAGTAACCCGACAACGAACAATACGCAAGCAAGACGAACACCGCAAGATGACATACGACGTATCACAGTAACAACATGCGTTTAACGATGATCAACGACAATAAGTAAGACTGACTACCCGCCCATCCTAGCCTGCAATGGTTAGGACCTCCAAGACAGATAAGAAATGCTCAAGCCTAGGCTCCCATCAATTTTAAACATTTAAGGTCTCAGGGATGGCGACTGTTCTGAGGAACATGGAGGTGTCTACATCCCGCCCGAGACAAGCAGACCACGCAATGAAAGATGACCAAGCTCAACAATTCAAGAACATTTCACCAAATATGTTTATCAATAACACTACAAAAAAAAACACGCCACCATGAGGTAACTTCACAATTAAATTACTCATCGCAATAAATCTTGAAACTTACATATACCATAAAGTTACAACAACATTATCTTAATAACCTCACATCTTATGTTACACAACTTTACAACTAAAAAGTCCATTACCAATCACATTACTCCTTGCCTGCTATCAATGCAATGACGTTACCATAACCTTACCATCAATAATCGACGTTACATTTATATTACCCTAACCTTGCCAATGAAATAATAACAAAATAAATCGTTACCATAGCATTTAACATGAATCACTACATTACAATTACAAAAATATGATGTAATAACATTACACTAACATTACCTTACATTCATTACGATTACCTTATAATAACATTACATTCATTCATTATAATAACCTTACCATACATCCATTATAATATGATTCATTATAATATAATGTTAAGATTTATGAAAACAGAACTATTCCATTCTAGTAATATAGAACCAAGACTTTGCGAGAACATAACCCTAATCCTAACAATAACATCATTCCTACATAATGCTATAAAACAACGTGATATAATTAATAATGCTATAAAATATGTGATATAATTAATTCCTACATCATAATATATTCATCACACTAACCCCATTTCATTCAATAACCTCATTACAATGATATTTTTCTTTCTCCTTGGGCATGTAAACATTTTTGCATAAGAAGAGACTTCGGTAGTAATACTGGAAGAACTTGATTGTAAAACAATGTTTATATAGTGTAAAATTTAAAATTAAATAATTGATTGCCGGCATCTTGATATTATTGGAGAGATCTGATATCCAAGAGGTTGACATTAAATAAGCCAACAAAAGTAAAGGATTATGTTTAACTTCATAAAGAAAAAGGTCAAGCTGATATTATGTCATATTTGATAATTTAAATGTACAAGAAGAATAACTTGAATATGAAGCTATCAAATGAAGCTGGTTTATTGAAGTCTTGGTTATCATATAGAATATTTATGAATAATAAAAGACATTGCAAGATCTGGAAAGTACAGACAGAGAAGGAAAGGGAAACAATCTATAGTGGACAGTTGTCAAGAAGAATAATTTAATTCCAGAACGACTGTGACCATTTAATGGAGATTAAGTGACTAAGCGGGCCACTGCTGCGCGCATGCCTGCGATTTATTGGGGTTAAATGCAGGAAGGAAAAATAAAAACCATGATCTAGGGAATCCTGCTGACGCCCTAGCTGAGACATGTAGCATTAAAGCACAGACTAACAGAGGCGACCTGGCTTCCGGAGACCACCGTCTCAATTCTCCTTCAAGGAGCAGAGCTGAACAAGTTTAGAAACGTCCCGCCAGAAGGTTCTATCAACAGAGTCAAGGGACTCTAAGGCTACAGGTGTCATCTTGCATTGCATTCAAAAATTAAAAGGAGGCTAGAGTTAAGGTAAATTGAACGAGATTTCTGCCACTCCCAAGGTAACCACCCACGGAAAGGCAGGTTAAACGTCGGAAGATGATACAAACGCAGAGATGAGAATCCATCATTCGCAGAGAGTACGAGAGAAGGAACGCCCATAAATATTAAACAAAACACTGGGATGGTTATCATAGAACGCAGAGCAATCTAACCATCTAAACGTAGAGCCCACCGTGGGTAAACCAATGCATGCCAAAAAAATGAATTCCCCCAGGTCCAATTACAGTATCCATGAACCCCAGCGAGGCGTTTCTAGACAATAACATTGAATCATAAGAGAAAAACAAAATGCCCAGCTACAATTTCAGGAACAAAATTTAATTTGAAACCTCCCGGATGGATTGCCCACAGAGGTAAAAAAAAACGAGTTACCAGAACAATTTTACAAATGATTTTCCCCTACATCTATATAAAAACGCCATAGAATTTTATTAACTAACCATTGAAACTACAACAACGATTTCCAGAACAACGATAACCATTGAAACTAAGTTTATAAAATAAGTTTTTACCATAACCATGGAAACTACAAGTTTATAAAATAACCATTGAAACTACAGTTTATACAACAACCATTGAAACTGTAGTTTTTAAAGTAAGTTTATACAATAACCCTTGAAACTACAATTTTATACAATAACCATTGAAACTACAGTTTATAAACACCCGCAACAAGGTAAAAACACACAGTGAAAGGAAGGGCAATGCCATTGACTTTCCTTTCTAAAACATTTACAGTTATGATTGCTGAAGTAAATAGTATGCATTCTACTCTACCAAATCAAAGACGATACCTTTGCCTAACGCCCACCGCAAATGACTCCTGTGCTCCATGCCGCTTTTGCTCCTCGCCGCTCCTGCTCGTCGACCGTAGAGACTACACCAGTACCTCCCAGCCAAACACTAGGGGTACTCTGCTTCCCCCTTAGCCTCCCGAGCCACAAAGGGGCCACACACAGTCCAGATAGTATACCTAGCTTCCCAGCTTGCCTCTAAGGCTGAGCTACCACTCTAATCCCAGCTGAGAAAATCCCAACTCCTCGCAAGCCATCAATCCAGTCCAAATTCGGTAGCATAACGATACCTAACAACCCCCCTTTTTCCCTCATCCCCCTTTCTTTTATCGAGTTTTGAGCCCCCCCTTGCCCTAATCACATTTAATTTAAGTTTTTTTTTTGAAAACCCTCTAAAAATTCTCTGTCTTACAAGTGTCACTCATCCCCCATGTTTCTCCCAAAA
>SNQJ01S0006294.1:198856-217480 GCA_010110895.2 Picea sitchensis | reverse complement strand
AGTCGGCAAGCTATCGTCAGCCTGCATCACCAATAATCATATCAGAATGTCGTCATAAAATCATCACATCAAATCAACACCATAATAAACAAATCAACCCAAAAGCACACTCCCTGACTCCGTCCGGAGTCCAAGGGGGTCTATCGATGCCTCCGCATCCTCAAGGTCACAAACCTGCACACTCCATCAACTGAGTCAATAGCACCCGTATACATGAATAGTAACGCATCATATCATCTGTCAATCACATCATAATCAAATATATAAGGTCCAATATCCAAAAAGGGTCCAGATCACTTGCGAGCAAGTGTCCTCAAAGAATAAGTGGTCTCAGTGCGCCAGAGCGGGATGTTACAGATGCCAATGGAAAAAGAAAGGTGTATTCTCAGTGGTGTTGTGTTAGGGAAAGAATTCTGGGCAGAGGCAGTGGGTACTGCGTGTTATCTGGTCAACAAATCACCCTCATCAACGTTGGGTGACAAGACTCTACAAGAGGTATGGACTGGTAAGGAACCTTCTCTCACACATCTTAAGGTATTTGGCTGTGATGCATATGTTCATGTTCCAAAGGAAAACATGAGTAAGATGGATAAGAAGGCTGTAAAATGTATCTTTATTGGATATAAAGATGGTCTCAAAGGTTTTAAGGTTTGGAACCCAGAAACTAAGAAGGTAGTGTATAGCTAAGATGTGGTATTTAGAGAAATGAAATATGTTGTTAAACATGAAGTCCTACCAAGTAAGGAAGAACCAGAGAAGATAGATTTTGATTTAAAGGTTGATGAAGCAAACTCTAGAGAAGAACATGAATCAGAAGAAGAAGATAGTCATACTCCATTATTGAGGAGATAAGATCGAGAAAGAAGGCTACCAGAAAGGTATAGTCCATCTGATTTTTGTTCAAACTTTTCCTTTTCTATTACTCATGATGATCCTAGAACTGTCAGGGAGGCAGTGGATGCAGAGGATGGAAATCTCTAGAAAAGGGCCATGGAAGAAGAAATGACATCTTTAGATAAGAATGAGGCTTGGGATCTAGTGGAGTTTCCAACTGGAAGAAAGCCCATTGGTGACAAATGGGTATTTAAAAAGAAGCTGAATGTAGAAGGAAAGGTGGAGAAATACAAAGCTCGGTTAGTAGCAAAGGGTTATTCCTAGGTTGAGGGAATTGATTTTGGTGAGAGTTTTTCTCCTATTGCCAAGTTAACCTCTATAAGATTTTTGTTATCTGTTGTTGCTTCATTTGATTTTGAAGTAGAATAGATGGATGTGAAGACATCATTCTTACATGGGGATCTAGAAGAAGAAATATTTATGAAGAAACCAGAAGGTTATGCTGTGAAAGGAAAGAAGGAGTTGGTATGCAAGCTAAAAAAGTCCCTGTGTGGTTTAAAACAATCACCAAGGATGTGGTATAAAAAAATTGATACTTATATGCCGGGACTTGGCTTCACAAGAAGCAAAGAGGATCACTATGTGTATTCTAAATTAATTGGTGATCATTTGATTTATTTGGTCTTGTATGTGGATGACATGTTGCTGATAGGAAACAACAAGGAGATTATCCAGGATGTGAAAACTTAGTTGTCCTCTAAATTCGACATGAAGGATCTTGGTGCTTCAAATTTCATTTTGGGCATGGAAATCAAAAGAGATAAAAAAAAGAGGAAACTCTGTTTAAATCAGAAAAAATATGTCAAGACAATATTGCATAGGTTTAATATGTAGGAATGTAAACCGGTCAAGGTTCCTATTCCTGTTGGTGTAAAGTTATTTGTGGATCAGTGTCCCAAGATACATGAAGAAGAGGAGGACATGTGTCATGTTCCATATGCGAGTGCAGCTAGGATTTTGATGTATGCAATGGTTTGTACTAGACCGGACATTGCACATGTAGTGGGAGTTTTGAGTAGGTATATGTCAAAACTAGGGGAGCATTGGACAATAGTAAAAAGGGTTTTCAGGTATTTGTGTGGCACTGCTAGCTATGGATTGTGCTACGAAGGAAGACCATGATTGGACATAGTGGTTGATATACATGGCTTTGTGGATGCAGACTGGGCTAGATATTTGGATCGTAGGAGATCTACAAGTGGGTATGTGTTTAACCTGTTTGGAGGAGAAATAAGTTTGATGAGCAAAAGACAGGCTGTAGTGGCACTTTCAACTACAAAAACTGAATACATCGCAGCCACTCATGAAAGTAAGGAAGCAGTATGGTTACAACGATTGTGTTCAGGTATTGGGTTGGTACAACAAGCTGTAAGGATAGAGTGTGACAGCCAGAGTGTAATTTTTCTGGCGAAGAACCCTGCTTATCATTAAAAAACAAAGCACATTGATGTTCAATATCACTTTGTGAGAGACATGATTGAAGAAAATAAAGTATCACTGATGAAGGTGGACACTTTGAATAATGTTGTAGACTCATTAACAAAATTTGTGAGCACTGAGAAGTTCTCTTGGTGTAGAGGATCCATGGGCATTGTTGCCCTGGATTTTTGACTATGTAACCCTGTAACCCCCTGTACGTAAAGAAAATAACAAGTGGGATAATTTTGGGTATGTGTTATATTCTTTGCACGAGTAGTAGTGTCACAAGTAGTGTGCCTCGGAAAATGTGACACCTACCTTGGGAAACATGTCATGTATTTAGGTAGTTTTTTTGGCACATGGTTTTTTTTCATTGGTTTTCTATTTTCGGTTAACGAAGTAGGGTTTTGGACTAATCCAGGTCATTGGGTTAGGGTTTTGGATGTCGCTGGCTCCTATATGTATATTGTATTGTAAACAATGTAACACAATGAATGAATATAATATATGTTGGTTTTTCCTGGTTTGGGTTTCCAAGGGAAAAATCTCTGTGTAACGTTTGTATTTTCCATTGTATCTTTTATGTTATTTTCTGAATATATGTTTATAGTAGACATTGTACAAGGTTAGAATTTACAACCATCACACAGTAAAAACATAGACGTGAAAAAAAAAAGTTGAGATTATTAGGGTGATTCGTTGGGTGAAGTAAATAAACCAAAAATGCAGAGGTGATAATTAAAATGAAGTTATTCTATTATTAAAAACTCACTCAATAATGTTGGGTTAATTCGATCTCAACAAATATGCAATCGTAAAAATAGTAAATTCACTGACACAACATAAATAAGCGCATATATCAACATATTAAAATGCTAAGATATATCAATCAAGATGATGGGATTCATTAATCAAAATATAGAGTCCTACCAACCAAAACACATAAGAAATCAATTATCCATAAATCAATCAATGCAGAGATGGTAAGGGTAGATGGCTGGGAAAAACATCCTTCGCTCATTATCCACGCACAAAAAAATAGGGCATTAGACTCTATAGGTCTATTAACACCGAAGTGACGACCATCGATTCATTTCCTGGCTGACTGCTTAGGTGTGGACTGATAATCTAGGAATGAGGATGAAATATAAAGCACAATCTCTTCATAATAATAATCGGGTTCCAAGGAAATCAATTCAAGTAGCGAGCGTAAAGCTATGATGACTTTAGGGTCTCGATTGAATTTTTTGAGTAAAACACTTTTTCTTGCACAATTAAACGTACAAAAATGAAAGAACAAGATCAATATTAATCTACCATTAAAAGTAAAAGCATGTGTACCATAGCCCAAGGTGACAGCTCTGAGTCGTTGTCCCACGTGCTCCATAGAACACCTGCTTGTCTACCGATGTGACATCATCGGTACCTCCTGGCCAACGCTAGGGGTACTCTTCTTCCCCCTTAGACCCCCTGAGCCGCAAATGGGCCACACACTCTAAACCAAATAACAACTAGCAACTAAATCGCCTCACAATGTCTAGCGTCCACTCATTACCCGAGCTGGGTATCCCAACTCCCACAAGATAAGCCAGTCAAGACAAAAATTCTACAGTGTAACATTACGCATAAAATAAGAGATCCATATTCCTCCTCTTCCTCCATCCTTTTTATAGAGGTTTCAAGTGATTTATTTCCCAAATTCCCATTTAATTATTTTTCATTAATTTAATTCAAACAAAAACCTCCCCCATACACATGTCACCCATCCACTCAGGATGTCAATTGTTGAATAAATTGTCATTGATATCAAAGGTTATTAAGTGATCAAATATATATCAAAGGTTAGTAAGTGATTAAATATAAATGTGTTTACATAAAAGTGGATTAAATATAAATGTGACTCTAATTTAAATAAGAAAAGTTGAAAATTTAGGTGGAAGTCGAGTTTACGAGTAAATATGAAAGTGGAATAAAGAAAAAGGTAAAAGTAAATTTGTATTAAAGAAAAAGGTAAAAATGAAATTGGATTAAAGAAAAAGGTAAAAGTTTAAGCTGAGTTAAAGAAAAATTGTGAAAGTGAAAGAGCATGTGGTATTTGCAAACCATGGTAGTATTTACCTATGGTAAGGTAAAAAGTGAATTAAATCATGATAGTCAAAATCTATTGACCCAATTGAAAACATGACTAAACGATATAAAATGCACAATGGTTATTGACATTGTATTAATTAAAATAGTATGAATAATATATTATAATGAAAATGAACATACTTATAATGAAGAGATGCATTCCTATATTGAAGAGGTACAATTTTTCAGTTGTACATGACCATTGGAAGACTATATAAACATAAATTCTTATTGAAATAGGGTGTGTCTTGATTGAAATGTAAAGATCAATAACAAAGAGATGAAGAAAGTGAATCAAGATATGCAACTCAAGACAAAGAAGATTATGGATATTTGAATATTGAAGTACTTATCATAAAAAGGGAGGTTGGGTGGTGCTAGGGAAGGTTGGAGAGGTTTCGACCTCCTTCTATTTGGTGCTATTAAAAAGGGGAATTGTTTTTTCCTTTGGGTTGTAGATCATAAATTAAATGTAATATTTATTGAAAATAAGAAGAACAATTGTTTCTTTTAGGTTTTCCACATTAAAATTCTTTGTACTATATCTTTCTATTTATCATTTGTTTTGAATTGATAAAATTAATAATGAAATGGTTTTAAATAGTGGAAAAAGGATAAGCGACTGATTCACCCCTCGTATCTAAGTATCAAACATCATTTCAACAATTGGTCTTATAGTGGGTTCCTTCATCACAGTCTAATCATTAGAAGGAAGATTATTTGAAACCACAATGGATCAACAAGAAGGGATGTCCTCAAACATAGCTCCATTATTCAAAGGATATGACTATGCATTATGAAGTATAAGAATGAGAAGTTACCTAATGGCACTAGGATGTGATGTATGGATATATATGATAATTGGTTATGATGTACTAGAAATTTCTCCTTCAGACACAATTGCAAAGAAACTCTAGGATGATAATTCAAGAGATATAAATGTAATTCTAGGTGTATTATCAAATAATGAAGGATATGCCAAAGTCAAGAAAGAAAGTCTTCAAATGTAGAGAGGACAGTTTGAAAGCTTGAAGATGAAAGAAGAAGAAAATATTGCAGAGTATCTTCTAAGGGTAGATGAAATTGCCAATACAATCAGAGGACTAGGAGAAGAATTAGATGATAAAATAGTATTCCAAAAGGTACTAAGATCACTCCCAATGAGATATGATCCCAAATTATCTACCTTCGAAGATTGAGAGAATCTTGACAAACTCACAATGCATGAACCAGATGGGATTATCAGAGCTTATGAAATGTGAACATGACAAGAAAAACCTTCAAACAATGAAACAACTTTCAAAGTCTAGAAAATAATGAAAAACATGTTGATGGAAAAAATTTACCATGTTCAACATCATAGGGAGATCACCCGGTCAAGGCCCCAATTAAGACCTTATCCATTTGGGATGATGATTCCGACTGGTTAAGGGTCCAATTACCTTAGTCTAAAACTAGCTTAAGCTAATAACTAATAATATCTATACTAAATCTTATATGTACAAAGTATATAAAATGTTCTCTATCTACTCATGTAAGATGTTTTGTTGTTGTTATCAACATATAGAAGAAGTTCATTGCATCCCTCACTCTCTTTTCTAACTTATGATATATTTATTTATTATTCAGCAGGAGAAGAGGGAGCAAATTTTCCCCCTTGGTTTACAAGAAAGCAATCCTTCGTTGAAACTAGGGCTCAATGAGGCCACATTATGATTTTCTCCTACATAAGGAGACTTCAACAAATGAAAATAAATGATCTATCTCCATATCCACTCTAAAATGCAAACAAAAAATAAGAAAAATCTATCTTAACTATGATAAGGATAGCCTTAATCTTAATCAAGAGAAAAATGATAAAAGGGGAGAGAACCGATATTGAATTCAAGATTAAGATTCACTTTCAAATCATAGAAATAGTTCATATGATTTTCCAGTTATTAACACAAATACACAATGTAATGAATTAAATAAACAATTATCTAAACCATCCAAAACACATACTTAAAATCAAATATAAATAGAATGAATTCAATATAAGATTTATCTTAAGTTAAAGAAATAATTAATTCATATCAAGATAAAAGAATGCAAAACGAGATTATGCTAAACTCATAAATATTTATCAGTTAACATAATCACGTATCCATAAATTCATAATCAATTTAATTTAAATTTATTCTTTCTAAAAGGATAACTTTATAAAATTAAATATCTAAATCAAAATTGAATTAATCATAAGAAATAATAAAAATTTACATGTCATGCAACATACATAAGAACTTCTCCAGATGGGGTGCCACGTTGCAGAGGAGAGCCATGCAGGATAATGCCGAGATGCACCATTAATACATCCACCGGTGACCATCCCCTCAACAATTAAACAAGCATGAATCTGTGCAGCAAAATCCAGGAGATGAGCCCCTTCCCGCAAGCAATCGGTACAGTGCACCAACGCACTTGGAAGCAATCCTTAATGGCCATGGCGATCGCTGTTGTCCTCCTCCTTATCACCCGCCATGACAACATTGAGTGACATTTTCCCATTGCAGCATCAAATGCAGAGTTAATTTTAGCAGAGCAACATCTTGCAGACCCACTGGAGCTTTGGAGCAGAGCCTTCCACTTGGAAGGAACCTTGGTCATCCCCAGGGCCTCCATTATGCCCAGAGCACGAGGTAAGCCGCGCAGGGGTGCAGCTCAGTACACAACCAAATCTCGCCGCCAGAGGCAGAAGAAATTTGAGCAGGCGCTAGCCATGGCGTCCTCGCGAAGACGTAGGAAACCATGAATGCCTCCAATGGCATACGTGGAAGAGATCACCCTGGAAGATGTCATGCAAAGCTATACCAAGCTCCCTCTTTTCACAGTCCCACACAATTGGAATCCACCCACTGATTTTGACACTGATGACAAGACTTCACCTTCGGGCAAACTGCTTGGCTCTAGTGCAAATCGCCCAACGGAGAAATTTACCACCTGTTATGTTAAAGAAGAGATCTCATCCTGTGCAAAAGGAAGCATAGACTCACCCCCCGGTGCACCTATGGAGGAGGCGACCCATCTATCCAAACGACCGACACATCATGACTGCACAACACATGCAAGTGAAGGAGCAACGGGGCCCATTCCCTCAGCCTCTGTTGATGACCACTCGCAGGACCAACACCCCTTCACCAATTTGGGGTACCTAGCTCTAATCTTTGATATGCGGAGCCTGTTGGACGACCAAATCTTCCGCATTGCCTGAATTGACCATCGACTCAACATGTTGTTCACTGCTCATTCCAGGACCCTCCCTAAGCGGCAATGCCTTACATGCGCGCAAGCTTACGCATTTCCAGCAGGATGGCGAAATCACGGGGACAAGGATGAGCCGACCGGATAAGAGGTTCAATGATGTTCTTGGTTAGCATTTTTTTTCTGTTTCCAAACTAGGCTTTCACCCAGTTAGATCTTAACTATTTTGCAACTAGATTTTTGGCATATAGTTTAAACTTAATGGCTAGACATCGTGGTTTCCTTCAGGCGAAACAAATGGCATAGGATGCCCAACTGTCTCGGTTTCTTGTTTAGGCAGGACAACTGGCATCATAAACAGTATCTGTAACTTGGTAATGATAATATAATAAGTTCTATACTTTTTTACTTAAAAAAAAGAAAAGAAAAACATACATAAGAACTTTACATGTCATGCAACATACATAAGAATACAACTTGCTATTAATTTTAAAATTCATTTTCTTACATAGTACTGTGCAATTCCATTGAAAATGATGAGCTTTAGTACAACAATGTCATTCAACTCTTATCTTGCTGCAAAACTATTTCCAAGGTTCTTGATACATAGAACCCCCTCTCTACCATGTTTTCTTTCTGTTTTTACAAGGACAAAATCCTTCTCACAATATCTAACAACTCTTATTAATGAAAGAGTCATTAACTCCCCTAAATCAGGAATAATAGTTTTAATCCCCCAAATCCGAACACAAACTCAACAAACGTTTTAAAAGATAGGAATTCATTTTCTATAAAAAATAATCTCTAACCTTAATAAAACTAATTGATATTCTCAAAGATATTGTATTAAATATTTGTGGAGAGTCTTATGCAAAAATCTTGATCCACATCACTCAATGCATACCCTGTGTCATAAACAAAAAAAACCAATAAATAAGAAAAATAAATAAAAATGGACAAAAATAAATAAAAATGAACAACTACAGAATTTTCAAATTTTGTATTTGTTCTTTTGAAAATAAAATAAATTAAATGCAAATTAAATTTAAAATTAGCAGTTGTGTATAATCTTCATTCCATGTCATAAATATCACACTTGTACACATATATGTAATTAAAATAAATAAAATAACTAATATAAATGATAATAGAGCGACTACAAAATTTATGTAGCTGCTCTTTAATAGGGATAAAAAATGAAACAAGAAAATAACTCGAAACTCGAAATTCAAAACATGATTTAGTCCTACTGGTCATGTTTAGGAGGTTTTAAAATCTAGACTAACAAATATATTCATTCCTAGTGAATTTATAGAAATCGATCCTTTATTAATTGCCAACTTCTTATTTAAATTTGCAATCTTCTCCTCGTATTCAACAATTAGAGTTTTATTCTTTGTTTTAAGATGAATATTCTCCATTTGAAGTTCTAAAGCATTATCTTGAAGCACACGAACAATATTGAAATATTTATCCTTCCAAAATTTGGCTTCCACATTGATTTTTTCGTCTTTTGTTTCCTTAACAGAATTTTCATGTTTTGTAAGAGGTTCTGTCTTCAAAATTGGAGTCGTTTTATCTTTGACAGAGTGAAAACCATAAAACGGTCTCTCTGACATAACTTATCCATTTTTTACAGAGAATTCCACCCAAAAAAAAATGAGATATTTAACTCAAAACCAACAAACACCATGAGTAGTCTGAAATGATAATAAAACAGTAAGCTATATCGACCTTCCACAGTCAAGAATAATCGTATTATCATCAATAAAACCCGCCACTTCTCTTTTACTAAAGAAGGAGACATACCTTTGGCATTATACTTGATTGTACATGAAATGAGGAACTCATTCCATGGAACTTTTTTAACCCTCATCGTTTTGTAGCAGTGCTCAACTTTCAAGGGAAATTTTGTGGCTTCAGCGATGGTATTTTCATCTACCTATTGAAGCATCTTTTGGGTCTGGTCATATGCTTCAATCAATTCAAGACCTAGTGGCTTGCATCTAGAAATAAGAACCATTTCCCCCTCACGATGTATCTCACAGACGAAGGGAAATCTTAATCAGGGTTCAATTTGAGATCAGAGACATAAAAAAAAACCTCACCTGCTATGCATGAAAATGCAACAGCAAAAATCCCCAAAAGAGAAATTAACTAACTGTAAATCGTAATGGTGAATAGATGAATCCATTCCTGGGAGAAAAAGAGGATGACGGGCATGCTTGTCTTTGATAGTACTTGGCATTAACTCAATTGTACAACATGGGATACATGTTTCAATTAAAAACTCTCCTATTATGTCACTAATTGGCAATGTCAACACTTCATAAAGATCTCGAAGATGATTGCATGGTTTATGGTTTATAGGCATAGTATATGAAAATTTCAATGACGCATAATATACCACCCTTTAAATTTGTTTGCAAATCTAAAATGTAAATAATATAGTTTGAAATTGATATGTTTGAGCGATAGTATAATTTGAATATAGATTTTGAATATATTAAATATTTTCATCCATAATATAATATACGATTAATAGATATTAGGATAAAAATTATGTATTCTTCATTTATTGAAGCTCAAATCAAGCTAGAGTAAGAATGGCAAACAAAAACAATGAAGATCAAGAATGTATATGAATAATATGAACCAAAACCATAGATAAGACCATGAAAAACAAAAGGCTAATATGATGTTTAACTCACAATTGAACTCAAAAGGTAAATGACGACACCTGATTCACAATCGAACTCACAAGCTCGACCTTTGATACTCTTCTTTTGAATTTCGTGTTAGAATTCATGAAATTAAAAAGAATGATCGATATAACTAGTAGTTAAAATATGATTTTAGGTTCAATCCAAATCCAAATGATATCAAACACATCGATGCTCATACAAATCATAATTAAAAAAAATAAAAAAAAAATCAAACAAATTGAAAGAATTTTTCAAAATAGAGAGGGTTCAAATTATATTTAATGACAATAAATGTGTGTGTCACAACAATTAGTGACAAGAAGCACTTATCTCTAGTTAAAATAATAAGATTAAATTTAACTACAATTTTTTATATTTATTGTACAAGACACCATTTCCAAAGATCTCGCATAAAATAAACTCTAAGTAAAATAAGATTTTAGAAATGAAAGTACTTGAATTCCTAATTAGAAACAGTGAATCCAAAAATAGGGAATTTGTATTAATCTTAAATTGCATTTCAAAAATAGGGAATTTGTATTAATCTTAAATTGCATCTCTATTATCGCACACTAAAAATATCTAGGAGGTTGTAAAAGATTATCACGCATCTATTTAAAAATTACCTCTTTATCCGATGTTGCTTCATAGTTCTCATTCATGTTCAGTACCCAGTGAAGTTTGCTTCATACTCCTCATGCATGTTCAGTACCTCGGTGAAGTTTTCTTGGTATCATGTGTATAGTATCATGTGTGTATGTTTTTTTGGTACCATGTGTGTATTTATCCAATGCCAGTGAGCATGTTTAGTACCTCGATGGGTTTTCACACATTTACCACACAAATGTGTTTTCAACTCGTTAATGCCACCCTTTAGATTAAAATATTCGAAGAATTGCTTTTAACAATTGGGTGAAGAGAGTTGGGTAGTACAAGAGGTGGGGTAGTACAAGAGGGTTTCGACTTGCAATATTGGATGCAATACCATTTGAATTTGACCTCACTAGTTTCTCTTCGTCTACCCAAGTAGAGACTTTTGTATGTGGAAGGGATGGGAGGGATTCAAATAAACAATGTTAGTAATTCTTTTATTTTTAAAAGTAAACTTATAATGCTTCAAACATGTTTAAATGTTTCTCATGAATAAAATTTGATGCAGAAGAGTCAAAACTTGATATAGATGAAATTTCCATAAATAAAATCTTAGAAAAGAATAGAGTAACATATTTCCCAAACTCGTCAACCAATGTTGGGTAGGAAAATTTTCCCTAAAATTTTGAAAATGTTATAAAATCCAATAAAAAATCAAAACAAATCAAAAATTAAAATTTTAATTCCAAATAAAAAATAAAAGTGTGGATCTAAAACAAAAGATAATTGGAAAGCCAACAATTAAAAATGAAAGAATTACACACATTATCAATAATCAAGTCAATAACTTAAATGAGTTCAAATTTTTCATTATTACTCTCTCCCTTCAAAGATGATGAGTTGAAACTGAAAAAATCATAAAAATAATATGTCATAAGGATTAGAAAAATAATCATATGATAATTCATTATCTAAATAGTTATTAGTAAAATGTTCGTAACTTGTTTGATTGATGTTAGATCCTCCATTTTGAAGTATGCTATCACTATAAGGAAGAACCTATAAATGATTATCAAACAAATTATTATTGATAAATACATCAGGATATAATGAAAAATCACTTTCCGTACATATAAATGCTTCTTTGTTTGAAAAATGATTACTTAAAATAGAAAATGATATTTGAGTTCCTAATATTTTTTTTTAGTAATTATATCAGATTTATATCTTAAGTATTGAATTTATCTTAAGTTAAAGAAATAATTCATTCAACTCAAGATAAAATAATGCGAAACCAGATTATGTTAAACTCATAAATAAAAGAATGCGAACCCAGATTATGTTAAACTCATAAATAATTATTAGTTAACATAATCAAATATTTATGAATTCATAATCAATTCTAATTTAAATTTATTCTTTCTACAAAAATAGCTTTATAAAATTAAAGATCTAAAATCAGAATTGAATTAATCATAAGAAATAATAAGAAGCTTACATGTCATGCAAACATATATAATAATGAAACTTGCTGTTAATTTTAAACATCATGTCCTTACACAATCCTCTGCAATTCCACTGAAAAAAGAGAAAAGCTTTAGTACAACGGTTTCATTCAGTTATTCCATTCCTATGGAACTATTTCCCAAGTTCTTGATATTTGGAACCCCCTCTCTACCATGTTTTCTTTCTCTTTTTATAAGGCCAAAACCCTTTTCACAATCTCTAACAACTCTTATTAGTCCTTGCTCAAGGTGTAGAGAAACTATAGTGATCCATAACTTCATATTAGTTTGTCCTTTGACCACAAATATTTACATAATATCTATTGTTGGAACTAGGGAACTAAAAACATTAATTTTTATATAATAAAAAGTACCATATATGTCATTATTTGATTGGATAACAGATTCTTATTGCCTGCTTCCCTATTCTCAATGTTTTATATGTTAACATATCCAATTTTTTTGATCATATACGGTCTTTCTGAATCATATATTTTCTTATGCATTGCTCGAAGGTGGATTAATGCTAGCATTAGTTCAGACGTTTGTCTTAGCATTTTCTACTAGCTAAATTTATTTTAAGTTTTGTTAATTATAAATATTTTTATGTTTGTTGTAATATTGTTATTATCAATATTTTTATTTTTTATTGTTATTAAGTACTTAACCAACCTAAAATTCTTTCTTAAATGTTTACACAACATGAGACCCTTGGATGGTAATGAGAACCTTAAATGTTTACCTAACAGGCCTCACAAGCTTAAATGTTTACTTAAGAGGCTACAATATTGTTTGTAGTGCAAAATGTGTATCAAGGAAGTGTTGGGTGCAAAATGTATATGACGGAAGTGTTCATAAAAAGTGTTATAGAATTATATAAATTACTATAAATCTTGGCACAATGTTATAATATTTTATAAATTACTAAATCTCATACATACTCATGATTATAAATGTACCCACCAGTCCGCCAACCCCCAGAAGTCCACCATCCCCCAAGTCCACGCTCACAATGTCACATCTATTTTATTTATACGTATATGACATAATTGTTGGGTGTAAAATGTATATGAAGTATGTGTTGGGTGCAATATGTATATCAAGGAACAGATTGGACATGAAAAATGAAAAATAAAAATAAATATGAATAATTAATTTAACAAAATTTAACAAAACATTATTACAATACTATTAATGAATATGATATTTAATATTAATATTATAGGATGAAAGAGTGTTTCACCTTTGTGACACCAAGAAGGGTGAATATGAAAAACACTTTCTCTTAGAATGTCTAGCCTATACCCATATTAGATCTCATTTTCAAAATATTGATCAGACTACAAACTTTCCTAACCTCTTAACTCAACAAAAGTATGGTGATCTTGGAAAGCTTCTCTTAATGTTTTTCAAGCACATAAACAAAATTTTAGAGAATCACAAGTAATCACTTACCCTCTCAAGGTCTGATAGACCAATTAGGTCTTAGTGGACGTTAATTGTCATCATCATCATCAACATTAATATTATAGGATATATATCATTAATTTTACTTTATAGTTTATTTATTAATATCAATATAAAATAGTATATACAAGTATATATCCATTTTAACTCTAGAGTCAAGAAGGATCAATTTCTAGGTACAAACTTTTATTATCATAAACAAAATCAAAATTCCAAAATTCCAAATTAGAATTTAAAAACATTAAAAATAATATTAAATAAAATTTAAGTAATTGTTTATACTATTATTTAAGTAAAACTTGTTATATCATTATATAAATTACTATAAATATTGATACAATGTTATGCACGAATAAAATTTAACAAAAATATATCACAATATTAACAAGAACAATAGCTAAAAGCAGCAAGTTTTTCCCTTAGGATTATGTTTACATTTTATTTAGTTAATTGATAAATATAATAAAAGTTTTTAAACTATTTAGTGTTTAACTATATCCACTATTTGTATTTAATGTTATTTTAAGTTTCACCAAAATGTCAATTTTAATTGTGTCAATATTTTTAAATTTGAAGTTTGTTCAATCATTCAAGCCATCTCCAAGCAACACATAGACCTAATTAAATTTAGATTTGGAGCCACCACTACACTAACACATGAATTTAAATTTAAAATTGTTCAAAGACACTACACACCAATGGATGAACTTAATTAAAATAAATTTGAATGCTACTCCATTTATTTCTATTTTTAAATCTTTATCAATGATAAAAATGAGTATTTGACCTATACGAATTTAGAAATCTATATGTAATTTTTTTTTTTTAATAAAACTATGAAGACTAAGTTATTGAATGATATACTCACCAGATACTTTTCTAATTAGTGGATTATATGAGGTGTTAAACTTTGACCCTAGGACACAAGGCTCGAACCAAAAGAGTGTGGGCATGTCTTACCATCTGCAACTTTTAGTATTATGTTTTACATAAACCTATGTGTTCATGATCCATACAAAAGTGAAAAAATATTTAAATTTTGAGAAACTCTTTTTAAGACAAATAAGAAACTCTTTTTAAAACTTGAAATATGTGTTAATGATATCTAATTTAATGACATTCACTCTCTTGGAGAAGAGAAACAATACTTAGTCAATGAACTATTAATCCAAAAATAATACTTAGTCAATCAACTATTAATGCAAAGATACACATGACATTTTTATGATTTTTTAAACTGTTATGTATTTTTTATTAATTATCTTTTTATAATAGTCACCTTAGTACTTAGTCAATGAACTATTAATGCAAAGCTACACATGGCATTTTTATGATTTTTTAAAATTTTTATGTATTTTTTATTAATTATCTTTTTATAATAGTCACCCACAACAGGCTTGTTAGTCCCATCAACCTTCTTAGCCAATAACAAATTCATAGTTTGGTAATATCAAAAGTATATATATATATATATATATTTATATATATTAAAAAAAAAAATTAATAATTAAAAATTCTAAAACTTTAATAAAATTAACAAAAAATTGACAATAAAATTGATTATTCAACTTAATTTGACCTAAAATAGATCATTGTATTCCCTAAGGGACTATATTTAATATTAATATAATAGGATAGATATCACTAATTTTACTTTAGAGTTAATTTATTAATATTACTATAAAATAGTATATACAAGTATATATCCATTTTAACTCTAGAGTCAAGAAGGATCAATTTCTAGGTACAAACATTTATTATCATAAACAAAATAAAAAATTCAAAATTCAAAATTTACATTTCAAAACATTAAAAATAATATTTATTAAAATTTAAATAATTATTTATAGTATTCTTTAAGTAAAAAGTGTTATAACATTATATAAATTACTATAAATCTTGGTGCAATGTTATTATATGAGTGCCTCTTGAGTTGAGGGTTGCTGCAATAAGGATGTATGAGAACGTTATTGCTAAGTTTAAAAACAGTAAGGGTTGGTCAAAAGAGATTAACTTCAATATCAGAGTCAAACAAGGTTGTCCCTTGTCCCCGACCCTTTTTGGCATATACATTGAGAAGTTAGAAGAATTCTTGGAAAAAGCAGGTTGTGTCGGCCCTACTCTCACTGGTATAGTCATCAATCTTATTCTTTATGTCGATGATATCGTTCTTATGGAAAGGAGTCCCCATGATCTTGAAAACCAACTAAGAATCCTCAAGGATTTTTGCTCCAATATGGTATTAATATTGATAAGACTAAGGTCATGATTATTAAATCCAATAAGATCTCTTATGATACCTTCGTATATGACAACAACAACTTGGAGGAAGTGAATTCATAAAAATATTTTGTAATTGATATTCAACACAAGCTCAATTGGAATTATAGCATTGAGAAAATGATTATTGGGGGATGGAAAGCTTGTTATGGGCCTGAAAACAATTATAAATTAGCTAATATTTGGAGTTCGGATAAGAATAAACTCTTGTTTGGGACACTTGTTACACCTGTTATTATTTACGGATGTGAAGTCTAGGTTGTAGTATCTGTCATGGATCTTGGAGAAATATAGAGCAAATACAAAAGAATTTTATAACCTATAAACTCAAAATTAAAGGAAATACACCCTATCACATCCTCCTCTTAGAAACAAGCCTCTCCCCCATTGAGAGCATGGGTATGACTAGATACCTAATGTATAAGAACAAGTTAAACAATATGGAATACAAGAGGCTACCTAAAATTGCTTCAAAATCAAGTCATAACGACCATCGACTCAAGCGAGGATGGGATAAAAATGCCTGGTCTTGACTAAACTATTGGGGAATCATGGAAGAATCCATTTTGTAGAAAAAAAACACTATTAAAAAAAACATCAAATCAAAATTTAAAGAGAAAATGTGGCGTGATAAAGAGCTAGAGGAAAAAATAAAATTAAGGTATTATAAAGATGTAATCAAACCTAATCTAGAAGATCAAAAATATCTATTTGTTTTGCCAAGTGTAAAGAAAAAAAATTGCACGAGCTCCATAGTGAAACTGGGCGTTGGTCAATTCCTAAAACGCCATGAGATGAAAGAGTGTGTCACCTTTGTGACACTAAGAAGGTTGAAGATGAAACAGACTTTCTCTTAGATTGTCCAACCTATACCCATATTCGATCTCATTTTCAAAATATTTATCACACTACCAACGTTCCTAACATATTAACTCAACAAAAGTATGTTGATCTTGGAAAGCTTTTCTTAATGCTTTTCGAGCACATAATTTTTTTTCTAAAGAATCACAAGTAAACACTTACCCTCTTAAGGTTCAATAGACCGATTTGGTCTTAGTGGACGTTAATAATCATCATCATCATTCTATAATTTTATAGAATTATATAAATTACTATAAATATTGGTACAATGTTATAATATTCTATAGATTACTGATACATAAGCATGACTATAAATGTGAACCCACGAGTCAGCCAACCATCACTCACTCTACTATATTTTTATACATATATGATGGGATTGTTGGCTACAAAATGTATATGACGGAAGTGTTGGGTTCAAGATGTATATCACAAACAAATTGTACATTAAAAATGAAAAAGAAAAATATATATGAATAATTAATTGAATAAAATTTAACAAAACATTATCACAATATTAATGATGATGATGATGATGATGATGATGATGATTAACGTCCACTAAGACCTAATTGGTCTATCATACCTTAAGAGGTTAAGTGATTACTTGTGGTTCTTTAGAATTTTGTTTCTGTGCTCGAAAAACATTGAGAGAAGTTTTCTAAGATCACCATAATTTTGTTGAGTTAAGAGGTTAGGAAGGTTGGTTGTGTGATCGATATTTTGAAAATGAGATCTAATATGGGTATAGGCTCAACAATATAAGAGAAAGTGTTTTTCATCTTCAACCTTCTTAGTGTCACAAATGTTACACACTCTTTCATCCATGGAATTTTAGGAAATGCCTAGTTTAAATATGGAGTTAGTGAGAATTTGTTCTTATCTTAGCAATGCAATATTTAATATTAATATTATATGATAGATATCATTAATTTTACTTTATAGTTTATTTATTAATATTAAGGTAAAATAATATATACAAGTATATATCCATTTTAACCCTAGAATCAAGAAAGATAATTTTCTAGTTACAAACCTCTATTATCATAAACAAAATCAAAATTTTCAAATTTAGAGTTAAAAACATTAAAAATAATGATGAATAAAATTTAAATGATTGTTTATACTATCATTTAAGTAAAAAGTGTTATAGAATTATATAAATTACTATAAATCTTGGTACATTGTTATACTATTCTATAAATTATTAAATCTCAGGTTGGGGTTGGTAGCACTCGTGATACATAAGAATGACTATAAATGTGAACCAACTAGTCTATTTTATTCTACTATATTTTTATACTTATATGACGAAATTGTTGGATGCAAAATGTATATAAGGGTAGTGTTGGGTGCAAGATGTATATCACGAAAAAGATAGACCTTAAAAATGAAAAATAAAAATAAGTATGAATAATTAATTGAATAAAATTTAACAAAACATTATCACAATATTAATAATGAATACGATATTTAATATTAATATTATAGGATAGATATCATTAATTTTACTTTATAGTTTATTTATTAAT
>SNQJ01S0006294.1:185247-198806 GCA_010110895.2 Picea sitchensis | reverse complement strand
ATATTAATATAAAATAATATATACAAGTATATATCCATTTTAACTCTAGAGTCAAGAAGGATCATTTTCTAGGTACAAACCTTTATTATTATAAACAAAATCAAAATTCCAAATTTAGATTTAAAAACATTAAAATTAATATTAAATAAAATTTAAATAATTGTTTATACTATTCTTTAAGTAAACAAGTGTTGTAGCATTATATAAATTACTATAAAGCTTGGTACAATGTTATAATATTCTATAAATTAATAAATCTATTGTTGCGGTCAGTACTCCTCATACATAAACATGACTATAAATGCTATAAATGTGAACCCTTGGATCAGCCAACCCTACTCGTGATACATAAACATGACTATAAAGGCTATAAATGTGAACCCTCGAGTCAACCAACCCATGTATACCATGGAACACCTAGGACATGAAAAACTGAAAAAAAAAAATAAAAAAATATGAATAATTAATTGAATAAAATTTAACAAAACATTATCACAATATTAATAATGACTACTATATTTAGTATTAATACTATTGGATATATATCATTAATTTTACTTTATAGTTTATTTATTAATATTAATATAAAAATAGTATCTACAAGTATATATCCATTTTGACTCTAGAGTCAAGAAGGATGTACCAGTATATATTATAGTACACACCATTATTATTATAAACAAAAACAAAAATCCAAAATTGCAAATTTACATTTAAAAACATGAAGAAACATTAAGAGTAATATTGAATAAAATTTAAATAGTTGTTTATACTATTCTTTAAGTAAAAAGTGTTATAGAATTATGTAAATTATTATAAATCTTGGTACAATGTTATAATATTCTATAAATTACTAAATGTGTCGTTTGTAGGTTTAGTGATACATAAGCATGACTATAAATGTGAAATATATATGACGAAAGTGTTGGGTGCAAGATCTATATCACGAAACATGCACTACATGAAAAATGAAAAATAAAAAATAAATATGAATAATTAATTGAATAAAATTCAACAAAATATTATCACAATATTAATAATGAATAAGATATTTAATAGTAATATTATAGGATAAACATCATTAATTTTACTTTATAGTTTATTTATTAGTATTAATATAAAATAATATATACATTTACAGTATATATCTATTTTAACTTTAAAGTCAAGAATGATCAATTTTTAGGTACAAATATTTATTATCATAAATAAAATCAAAATTACAAAAATTCGAATTTATATTTTAAAACATTAAAAATAATATTGAATAAAATTTAAATAATTGTTTATACTTTTCTTTAAATAAAAAGTGTTATAGTATTATATAAATTACTATAAATATGTGTACAATGTTATAATATTCTATAAATTATTAAATCTCATGTTGTCGTTGTTAGGACTCGTGATACATAAGCACGACTATAAATGTGAACAGTGATACATTAGCACGACTATAAATGTGAACCCTAGAGTCGGCCAATCACATCTATTTTATTCTACTATATTTTTATACTTATATGGCGACATTGTTGTGTGCAAAATGTATATTACAAAACTGTTTGGTGCAAGATGTATATCACAAAACACTTGAGACATGAAAAATGAAAAATAAATATGAATAATTAATTGAATAAAATTTAACAAAACATTATCACAATATTAATAATGAATACGATATTTAATATTTTTTTTTTGTAAGTAAGAGTATTTCATTAATGTATAAAGAGCCTCCAAAAAACAAAACCAGACTTGCAGAATGTTCAGAGTTGCCAAGTTCTAGTAATTGAACTACCCCAAGGGGGAAACTAGTTCAGCCAGCCAGTGTTAAGGTTTACATGTCTATCAAACTAGTAAAACCGTAAACAGAACTGAGAGTAATAAACTAAAACTAAAGTAGAGTCCCCATAAGGGCCATACATTTGGCTGATATTCTAGCTAGGTGGCATGGGTGGCCTCGTTCCAAAGCTCTTCTTCAACAAGTGTTCCTTGCCATTCCATCTGTGTGTCATCATTCCACATTATCCACCGTTGCTGCCACCTCCCCATCCACCTGCATGGCCTACCCTAGGTTGCCACCCTCCGTTGGAAGCTCCTGTTTTCCCCAACCAAACGTGTCCACTGGGATGTGCTTAGCTTGCACTGCTGCTCCCTGGAAGGTGGAGAGGATGTGGAGGATTATAGAGGCCTTCCCATCGAGTTGTTGCAGCCGGAATTGTAGATCATCCACTCCCTGTCGGAGCTCGAAGACTAGCCCATATAGAATGTCCATGATGTCCTGCATCTGCTTGTTTGGGATGGAGTCGAAGATATAATGTGGAAATGGTGGTGCCTCCAAGGGTGGGTGGACGTGAAAGGCTTCGGAAGCCAGCATAGGTGCACTAGCCAAGGGAAGTGGAGGTGCTTCAGGAGGTGCCCAAGAAGTGGAGGCTCTGTCTAGGATGGGCTTTGAGGGTAAGCCGACCGAACTGTGCGTAAGAACCAAACCTTCAAGCCGAGAAGAGGTGGTGAGTGGTTCCAGGTCAAGCTGCGAAGAGTGCGATGAATGCGAGGATTGCAAAGACAACGAAGATTGGGAGGGGGATAGGCGTCTCAGGTCAAAATGAGAACCAGGGCGAGGTACAGGTGCTTGTAGCTGGGATGGAGTCTAGGATGAGCCCCTTCTTGGCATGCCTCTTTGCCTAGGCATGCTGACCACGCAGGGGAAATGGTTGGGCTACGAGAGAACCCCCAGGTGAGCGAAGAGGCCGAGAGTATAGCCAGTTGCAGGAGAGCGCCAAGGTGCAGGTATGATGGGTTTGAAGCACAATAGGAGAGCGCAAAGAAGAGGTAAGATGGAATAGACCATGTCTTCTCAGCCAGAGGAGATGAAGGTCGAGCCACATGCAAAGGTTTAATGAAATCGCCCATTGAAATGACAGCCAAAGACGGGAGACGCACCAGGCTTAATGGCGCCTCACACATCGTAGGAAGGATTAAATGCATGGGGGTGGCGGCTGTGTTTGGCACGGATCCGTCACATGGCTCTCGCCATGCTGCCCTATGTGCACCTCCTCCTATTGACATTTGGCCCGCACCATCACCCGATTCGGGGGGAATACGATATTTAATATTAATATTATAGGATAGATATCATTAATTTACTTTATAGTTAATTTATTGATATTAATATAAAATAATATATACAAGTATATATCAATTTAAACTCTAAAGTCAAGAAGTATCAATTTCTAAGAATAAACCTTTATTATCATAAACAAAATCAAAATCCAAAAATCAAAATTTACTTTTAAAAACATTACAAATAATATTGAATAAAGTTTAAATAATTGTTTACATTACAAATAATATTGAATAAAATTTAAATAATTGTTTATACTATTTTTTAAAGTAAAAAGTGTTGCAGCATTATATAAATTATAATAAATCTTGGTAGAATGTTATAATATTCTATAAATTACTAAATATCATGAAAAATGAAAAATAAAAATAAATATGAATAATTAATTGAATAAAATTTAACAAAGCATTATCACATATTAATAATGAATACAATATTTAATATTGATATAATAGGATATATATCATCAATTTTACTTTATAGTTTATTTATTAATATTAATATTAAATATTATATACAAGTATATATCCATTTTAACTTTAAAGTAAAAAAGATCAATTTCTAGATACAAACCTTTATTATCATAAACAAAATCAAAATTCCAGATTTACATTTAAAAACATTAAAAATAATATTAAATAAATTTTAAATAATTGTTTATACTATTAATTAAGTAAAAAGTGTTATAGCATTATATAAATTAATATAAATCTTGGTACAATGTTATAATATTCTATAAATTACTAAATCTCATGTTGTTGTCCTACTCGCTATACATAAGCATGACTATAAATGTGAACCCGCTAGTTAGTCAGCCCCGGTCACATCTATTTTATTATACGATATTTTTATAAGGGCATTTCATTTTCTTTGGTGCAATAGCTTAATATATATAGTTTGATGTCTATTTATCATTTTATAAAGGTAGGGGTGGAACTTATCAAAAGTATGTCATGTTAAAATAATAGTTTGATTATTTTCAAAACATGATAAAGCTATGCAAACAAGACTCATACTTAAACCAGAATAGAATGATCCCAATAATATCATCTAATCTATTTATTTGATGATTATTTTATAAATATGAAAAATAAATGCATACAAGACAAATGGTTAACCTTAAAAAAGTTCTAACAATGACATTTTAAAAAATAAATAATTTTAAAGTGGAGACACAAATTTAGTTTTAAAAAATTAGTTATTTCACTTGTTTGACAAATGGAGACAAAATATTAATTTAAAAAATTATTCACTAATGTAATTTATTCTATTTGTACACAAGCATGGAATGCAGAAGAATCTATCGAATCTATTTTATTCTACTATATTTTTATATGTGCATTTAATTCTACAATCTTCCATCTTCTTGGTTCAACTCTCTTTACATTTATTTCTACGAGTTGTATCCAAGATGACATCACCAAATAATTAACTTTAATTTTTCAGGTAAATTAACTTTTAGAACTAAAGATTAAGTTGCCATGCAACACTCGTTAATAAAAGAGTCATTAGATCATCTACATTATGAATGGAATAATTGTTTTAAAATCAGAACACAAACTTAACAAACTTTTTAAAAGATAGAAATTCATTTTGTATAAAAAATAATCTCCAATTTTAATGAAATTAATTTATATTTTCAAAGATATTGTATTTTAGATTTGTGGAGAGTGTTCATGCAAAAATGTTGGGCCACATCACTCAATGCACACCTTCTATCATAAATAAAAAAAACCAATAGAATTTTTAAATTTTGTAGTTGTTCTTTTGAAAAGAAAAAATTTAAATGCAAATTAAATTTAAAGTTATGCATAATCTTCATTCCACCTCATAAATATCACACTTGTACACATATACAATTAAACTAAATAAAATAACTAATATAAATGATAATAGAGCAGAATTTATGTAGCTGCTCTTTAATAGTGATTAAAAAAAAAATGAACTAAGAAAATACCTAAAATTTAAAAACATGATTTAGTCGAGGTTTTAAAATATGTACTAAAACATATATTCACTCCTGGTGAATTTATAGAAACAGAGACTTTATTATTTGTGAACTTATTATTTAAATTTGCAATCTTCTCCTTGTATTCAACACTTAGATTAATTTGAATATTCTCTATTTCAAGTTCTAAAGAATGAGCTTTAAGAACAGGAACAATATTGAAATATTTATCCTTCCAAAATTTGGCTTCCACATTTACGTTTTCCTCTTTTGTTTCCTTAACAAAATTTGCATGTTTTGTAGTTGAGTTAATGCCAAGTACTGACTATCCTTGACAGTACTTGGCATTAACTCAATTATACAACATGGGACACATGTCTCAATTAAAAACGCTCATGTTATGTCACTAATTGGAAATCTCAGTTCAGCACTCAGAAAGATCTGGAAGATGATTGCATGGTTCATGGTTTATAGGCATAGTATATGAAAATTTCAGTAACGCATAATATACCACCTATACATAACCTTTAAATTTGTTTGCAAAGCTAAAATGTATATAATATAGTTCGAAATTGAAATTGATATGTTTGAGCGAAAGTATAATTTGAATATATTAAATATTTTTATCCATAATATGATATACGAATAATAGATCTTAGAATGAAAATTATGTATTCTTCACTTATTGAAGCTCAAATCAAGCTAGAGTAGGATTTTCAAACAAAAACAATGAAGATCAAGAATGTATAGGAAGAAGAGGGGTTGCAAAGGCAACAAGTCCCTGCAGAGGTTGTGGAGGTTCGCTCCCAGGAACCAAAAGAAATCAGTCTTTATTGAAATCTCTTACAAAGGAAAGTCCTACATACAAGGCTCCCACCCAGTTGTGTGACTGAAGTCGTTGGTCTGCTGGATCGACTAATGGTCGGTCGGCCCCCATTTTGTTATGAATCAGAGTGCGGCGTGACGCTGTCTGATTTAATTTTTCTTATTGCTATTTAATCTACTATTGTTTATGGCCTTGCTCTAATTTTTCTTTGCTTGCAATCTGTTCTTAAATTTTGTTAAAGGATAGCATAAAACTATGTTGTTGCATAGCAACATATATTTTTTATTTTTTTAATTTCTCTTATTGCTATATATTCTACTATTGTTTATGGCCATGTTCTAATTTTTTTTTTGCTTGCAGCTTGTTTTTAAATTTTGTTTTTTTCCAGTTTGCATTTGGTTTTTAAATTTTGTTTTTTTAGTGTTTGCAATTGCTTTTACATGGGAGATGAAATGATAATTTTCTTAGTTAAATCCTATAGTAATGGATGATGGACTTTTCATATGAAGTGGAGTGGTTGAAAGAGGTTTATTTATTCTGCAATTGCATGTGTGTTTCTTGAATTATGTGGTTTAATATATCTATGTGCCTACAGATGTAGAAATATTGAATCTTATTAGAGGTATTTCTCATTTATTCCACACTCCACTAGACTTAGATCCCCTTACGAATATATGCGCTATATTTTATTAAAAGAAGAGTTACCAGAGGTTTTTTTTCTTAAATTTTAAATCTTTTTTCTTTTTAACTTGCAGATATAATATTTGTACATGTATTTTCCTTATTTAGGAATTTCTTGAGTTTTGTTACCACAAATATTTTTATCTTTTATTAATATTATCTTTATCTTTTAATAATTAATTTCTACTCACTCAATGGTATTGTCAAATTTAGAAACATTTTTTTCTCCAAAATTATGCATTTTAACAACTGCATTTGCTACATTATTTATGTTCACTTTTTTAGAATAAATCATTGGAAATGTAATACTTTATTTAACATATCTTTTTGTGAAGTGTGTATTTAATTTATTGTTGTCTATTAAATGTAATTTTTCCAAAAACTCTTGATAGTACCCATATGACAGGCTGGGCTTGCTAATGTACTGAGCTCAATGCTTGGTACTATCAAGAGGTAAATAAGCATAATGTATCTCCAGAGGTATTTATTGCCAATTCCGAAATAACATCGTATATGAATTTTCCAGAGTGTTGTCTCGGCATCATCTGATACTTGGCGTGCGTGATTAAAACTAATTATTATTTTATTTTATTACTTTTAAATACAATTAAAAATTACATAATTTATCAGTAAAGTAGCTTTACATTTTTTTGGGATATGTTATTTATTAATATTGTTTTGTGGGTTTACGTGTCCTGTGTATCGCATTGCATGCAAGGGCCTCCACTTGGTTTGCATGGATCCTGCCAGTGCATGCTCTTACACTTAGTTTTCCAAGAGCATGGTGACTTGGTGGTCCTGGGTGGTCCTGTAGCTGTCGGAGTCTAATTTTTGCTGGTCCTATAACTGGTTTGAGTGTCACTGTCACTGCATCTTGAAATTAACTTGTTCAAATACTTTCTTGTGTCCGAGTGCGAGAGTTAGCGAGAAAGCCATGGAGTAGATTGGACTCCACCTAAATTGGCATCAACTCTTCTAGACAGATGATTGTACAAAAACTCAAAAGAAATATAATTCTTTGCGTCACAGTTTTCTCAAGATGAACGACCATTAAATAGATGAGAAGTACGCTAAACTTACCATAGCTCCTAGCTCACTGTAAAATGGGATTCCAACGAGCCGCACTAGGTCACTCTAAAATGGGCTTCCTACTAGCAGCCCAAAGACTCTGCCTTCAACTATCCTTCACAATGCAATAAATTTAGGAGTATACGTTGGTAAGGTTGTGTAAACTTTTACTTCTTCCTTTTGAATTGAGATTCCAACGAGCCGCACTAGGTCACTGTAAAATGGGCTTCCTACCAGCAGCCCAAAGACTCTGCCTTCAGCTATCCTTCACAATGCAATAAATTTAGGAGTATATGTTGGTAAGGTTGTGTAAAATTTTACTTCTTCCTTTTGAATTTGTAACTGTTATTGTATCTGAATTAGCATTCTTCCACAAAACAAAATGATTAACAAAACAAATCTTCCTTAATAAGTTCACTATTTATCTTTGATGTGAGACATGTTCTTGCAATGAAGCCCTGCCCTCTTTAATACATTCTAAGCATGATTGAAAACATGATATATGCTATATGTCCTTGCTAACACCATTGGAGCATTAGTTAAATCACAGGAAATCCGTGTAGCAAGAAATAAAATATAATATCCTTATATTTGATAGAACCGGGAATATGTAAGGTTGCCTACATGCAAGAGACCAAGTGGAAGTCTCACCCAGTGCCACTATGAGACACCAAATCCACCATGGACTAATGGTTATGACTATGGAAACATTAACATTTAATCTTTGAAAGTAATGCTAACTTGAAAGTTAGCATTAATTCAGCTCGCTTCCTGCAAACACACTTTACTATCCTACAAATACACTTTACTAAGTTTTAAGCCTCATGTTTCCCAAGTTTGAGGTCTCTTGTCTCGATATGAGGCCAAATAAGACCTCAAACAAAAAAGTTAAGATAAAAAATTAAACTTGAACGCAAAAATTGTATGATTTTTCAAAACATTTGGTTAAAATGGTTAGTTTACATAGATTTGTGTGCAGAGATTAATAGAAAAATGAGGAACCAATTACTAATAGTCCCTACAACCCGAAGGGAAGGGACTAATAAAATGAACCAGAACCATCGATAAGACCATGAAAAACAAAAGAATAATATGACGTTTAACTCGTAACTGAACTGAAAAGGTAAATGACTAGATTTGATTCACAATCAAACTCACAAGCTCTACCTTTGATATTCTTCTTTTGAATTCCATGTTAGAATTCATGAAATTCAAAAGAATGAACGATATAACAACGAGTTAATATATGAGTTTAGGTTCAATCCAAATGATATCAAACACATCGTTTCTCATACAAACCATAATACACAAAACATTTACAAATAAAATCGAAGCAAACTAAATGAATTTTTCAAAATAATGGGGGCCCAAATTATTTTTATTGACAATAAATGTGAATTTGGGAGTGTTGTTGTATGCCACAACAAAAACCATGAACATGTATTGAATGAAAGTAACTTTAACAAATCCAATGAGAAAGAATAAAACTTCATTAAGAAACTTAAGAAAGGGTCTCGAAAATACAAAGGGAACTTACCTTTCAAATGCTTCAACTATGGAAAAATTGGACACTTTTCTTCCAAATGTCCTTATCCCAAGGAAAAATATAGTGACGATAAAGAATCTTACAACCAGAAATAACATAAAAAGGTACATCCCAATACAAAAAGAAATTCTATAAAAAAAAAGGAAAAAGTTTATTCTAAAGAAGATAATAGCTCATTTGACATGACTAAAGATGATGATACAGAGGTCCTATTTATGGGAATAGAAACTCAAACTAACGCTAGCTAAGATAATAATTATGAAAATGAATAAAATCCAAAAGTTGAAGTCGATATTGAAGGGTAAATCATTAGTTCCCTCTAATAACTGAGAAGATGTAGAAGGAAGAACAAATCATTACTAGAACAATTGTTACATTATAAGGAAGAAAAAAAATCAAGAAAAGAAGAAGTTTAAAAAATCATCAAGAAAATAAAACAAATAATTATTGATTTGAAAAATCAACTACAAGAAGCTAAAATAATTGAACAAGTCTTAAGGAAACGACCTAATGACCAGGAACAAAACTATGAAAAATCAGAGGCTGAAATAGTTCTTCTAAGGAATACTATCCAAAAAAGGTATCAACAACTCTTTCTTGGCTATTGTTTTTTTTGTCATAATTTTGGGCACAAAGAATTAGAGTGTAAAGGTTATAGAAAGAACTATCATAAAATTGTTCAAGGATATGGCCATAGGAACAACAAGTCCATTAGCAATCAAAGGAGTAGAAACTATAATTCATTTTCTCCATTACACGATTACAATATTGAATTCTACAAATGCAACAATTATGGTCATAAATCTAGTAATTTTATATTAGAAAAATATTCCATGCAAACAAGTATTTCCAACAGTCAAGAAGAAAAATATAAGAAGATATGGAAGGATAATGAAATAGAAGAAAAGGAAACAAAATGTAAGGTATCCTTATATTCCAAGAATAAAGAATCCAATGGTATCTTGAGAGTGGATGCTCAAATCATATAATAGGAGATCAAAAAATATTCTTCGATCTGAAAAGGAAAGATAAAGGAAGTGTTATATTTGGAGATGATGTCTCTGCCAAGATAGTTGGAAAGGGTATGGTACGTCTAGGAAATAATAGATCTAAAATCAAAAATATGTTATTAGTTGAAAATTTGAAGCCTAATCTCCTTAGTGTGATCCAAACATGTGATCAAGACACATTCTCATATTTGACACTCAAAAATGTGAAATTATAAAAGAATACTTGGAAAAATTAGTGGTTGTTGCACCAAGGACATCAAACAATGTATATATCTTAAACACATAAGAAGAAGAAAAATGTTGCATGGGAAAAGTAGATGAAAGTTGGCTATGGAACAGAAGAATGAGACATATAAGCTTCGATAACTTGATAAAATTTAGAAATAAATGAAGCTATGAAAGACATCCCAAAGATTATAAAACCTTCAAACTATATTTGTAAGAACTGCTAACATGGGAAGTAGAAAAAAATAGAATTCAAGACAAAGGAATACTCTACGTCAAAACCATTAGAACTTGTTCATGCTGACCTCTGTGGACCAACAAGAAATAAAAGTATACAAGGTGAACATTACATCAGTTTATTCATTGATGACTATAAAATAATGACTTAGGTCTCCTTTCTCAAAGAAAAATCAGAAGCATTTGAAAATTTTAAAGTCTTCAAAGTAGAGGTTGAAAATGAGACTGATCTCAAAATCAAGTGCCCAAGATCAAACAATGGAGGATAATTAATCTCAAATGAGTTCAATGAAAATTTTGAAGCGCGTGGAATTAAAAGAAACTTTTCATTTCAAAGAACTCCTCACAAAATGGAGTTGCTGAAAGGAAAAATAGAATTATTCAAGAAGCAACCAAAACCATATAGGATAGGATAGAAGTAGTGTATACATAAATTTACATACTTAATAGAGCATAGCTTAGAGTTAACCACATAAAAACAAAATATGTTTTGTAGTTTGGAAGACCAACATCAGTTGAACAATTTAGAGTTTTTGGGAGAAAATGATACATAAAGAAAGATGATGATAACTAATGGACATAAATTTTTTGGATGGAATTTAGGAGAAACACCTAAGTATAAAGAAAATGCATTGAAGGAAGAAAAGGAACAGAATTAGGAAAGTGTGCAGAAGGAAGAAAGTGCACAGAAGAACAAAAACACATAGGAGGAAGATAATGCACATAGAGAATAATACAACAAGAGAGAAAGAGAACAAAGCACAAAGGATGAAAAATCACCTTTCCAGAAATAGAATAATAACAAAAAAGTTGTATAAAGAGAGAAAAACAGAAGAAAGAAAACAACCAGTTAATTGAAGTTGGCCATGTCATGCATTGTAATGACCTATTTTTGGGATAGATAGAATAGGGATTTAAGCCCTAGATTTTGGGTATAAGTATGTAACAGGTTGGTATATAGAGAGATACTGAGTGGTGAGGTTGAAGATTATGCAGAAGTAGTGAATTTATTAAGATGAAATATGAATAAAGAAAGAATTTAGAGATAATATTCTATCTTGGGTTTTGTACTTGTCTATGTGCGTTTATGAATGATGTTATACTCCGTAGACTAGAGTTAGTTTATGGATTGATTATAACTTAGTATTCATGAATTACTATGATAATCTATGTAATAATTGAAAACATGAATACGCTCGAAGAAGGAACTATGACTCAGATATTCGCCTCCCTTTCCCTTACTACTAAAGAAGCATGGTTCTTACGGTCCTAATACATACCTCGGGTGAGACTTCATCTACACAAGAAGGTGATGTCGAAAGAGTTGGTGTCTTGTGGCTTTGTTGGTCATAGTTGAACCTAAACTTGGGTCTTACAACTAGTGCGCAGACCAGTTTAAGCAAACAAATGGTTTTGTTTCTGGTACCGAGACATTGCCATTAAGGGGGTGTTTTGGAGGCCAATAAGAAGGAGATCGCATATTGGTTGGAAGAAAAGGAATGATAATTTGTGTGATAGTAGAACAAGAACCCTCAGATGAGTGAAAAGCAATGAATGTAAATGTATGTGTTCACAGATATGCATGAAATTTTCTTTGGCGAATTTGCAAAAATTATGACTGAGTGGCTAGAGAGGTTGGTAGAGAAGAAAGGAAGGTTTAGTCCTACGATACTAAAGAATTGGACTCCTGAATTGGTAAGACAATTGAATTCCGTAATTAACCCAACTACTAAAAAAATTAATTTTTGGTTAGATAGTGTAATACGGGGTTATGTTACAAAATTTGCAGTGGATTAGATTCAATCATACAATATTACAGAAAGATAATTTTTCAAAGGTTTCTGTGGGAGGTTCTTGAAATCATTAAATACATGGATAACAATGTTGTTATGTTGAAAAAACATTATGATAATGAATTTTGATATCTAAAAGGGATTTTTTCACATATGGGGAGTCATAGGATGACAGAGGGGTCATCTGAAAGAAGGAAGTAATGAACAAGGAAAGAAGGGACTTAGGATGTAAGAATGAAGTATACCAGAGGAAGAGTATGAGTTTGGAGAGTTGTGTAGAGGAAAGAGGTACAAGAGGAAAAATAATGGTGTTGGGAGAGAAGAGCATCATAGTGAGCCAACAGAAAGAGAACCTTGCGCACTAGCTTGAATCATAGAGATACCATATATAGGAGGAGAAGAAGAGGGGTTTCAGTCCACTCCAGTAATAGAAGAGCCAATAATTCTTACCTAGAAAAAATATTGTGTTCAATCTATGACCCCATGTGTTCCACCAAAATCAGAGATAACATTTTAATACTTGTGTAAAGCCATCATAGTTAATCGAGCAGTGCAAAGTAGTAATAGTCAGAATAGTGGGGGTAGTGGGAGAGTCAAAGTTAGAATCCAAATCCACCAGTATCACCAAGAGGAGGGAATACACAAGCCAAAATGGTGGGAGTAGATAATACTCTTATACTTCCTGAATTCAAGGGAGTGGGGTCAAGGGATCCAGAACAACACATGCATGTATGCGAAATAGTTCGGGCCGCTAAAAACATACATGATGATGACGTGAAAATTGTGTAGTTAGAAACAACATTTAGAGGTCATGTTTTGGTATGGTATATGAAGTTACAGATCATTATGCCTATAGGACATGCCAAGACTTTGATAGATATAAATAAATCATTGTTAAAGGAGTTCAAAAGATAAATTCATAGTCGTAGTACATCACTGAGATAAAATACATCAAACAGGTGCAAACAGAGTGTTACACATCAAAATTACTAACTTCCATGATGAACTATTATCGTCATTACAAGTGTCATAAATTTCACAGTGTCTCAAACATCATACTGTCATCCTGCCTATGTCGTGTCTCTAACGACATCATAAGGACACTTA
>SNQJ01S0006294.1:105544-119039 GCA_010110895.2 Picea sitchensis | reverse complement strand
CTAGTGAGGAGTCACACGTGTTAGCACCTAGAGATGATGAGCTTCCTATGGGAGCCTTGACACATCTGTCACCTATTCAGACATCCATGATATCCACGTCACATTAGGATATCAGTGGCACGTCAGGTATGATGGATGAGCCTAGTGTGAGGGATGCACACCATGGACAAGTAGACCCACAGATCCAGGAGGAGGTACAAGACGTACTGGCAGTTGACCTCACACATACAAGTTAGCCAGAGGAGATGGAGTCACAGATGTTGGAGACTCCATTGGTTGAGAAGATTCTAGAGGATGATAGGTTGATGGAGCACTTACTTCTAGGATCAGTCTGCATTGATGAGGATGCACTTTTTAGCAGTCAGGATGACCAGAGCACGTGTCTAGATACATCTCTATGGGATCCAGGAACAGAAGATAGTAGCAGGTTGAGTGCACAGGAGGATACAGCTGCTCATACAGGATACAGTGTGAGTCAGGGGGAGATGGCATCTAGTGATGAGATGCAGTGGCATACAGGAGTACCTAGCAGCATGGTAGACAGTGGACAGTTTAGCACGTCATATTATGCAGAGGGTGTTTTTGGGGATTCTAGAGTTGGCACTAGCAGTACTGACTACCATCATTTGTTGACAGATAGGGATTATCTATTGAGGGTTGGTGATATGTATCATGAGGCTCTGAGGGAGTAGGAGTTGGAGATGGACCGACTTAGTCAGGAGTTGGAGAGAACTCAGGGACTCTTGAGAGGCACACAGACCGCCCTTCAAGAATCAGAGTCTAGGACATATGTGTCTCCTGAGGAGATCCATCAAAGATCCACTTCATCTGTCTTAGTGGACACTCAGATGTATCAGTCAGTCGCGTTGACAGAGGATGTTGATGATCTAGCATAGGAGCACCACTTGATGGGTGACACTTCCATTTGTCTCTTGGGAGTGGTTGATCTCCATATAGAGATTGATCCAGCCATATGCCTAGGATCTGTGATGCAGCATGAGTTTGTGGGAGATGACAGGAGTATGTTGGAGCATACAGTGATGAGGGATAGCTCACAGAGACATGTTGAGATGTATGGTGGGATTCAGAGGGGTGTACTGCCTAGCAGAAAGGAGACACACTTAGGGGAGCATGCAGCTATCACTCCTTTGTAGCAACATATGATTTTGAGACCTCACCTTCACTATTTTAGCAGTTGCCTCGGTGAGGGGAGATGGAGAGTGGTTTACCAGCAATTGGAGGAGTTGCTTCCGATTGTACCTAATGATTGGGGTTTAGTGATGACTGTAGGTGAGCAATTATCATGGATACCAATGGATGAGATTCTGGTCAAATCCTTGGGATTGGCCAAAGCATGTGACGCCTTTCAGTCCTACAGTTAGCTGTAGATGTTTCTATTAGCCCATCCTGACACTTTTATCATGGACAACAGCATGAGGAGGGATAGGTCGTGGCTGAGGGCATGGAGAGTGAGTAGGCCGAGACTTCATTATAGGAGTACTTTTATGGCATACAACAGGTCAGAGGTGGACCGTGTTATATAGACAGTTGAGACTTGGTGCGTGATGGTGAGCATCATAGACAAGGTGACGACAGATGAGCACAGAGAGCTTCTGACAGTGATTAGCTTCACACAGGAGCAGTTAGAGGAGATTGGAAGTGATAAACTTCCAAGCTTGTCATGGGACCCAAGAGTCTGTTTGGTTAGCACGATGCTCATGTTGACCCAGGTTTCACTAGAGATCCACACACTCCACCTTGGTTTGTTTTGGAGTGGGTCTGCAGGTACTTGTCCTATGGGGTGAGACCATTCCTTTCATGTCATCATCATGATAGGACATGGAGATGTTTGGATAGGTACTTCTTCTACAAAGATGCCTTTATAGGTACAGTTTTTGGATAGCAAGTCCGGTGGTCACAGGTGTTTCAGTTTGAGGATCCAGAAGAGGAGGATTCAGGATGTATGCAGGGGGTAGACAGTCATGGTCAGAGTAGTGCAACGTTAGCATGGTGACCTTCGACAGAGGTTAGCATGGGACCCAGGGATTGCAGGGTTGATCATTTCACTGACTAACAAGGGAGAGTGGACCTTTGCAGGTGAAAGTTGTTCTAACTTTCCATTTAGCTTCAGTGTTGAGGGGAGCATAGAGCGTGAGGGAGTCTCATGGAGGTTTGGCAGCACCTCATGCTGGCATCATCATGAGAAGTTGATGGAGGCCTTGTGGATCTTGGTAGAGATTTGGGGGATGGACTCATTTCGAGATGAGGCCATGTGTCATGTGCAAGAGGTTCACATGTTTGATATCTTTCAGGACTATGCTTCACAGAGTATTGTTGTTCACTTCCTGATATGGGATCCAGGGGGTGGAGTGTACTATTGTTCGTCTTTGGAGGGGCTCTACTATGTATCCCACAGATGGACATGGGATCCTGGTATTTTATTTCAGATGATTTGGTTATTACTTGAGGACAAGCAATTTTCTAGCAGGGAGGACTGTAATGTCCCCACTTTGGGACATCATCACAGTGCAGAGGGTTATGATGACCAGAGTAGCTAGATGGAGGTGATAGCTAGTACAGGGGTATTTGAGAGCCATTGTGGGGTCCAAATTACATTGATGATCATATTCCATCATTATGAGCCATTCCGAATAGGTTGGCTTTGGTTTTGTTGCATTCCGACGATTTCCATGATTTTGACTATTTTGAGCCATAAGTCAATGGTATTCACTAAAGAGGTCATTTTGGGCACATTAATTAGTGGAACCTCTCAGTGTAATAGCTCATTGGAATCGGGAGGAGAAACACTACATGATGGGATGGCTAGAAGTGACTTTTAGTGGCCAGGGAAGCCACAAGGAGAGATAAGGAGCTTCTCAAAGGTAACAAGGATAATTAATTAATTAAAGTGATTTAATTAATTAATTAAATATTAATAAAATGAAAGTCACTTTGGAGGGACAAGGTGAGCTGAAAGTATAAAGGAAAGGCAAGGGCCTCTTCTCATTCATTCATGTATGATCTTATTTTGATTTTAGGCTTCTAGCTAGTGAGCCCAACATTGGGGGTTTTGAGGGTTTTGACTTAACAAACCCTAGAGTACAATTCGGTGGTGANCTCTACTCATCATTCATGTATGATCTTATTTTGATTTCTGGCTTCTAGCTAGTGAGCCCAATATTGGGGGTTTTGAGGGTTTTGACATAACAAACCCTAGAGGACGATTCGGTGGTGAAAGATTCCATCTATATTGTCCCAAGCTTGGTCTCGGATATGAAATACTCTCCCACACCATTCTAGTTCCAGATCTACTCAGTTGCAGGAGGATTCTACATTAGTTTCATGTGCAGATACAGAGAGGGCACACCAATTGAGGGATTCCAGCAAGAGGGGCGCACCATCTTTGGAGAGAGATTTGTTGTAGGAGATTGGAAGGGCCATTGAGGATTCTATCACTTGGGTTTTCATTGCAGGTCCTTGGACATCAGATCTAGTGCTTTCTAAGACAATTTTATGGCTCAAATTATTTCTTGAGAAGTGGGGCGAATTGAAGAGAAGGAGGGCGTTTTTTAGATCCAGATCTAGTCCGTTTGGAGGGGTTACACTTCATATCTGACCCTGAGACTTTACCTAGTGACTTGCAGTGTCCCGATCTATATTTTTGGAGAGTTTCAGAGCATTTGGAGGCCTCCTTCAGTAGGGCCGAATTATCTAGGGTTTCAGTCATCGAGTGGGACGCACCATTGAGTGGGGGATTTTAGATCTACAGAGATTGAGAGGGACCTTGGAGATTCGGTCACCTGGGTTGTTCTTACCATCACCCAATCTATCATTTGGAATATTTATTAGGGTGATTGGACACTTTTGGCAGTAGGGCCGAGTTATTGAGGGTTTCATCCTTCTATTGGAGTGTGGCATTCTTCAGTTGGAGAGTTTGGCATTCAGATCTTCTTGTATTGATCTTCATTTCTTATTCATCCTTTGGAGGCATCTTTTGTATTAGTGGGAGAATTTTGTAGCATCTCTTATCTATTGCCTATCTTCTTGGCCATATGTTGAGCATTACAGATCATCATCTTCATTGTAGCAGGTTTCTCTATTTTATGAATAAAGAAGAATTGAGATGTTTTGGCTTGTCTATCTTATTGAATTTGGTTGAGGTATGTTCCATGGTTATCTCTTTCTATTATTTGCTGCATACACACATATAAACACATCTAAAAGGTAGATCAACAAAGTTCTTGACAAAATACCTCACTCAGAAAAAGTTTTAAAAGACACCAAAATAGTGATTATCCTTGCATAATGGCTTGGGATCATTACAGATCTACTAGAACATCCTATTTGTCTCCACATGATATCATACATTTCTCTTTGAACAACACTTCATCCATAGTGAAATTTCTTCCAATGATCTCTTCCGAGGACTTTCAACAAATATACATTGCAAAGGGAATACCACTCTACACTTTGATCCATTTTATATACATTTCATTATAATTGATCGTTCACTCTTTGTCCATACTCTACTCTATTGAATTGACTCCAATACATATTATGTACATGATTCTTTTGAGACTCATACAAAACTATTAAAACACTTAGAAGAGAACTCATGGAAAACTTGGACTTGACTCTTGCAAAAATTAGACAAAATTCTCTTCTTGATCCAAGTGGATATTGGTGGCCACCCACCAAAAATCCTTAAATGTACAGGCTAATGTAAGAAGCATATAAATAATGATTCTTTGATTGTTTTAATAATGTGTGAATACGAATGTGAGATAGAGGGAGTATATAGATTTTTGGAAGAGAAACAAATTATTTTAGGTTCAAGGATTCCAAAGAATGGAAGTGAAGATAATGTAATCATCTAAGGATGGCTAGGAGGTTAAATGTCAAAGGAACATCTAAATTCATGTAGATTGTGAACTGGTGGAGAGTGTTTTGACAACAAAGACAAAACAACATATTTATTCAGGTAAAGACTTGAAACAAAGAGACAATTTGGTATTGTTGACATCTTGAGGAGATTGGTGTCTCTAGTAGGTTGGTTCATACATCTTGTTGAGTTGGTGCTCGACTAAGGGGATTGGTGTCTCATATATGGTAACTACAAATATAGTAATTATTGGTTGGTGCCTACAAGCATTGTTGAGTTGGTGCTTAGTTGTGGAAATTGGTGTCTCCAATAGGCTAGTGTCTACAAATATTGTAACAATAGGTGGGTGCCTACATGATATTATAAAGATAAGTTTTGTGGTTTTATCCCATTTGAGTTTACACTTTAAATCTCTTATTTATCTAGATTTTATGGTCATATATTTATCATTAATTGTTTATGGTTTGTAAAGTAATAAATTGATAAATATTGTAAGAAATGAAAAACAATCCTATACTAATTCACCCCTCCTCCCACTATAAGTAAGTGTGCCAACAGAGTAGGAACTACATAGATATTGACAAATCTAAAAAATTGTTCTCAACTAAAGAGTTTGAACTAGATTCACAATATCAAGAGTGGAAGATATTTTGAAACACATATTTTTCATCAAGATTAATACATACAACAAAGTGGCTCAGTTCCTCTAATGGAAGAGATAAAACATTTCTATAAATAAAATTCCTAAATTCTAAGGGGTTGTTCACCTAATTGAACTCTAAATTAGGCACAATTCAATTTGGATATTATTTTTTTCCACTCCTAACAACACTTAATATAAAATGTAAATTATATTGGAACTACATAGATATTGACAACTCTAAAACTATGTTCTGAGCTAAAGAGTTTGAACTGGATTCACAATATCAAGAGTGGAAGATATTTGGAACCATAGATTTTACATTCATATTGATACATACAACGGAGTGGCTTAGATACTCTAATGGAAGAGATCCAACATTTCTATAAATATGATTCCTAAATTTTAAGGGGTTGTTCTCCTAACTGAACTCTCACTTAGGCACATTTTGATTTGGAGATTATTGTTTGACACTCCTAACTAGACTTAATATAAAATATAAAATGTAAATGATATTGGAATTTGAAATTGTAATGAACTAATGGATATATCTCAAAGTTTGATATCTTTCCCAATCATCTCCATAGACTAAGGTAACATGATCCCATGAATGCCTCTTTTTTCTACCAAATCAAAGTACTTTTGCAAATTTTATAGGTGAAGTATATTTATAGAGGATCAAACCTCCTCTTGGTATAAGACACATAAAAAAATCCCAAAAATTAGTATACTTTGTATCATACCCTTGTATTCCAATAGTCATTAGTGCATCACATTTCAATTAGCCTAATGAGCTTAAATATCCAAGGAATATTGTGTACTCATCACATTTCTATGAAATCAGGCCAAACACATTAATTTAAATATAAAATGTTGAAATAATATTTTAATTTGGCTTCAGTCTTTTTAGAAATGTTTTAAGCATCTGAGGAGTATTGGGTAGTGATATAAAAAAAATAAAAGAAGCCATGAAATTAAGAAGAGAAATATTGGACAATTATGGGGATCATCACCAAGATTCTCATTGAGCCATCAAAGAACTATGGAATTCTCTTCAATTTACCTATACAACAAAAGTAATCACTTCTATTTTTCCACTCAATAGTCCCTTGGGGATATTTTCCCCTTACAATTGTCTTTGTTGTAGAGAAAAAGAGTCCAAAACGCTAAATTCTTTATAGGAATAGACTGCAAGCATAATACTTGTCTCTAAATCATCCGATGAGTAACAACTACATCAAGGGTAAAGGATTCATAAATAGACCAAAATTATGCTCACCTTCGACCATTTATCTATCATACGAGGCCTACAATTCCTCTTCCATAGTGCTAATTTTGGTGAATTTCCAAATTGGTATATGGTTGGCAAGAGAGGAAGCATCATGAGTATTGTAGAGCATGGACATGAGAGAGTGATAGAATGAACAACAATGAGAGAGAGAGAGATATGATGGAAGAATGGTTGACTTTGTTTTGAATGGATAATGTATTTCTCTTATGCTTCCCCATAATTATTGCACTCAATCCATGCTCCCTATAACTACATGATAATACTTCCTCACCAACCTCTACATTCATTTAATGATTATCTTTCTAATTCAAAGGAGTTCGATGGGTTCATTTAAGGAACATGATGGAAAAGGAGAATAGATCTTAGGATGAAACTTTTAAATAGAGGATTTCTTTCGTATAGGCCCCATTTCGAGTTTCACTTTGGTGGAATGATAGCCCCTCTTGTGCTCGCCAAATCTATATTAGACAATTATATTATATTCTAGCATTGATATTTTCATACCTTCACTTCATCGCACATTGTAAGTTTACCACATGGTCCATAAAAGTATATTTACATAATATACATGCCTAGTCATTTAGTAGGTGGGTGTTAGATTTGAGCTTCACACTAGGAATCCATACAAATATATCTACATCAATTCTACATGGGGTCATCTATTTGAGCTTACATGTTTGAATTTCATCATTATAACCACACATTTATGAAATTTATACATAATCTAATCTAATAATTTATTGATGTTAAGAACAAGGTATTGCATGTTATAATCCTACATATCAGACAACATTATAACTATATTTTTTAACTACTTTCTCATCTCTCACAAAATCTTATGGATAAATGGTTATAGGCACCCCTATTTATAGGAATTTGGGGATGGAACTGCATTAAATGTGGCTAGATAGAAGTTGAAGGTGAAAATGACATCTAAGGTTTTCTCTCACCTAAATGCATTAAAACATGTAACTAACATGAAGACCTATCTAGATAGATAACATGAAAAGAGTAAATGAAGTTCACATGGTTATTTAAAATATGCACATGCAATATACCCACATTAAAAGTGCTACTTATCTAGGTCAACTTTATAGAAAGGTGTAAATACACCAACATTCCCCCTTTAAGTGAAACTCATCAAGAACATGAGAATGATTCAAAAAAATGATTCCTAAAATGAATACTTAATTAGGTTCTCTAGTACAATTGAGAAAAGTGCATAAAATGTGAGTGTCTCTATGGACACCAATCCATCTTGCATGAGTGCATGAGTAGTTGGTTGCTACAACTATCAAGTCAAACTAAGAAGTTGTACTCAATATGAGGTTCACTATGTATAAAACATTGATTTTTAAAAAATGGGGAATAAAAAGAATCACTTGAGGAAACATTATACATCCACTCCACTCCCCACTTCCCAATAATTTGAACTAGGATGACATAGATGATGGGAATGGATATCTCATATGATTGTGAAAGAATGGGGAAATATCTAAAGGTGGTGACGGTGATGACACAAGAGATGACAATTCAAGGAAGAAACACTCCAAAGTGATAAGATCCATGAGACTGGAAGAAAAGGTTTTATGTGATCATGGAAACAAACATAGGAAACATTGAAAATGTCTATGTGAGTGACCTAAGTCTACTATTTGGCTAACAAGTCCAATTATTTATAGAAAGAGATGCACCCAAAAAATGTCATCATAAGAAATAATCCTCAATATGGGCCTTAACAAAAAATGTGCTAGACAAGGTACCCATGTATAAGTGAGGAATCAAATATCATGATTATTATTCTAAAGAAATGGAAATTATATGAAAATAAATGAACTGTGGTCCAACTAGTTTCACACCAAATTATTTATCACGAGAAAAAATAAAGTCCCCCAAAATGATGAGGACCAACTAGAGATCCTCCTACAATGATTGGTGGATCTAGGAAATGTCTATGAATTCTCAATGATTTTAGTGATGGTGATTATGGAAGTGGTAGATGAAACAACCTTAGTGGTTGTGACAGAATGCAATGAAACTCAACAAAATATATATGAATGATCCAAATCCAATATTTGGATGACATGTCCAATAGGTTGAAGAAATCATTTTTCCTAAAATATTCCATATAAAAGCATGGGACAAGTCCTCAAGGGTGGTTAATGACAATGAGGGACTAATAAGGTACAAAACACAAATATTAGGAAATTAAAAACTTTCATGAATCATTAGCCACTCAAGAGGGTATATCTAGAAAAATCATGTAGTTTCAAAAAAAAGGTTTTCAAAAAACTCCTTCACATGAAGAAGTGATGCCATTTGGAAGATTGATAAATGTGGATAATGCATTGGTTTCCATGAAATGTAATAATTTTGAACCATTATAAGGATAAATTAATAGTAACCATATTTACCAATGCACGGAAGATAAAAAACCACACATTCTGCAAAAATCAAAACCTAAAATGGACATCATATGTGAAAGTTGTGGTCATTTAAGATGAACAATTGATTTATGTCTGGGAATCCCCAAAGTATACTAATGTGGAAACTCATTGAGAATATATATAGATTACATGGGGAATGAAATGGCACTTTGAATAGGTAAATTAGTGACATGGTAGGTCAAATTGTTGTTTCCACATTGTAGGATGATTTGGCATGTCCATGTGGTAGGTTAAAGTGGTGGATATCATGGCATTTGAGATGACATCACCACACAATATATAGAATAGATTATTTTGACATCAAATAGGTTGATTGGTCCTTCATGGAATCCTTGTTTCTATTGTTGGTTGGAGTTCAACATTGGTAGGATCCATGCTCATATGAGTGAAGTCCCAACCATGTTGAAGAGGGTGGCCCTCAAGACTTGCCTATGTGAAAAAGGCCCACAAATGGTACACGAGCCAACAAATAGGGAAGGGGAACATAGGCTGATCCTACCACTACCACTCCAAAACCCTCGACCATTTATAATTTAAAAAAAAAAACATAATGTTCATTTTTATACTTCATAAATTTAATATTTTAGCCAGAAACAAAAACCATATACCAAGAAACCATGAATGAGAAAACCACAAGCTCTTGGAGGAAAATCTTCATCTTTGGAGAAATATTGGTCCCATTTGAGCCAAATTAAATGCCAAATGGGGTATTTAGGTTGTTCCAATTGCAATGGTGTCATTAGATATGGAAAAAAAAACATCTTGTTGTTAATAAATGAAGCATGAAATCTAGATTGAAAATACAATTCTTGTGAGCCCGCACGGGTGTAGACGGATTGGCAAGTGCCGTGTAAATGGAAGGAAATTTGTAAAATGAAGTCTCGTGTTCGATTCTCACCCAGATTTACTCGTGCGCCATTCTTGCGGGCTGGGTGGTTGCACCTGGGGTTATAGTGGTAGCCCACGGGGATCGAACCCATGTCACGTGAGTACGAGAACCGTGAGTTGTTGATTCCCCCAGTATAAAAAATAAAAATAAATAAAAATAAAAAATAAATAAAATAAAAATAAATAAATACAATTCTTGTGAAATCTAGTGATGACAGAGTAGATCTAAATGTTGAAATAAATATTTACAACTATAGAAACTTGCAATTACTTTATACAAATACATATTTCAATGCCAATTTCTTACCAAATATGTAGATATGACCAAAATAAATATATACAACTACATGATTTTTCTAGATATACCCTCTTGAGTGGATAATGCTTCATGAAAGTGTTTTCTTTCCTCATATTTGTGTTTTGCACCTTATTAGGCCCTCATTGTCATGAGGAAAAATCATGTAGTTGTATATATTCTTCTATACCAATTTCTTACCAAATATGTAGATATGACCAAAATAAAGGAAAATGGTCATATCTACATATTTGGTAAGAAATTGGCATAGAAGAATGCTGACATATAAAGCTCTTAAAGGTCCATTTTTGCGACTAGAAATTATTCTTAACTAACTTGACTACTCTAAATATAGTGGTGCAATGAATTTATTTCCAAGATGGACCAATGTATAGGTTCTAAGAAAGGTATGACCATCAAATGTAGATCTATGGATAAGTAGTTGTCATATTTCAAATTTGGAAGAAGCAATTTGATAAGTATAATAAATAATGAGAATCTACAATACTCATAAAATGGAGTCTAGGATGATGTATTATAGGCCCTCTCATGAGATATTTATGCCTTAACATACTTTGATACAATGTAAAATTAAGGTTTTACCCTAGATCATATATGAACCTAGGCATATTTCAAGTAGGACAACACAAAGTAAGGATTAAAGTAACCTTTGTATTGTTCCAAGAGCATAGAAATTTTGATACAATGTAAAATTAAGGTTTTACCCTAGATCATATATGAACCTAGGCATATTTCAAGTAGGACAACACAAAGTAAGGATTAAAGTAACCTTTGTATTGTTCCAAGAGCATATAAATCTTGTTGTTCTAATCCTAGATACGTTCTAACTATTTATCTTATCTACTTGCTCATCTCTCACAATATCTTGTGACAAAATTATTATTTAAGAATTCCTATTTATAGGAATTTTTAGATAGGATCACATTAACAAATTATCTATTGAGGTGTTATATAAAAATAAAAATAGGATGGCCAACCCTTAGTATTAAAATGAGTGTAAAATTTCTAGAAAATACATTAGGGAATTCTCTAAGGGCTCCTTAATATATGATACGATCAAAAGATAGAAAAGACCTAATTAAAAGGAAAAAAAAGCACCACCTAAATAGAAAGAAATATAATATTTTGCACCTATAAAATATCTATCCTAAGAGATTCAGGAGGAAAATTTTGTCTTGTAAAACTAAAGAAAATAATATAATCCACCTGAAGGACTGAAACTTCTATGTCAACAATATTTATGAATCCCCTATTGTTGTGGACAACATTCCAAACATTTCTATAGAGGATGAAGTCATATATATACAAGACATAAAGTTTTGGGTTAAGAGACTTGCAAAATGAAAATATAAGGATATTGAAGGATACCAAGTTGAAATATTAAAAATTAGCGGGCCTATTCGCATCCCTCATAGACACAATCTCTTCAATTTAGTAGCCAAACAAGGATTCCATAAACCTTCGACTCAAAGCCTCATTGTTCCTATATTTAAAAGTGGAGATAAAAGTAGTCCCTCTAACTATAGGACTATTGTGATTAGCCCCATATTAGCCGATATATATGGAAGTATTTTGGAAAAGAATATCAACATATGACTTGAAATCCATCGAAAAAGATCTACATGCCAAGTTGAATTTAGAGGCTACCATTAAACTATGGAACATCTTGTTATGATTAAGATCATTGCATAAGAGTTTCACAATAATAAAACCAATATCCTGTGTTGTTTCGTTGATTTTAGAAAATCCTTTGACACACTTCCTAAGTCTAACCTTTGGAATAGGTTAGAAGAGCTGGAAGTTCCTTATGAGCTGAGAGTTGTTGCAATAAGACTATATGAGAGTGTTAATTCCATGTTTAGGAACATTAAGGGATGGTTGGAAGAAATTAACTGTAATATAGGAGTCAAACAAGGTTGTCCCCTATCCCCTACTCTCTTTGGAATATTCATTAATAAGTTAGAACATTGGCTAGAACATGTTGGTTGTATTGGCTTGAATCTCACTGATATAGTCATATTCCCTCTTCTTTATGCCAATGATATTGTTCTTTTGGCAAGGAATCCCTATGACCTTAGTAAGGATCTTAGAATCCTCAAGGAATTTTTCTCTAGTATGGGTATGACTGTGAACACTAACAAAATGAAGGTTATGATAACAAAATCCTAAAATATGACCTATGACACTTTCATATATGACAACAATATATTGGAGGAAGTTCCTTCATAAAAATATCCTTGAATCAATATTCATCACAAGCTCGATCGAAACTATAATGTTGAGGAAAGGAAATGGAGGGTGGAAATATTATTATGGACTTAAAAACATGTGTATATTAGTAAAAAATTGGCTATGGGATAAGAAAAAACTCATCTTTTTTACTATTGCCACTTATGTTATATTTTGGGATGTCAATTTTGAGGATGTAGTATCCCTAGATAATATTGGAGAAAGATAGAGTGGATCCAAAATATATTTATAACTTAATCTCAATATTAAAAAAAATACACCCTATCTTATCCTCCTCATCGATCCGAGCCTTTACTATATTGAATGAATGATCCAGGTGGATATCGGTGCCTAACCACCTCTTCCAGCTATCTCACATACAAATTTCATATTGGAAGTTACAGTTTTCATCTTGGCAGTTCATTTCTAGTTTCTTAGGTCCTAAACTTCTGGGGTTGTGTTGCCGCACTAAACAATGTTTTTTGCCTCTGCCAAAGTCACACTAAAGACAAATTTAGAGTGTGATGGAATAATTTTTACTCCTTGGATAGACCTTTCCAACGTGCTATCGTGCGCCTAAAATGAAGATCATATGAAAAAGTTATGACCCCAGGAAGTTCATGTACCAACTTACCCCATTGAGACCCACATAACTTTTGGCAATTGATCTCCTAGGGTTAGGTTTTTCTATGTATAGGGATTTATGTTTAATTCTTTATGATTAAAATTCTTGGAGGCCTCATTGTAATGTCCTCAGACAAATGTGCATAGTCGGCACATCTCTTCTCATAGATTAGCTACC
>SNQJ01S0006294.1:83881-105314 GCA_010110895.2 Picea sitchensis | reverse complement strand
AGATATATATATGTGTGTGTGTGTGTGTGTGTGTGTGTGTGTGTGTGTGTGTGTGTGTGTGTGTTAATGTTATAGATATGTGTTTCATTTAATTTCTCTCATAAATATGGATCAGTGGTATCAGAGCGATATTCTCTTCATTTGTTTCTCTGTGCATGTCCCCAACGAGGTCAAGGTATAAGCAGTTGGGACTTAAACTAGTTGAGCCTTTGCAATATTGGCCTCGTCGAACCCAACGGTTTCCCATGGGGGAAGAAAAGAGAGACAATGGGGCATGATATCCTTTTAAATTGTTTCTTAAGGAATCCCTCTCACGAAAAAGGAATGAGATGATGGATAATTTTGTGCAAATCCTTCAATGAATGCCAACATGTGACACATCCTCCTCAAGAAAAGGCGTTTCCCCCTTCAAGGTACATATCAATTTTGATATTCCTATATTTGAAGTTCAAGTAGATGAGAATGACATAGAAAAATGGTTAAACCTTCTAGAAGGGTATTTTCTATCCACAACTTTTATGATAAAGAAAAGATTACATTTGTGCTCCTTAAGGTCATCCCCCATGTCAAATATTGGTGCAATAATTTATGTGAGAAAAATGAAATAGAGGGATCTACATTATTTGTAGTTGCACCCACTTTGGGTTCCTTCAGGGATGTTATTAAGGAACAATACTACCCTATTGGAAGTTATGACGATTTATATATAAGATGGACCACATTATCCTAACTTAAACATAATACATGGCAGTTTGGGTCTACAAATCCCTCAAAAAAGAAGTAGGGAAAATGAATCCCCAGCCCATAGAACAAAGGGAATACAAAGGATGGAAAGCCTCAGGACAACTAGTCCAAACTGCAAAAAAAGAAGGAAAATGGGAAGACAAAGAAAGAAAATGAGAAATGGCGTGAGTTCCATAAGAGACCCTCGCATAAAACTATTGAATGCTGCTCAAAGTAGTCATTGGTGTCCCAGGTGAAAGCTTATGAATTAGATGTAGGCTTTAAATTTGAGTCAGAACCACAAAAAGGGATATAGATCATTGATGTAGAACCCAGTTCCAATGTTGTTACCACCACCAAGGTCCAGCCCAATGATTATGATGAACCAGAGGATGGTGAACAATTATTTCATTCACAGATGTGGGTGAAGGGTTCTCTTCTATACTTCATCGTTGATAGCGATATCCAGAATAAATTCATCTCAGTGTAGGTCATCAAGTGCTTGGATTCACTGACAACACCACACCCACAGTCATACACCATTGGGTAGCTCCACCAAGGGAGCGATCTTTGTGTCAGCCAAAAATGTTGCCTACCCTATGGTATCAATCCCTTCAAAGATAATTTATTGTGTGATGTCACCCCTCTTGAATTTTGTGATGTTATTTTGGTCCAACCTCATTTATGGAAACGTCATGATGTATATGGGTCTAGTCCTTGTAGTGTTATTATTACAGTGGACAAGAAATTGTACAAGATACCCAAGGTAATCTATAACGACCCCTTCGTTACGACTGCAATCGAAGAAAAAGTGAAATTTTTTGTGTGCTTTTAAGGCCCGAAGGCAACGACTACTACAGTTGAACCACACAACTGACAATGAATACAAGCACGTAGTTCAGGCAATAGACAACTACGACTCAACCTACTAACACAGAGAGCACTTGGGTGAAACATGCATACTCAAAAGATAGAAACGGTCTCCCACCCAACAAAACATGACCACACCCAAAAGCTAAGGAAAACATCCACCATCCCGACACAACGATCTCGATGACTAGTAACTAGAACCTATATGGTGCGAAACCCAACACTTGAAGGCATTACCAAACCAAGCGCCAAAACAAACCTACAACGATCAACAAAAACCCACGACGGATAGCATAGACTCTGGCCAAGAGATCATTCACCTCTATCCCATAGGGCACGCCATGATACCCTCATCGAGAATCATGTCGTCCCCTGACAGTAGGTGCAACGATACACCTAGCGCAACATGACCTATATGGACCAGGGACTCAAGAAAAATCCAATGTGTTAAGAGATGAAAGAACTGAGAGGAATACTACACCTATGCCTCCGCGAAACAGGTCGAAAATACATAGAGGATAACAATCAAGGAAAATACAAGCTAAAGTGCGACTTCGCCACCACCCCACCATTAAACAATTCTAAATTCGTCAATAAATACAAACTAAATTAACAATAGTTACCAATCCATCTTAGCCGGTCCAAACTTCAATTTGGTTATTAATTACAATTTAATTAACATTAAATGCAATCTAATTAATCAAGTCTAAAATTAATCACTAACTACAATTCAAAATTAGCAATTACCAAAATATAACAATTATTAAATTATCAATGTATAATGCTATAGTTAAAATCATATTAACAAAATTAGTGTCCAACTTGTTGTCCAAAAATAATAACAATTAAAAGTAAAACAAGATATCTATTAAACCTTACAGTCGTTGAGTATTGACAGTGCATCATCTCTGTGGATTAAACTCTCAAATGCAGGTATTTAAAGTCCAGAATTGTACTCCGAACGTAAGGCTATGGGTGGGGTATACTAATAATCAAGAGGCTGGTAAAAATCTTATAAGTTGTCTAATTGACATTACTGCATATTATTTATCAGGTTGCAAGTGTACAGGCTAGCATTGGCTTAAAATTTGTTGTGGAAAATCAATGTTTTCTCAGATGTGGTCATTGTAAGCTACACAAACTTCCTGTCATAATTCAACAAAATAAGTCGTTTGACTAAACAATTTGAGGCGTCGACAAATCAATTAATGTTATTAAACGTTGACAACACATACATTCAATAAGGAGGCATGACTAACTTTTAACATGGAAAATTAAATTCCACTAAATATTTAATTCACACTAAGACTGAAAAATGAAATACCAAAAGGAAATATTAATAACATAAATCACACAACAAAAATGACTGTGTGTGGTTTCATTCTTCGAATTAGCAATTGCACAGGTGACATAGGGTCATCATTAAAGAGTGCCAATGTATGTCACCATTCAAGTATCAGGGCAAAACTCGCAGTCAAGAATGAGTAGTCTTAGGAAATCGCCACTCAGTCCAGGCATAAGCAAGGCACAACCACTAAGCATGAAAACAAAAATACAATTATTGATTTTTTGTTCCAGGCCTTTCATTTTTATTTTAGAAGTTGTAAAGAAACAAGATGACTGGATAAAGCATGTCCTGCCTTAATTGCACAAGGACTTAGAACTTGATCAGAATTTTGACCTTTAAAATTCAGAAGGATACAACGTTAATTTTTTTCGCCTATCGTTACAGTAACTTTGGTGACATCATGAAATATTGAGAAGATTGTGCCAATTGAGTGAAAGAAAAATGATTTTTCTTTCTTAGGGTTAAAGGTATTGTTTTCCTGCTCTAACTCGCAGTAAGAAAAAGAGCGATTCGCTGAGTTGTTAAGGGCTAGCCTCTCTCCTAAAAACAGGGCTGGAAAAAGTGGATAAAAAGACAGTTTACCTAAAGGAAGTGTAATTCTTGAACTTGAAGGAAAACTGAGTCACTTCCTTCTGTGTGTGCCCATTTCACAGTATTTGTTGAAATTTATCAGCTACAAATACCAAAAGGAATCTCCAAGGTAAAACGCAACACCATAAAACCATTCAAATAAGGTCTGAACTTGTTAATTTCTCACTACCAAATAAAATGCATTCTCATGGACACATTACACGCATCAGTAAAATGCACCATTACACCATCAATCACTGCTAATACCTGGTGAAAAAAAAACCGCATCTAATACATAGTAGAAAGAAAAATGCAGCCAATGCCCAGTCAAGTCCAGGTTTGATGATATCTAAATCGCAGAGACAACACCTAATAACACAGTTAAATATGTATGAAATCACAGGGATAAATCATGGTTGAGTAAACTGATATTCCAGAGAAGGAAAATTTCTAGTCAATGTATTAAATTGTGGAGTGAACATTCGTCAGTTTGCAAGGAATCACTTACAGAGTAAAAGGATAAGAGTAAATTGATCACCAAGACGTAGGTAAAACGCATGGGAAAAACGTCGTAGTAAGAGTAATCAGTAATAAAATAATAAATGCAGTCCAGAGTGGACCAAGGTAGAGTAAAACAAAATTCACCATCAATCAAGAAATTGCACGGTTAATTATTCACATCAAGGCACAAGACAACATTGTACCTGAAACAATCGACAGGGCTAGACCACTGGTAGGGACAACCTTCGCTCACCATCCACACACAAAAAAGCAGGGTGTTTATATCCATAGGTCTATTAACACCGAAGTGACAACCATAGATCAGGCTCTTGGTTGACTGCTCAAGCATGGACTGATGAGTTAGGGACAAAAGTGAAAAATATATAAACCACAAATCATCAGAAATCAATAAAACCATAGGACGGTCAAGACATGAAGGGATCAAAATCCAAGGGAATAAATCAACAATGAGCTTAAGGATATGGGGAAAATCAGTCATCAATTAAAATGCTAAGTCCATAATTTTGTTTACCCAATTAAACATACAGTTGAAGAGCGTAAAGTATACCAATAATCTACCATAAAGAAATAAAGGAAGGGTAGTGTATCCCTAGTAGCCTGCTCTGAGTTGTTGTTCCATCTGCTCCACGCATCTCCCACTCGCTAATCGATGAGACTTCACTGGTACCCCCCAGCCAATGCTACGAGTACTCTTCTTCCCCCTTAGCCCCCTGAGCTGCAAAGGGAACATGCACACTAACTAGAGAATCAGCTAGCTCCCAGCTCACCTCGCAAGGTCGAGCTACCACTCCTCCCCAAGGTGGGTATCCAAACTCCCACAAGCTAAGTCATTCAAGTATAAATTTTTGCAGCATAACATTATGCAAACAAAAGAGATCCTTCATCCCTCTCCTCCCTCCATTATATAGGTTTTCTCAGTCCATTACTTTCCCAAAATTCCTTTTAATTTATTGTTCAATAAATTAATTCATAATAATCCTTCCCGTACATGTGTCACCCATCCCCATCATTCCTCCATAAATTAATATCATTAATTAATTAAATACTCCTATTTCCCTCACCCCTAAAATCATTCCTAGAATCGCTCCTAGGTGTCCCCATATTCCCTTACAAGTTTTAATGACTTTCCCCCCTATTAATTTACTAGTTGAGTTTAATTTAGATAGATCTTTTTAGATAGATAGATCTTTTTCCTTTTGTTTCCCCTTTCTTTTTATGTTTCCTGCTTTTTCCTAGTTTCCTAATTATTTTAGATTTCCCTCTTTACCTTTTTATTTAAAACTCAATTTGACAGGTGATTTCTAACATTTTCCGTTTTCCCTTTTTAATTAATAAATTTTAATTAGTATAAGTGACAAAACAATTATTTCCCCCATTTTTAAATTTTATCCCCCAAAAGATTTTTATAAATTAAAAGAATTATTCACCTCCTTCTCGACACATGATTAATGATGATTAACATTTTTATTTAATTATTTTTATTTTTATTTTTACAAACATATTTTTCTTTTACCGCAAGTTTCACGTAGACCTACATTTTAATTTTCGAGGCTCGGCGACAATTTATTAGGGAAATTGTTTTAAATTTTTATTATCGTGTTATTTGTCCTAAGGCCATCTAGGTTTATTCACTTATTAATCAACAACACGTCATTCCCTTCAAGACACACTACGTGATCCAAGCATGCCACTCACCTCTTTCCATTTTTCTTGCGCAACGTGCCCTTCAAGACGCACCACATGATCCAAGGGTGCCACTCGCCTCTTTCCATTTTTCTTGTGCGACGTGCCCTTCAGGATGCACTATGTGATCAAACGGTGCCACTCGCCTCTTCAATGACTTGGTAGACATCAAAAACCCCTTGATTCAATACTCTGGTAGGTGATCTTGTGGGAGAGTAACGACCTCTAAGGAATAAGTCCCCTTCCTTATTGTGCACCCCTTAGAACCATCGTGAGCAATTGTCATAGTCGGCCCTCACAACATCGTGGGTCTTCTCGAACTAGGTAGTCTTTAACCTACAGTTCGAGCCACGATGGGAGTGCTCGTAGGTTGTGGCAGGGTTGTTGTCCACACCTCTCCCTCATCGTCTCTGGTAGTCGTGCGTGACCCCTCTACTCCACATGTGAGTCTGGTCGGCAAGCTATCGTGAGCCTACATCATCAATGAATCATGTCATAATATACCCATAATCATATCATCTAATCAGATGCACTAATATCACATATAAAACACTCAAACCTCAATAGTTCACTCCCCAACTTGATCTAGAGTCTAAGGGGTTCCATCAATGCCTCTACATACTTAAGGTCCAAAATCCTACACACTCAGTAAAACCGAGTCAATATCACCTGTCTATGTCAATGCAACAAAACAACATGTCATCAACCCATAACACCTCATAATCAAAATCAAATTCTTAATAGTATAATAATCTGGATCACTTGTGAGCAAGTGTCCTCAAAGAATAAGTTCACTTAGTGTGTGCAAGAGAGGGATGTTACATACACCCCCTCTTGGTCTAAACTTCATCCCGAATTTTCACAGTATAAGTGTTGAAATAATGGGTATCACAGTATCATAAGTCTATCTATCAAACAAAAATGGAAACTGTTGGCACATATCATATGTGTCCTCCCAGGTCACCGAGTGCGTACTATAGTTGTCTCACTAGACCTTGACCTGAAATATTGTTCGACATTGTAGTTGTCGAACACGATGATCCAGAATAAAGATTGGCTCAGCCGTGAACATCCCCTCGTCCGATACCTAGAAGGAACTCATGTCAATAACGTGTGTAGGATCACTAATATAATGTCTCAAAACATATACATGAAAAACATTGTGCATATACCTCAAAGAATCAGCCAAGGCTAGTCGATAGGCCATGGACCCCTTTATTTCCATGATCTCGAAAGGTCCCACTAACCTAGGAGAGATTTTAGCCCCCTTTCCAAACTTGATCGAACTCTTATGTGGTTTAACCCGCAAGAAGACTCGATCACCAACCTCGTAACTACAATCGACATGGTGCGCATCGGCATAACTGTTCTGTTGATCCTGCGCTTCTTTAATCCTTTGTCTTATTGTTTTCATTTTCTCTTCCATTTCTTGGATCGTGTCTGGTCCCACCAGGACCCTATCCTCAAGACGATCCCAACTCAAAGGCATATGACATGGTCGCCCATAAAGAAACTCGAAATGTGCCATATTAATGGTTCTTTGGTAACTGTTGTTATAAGCGAATTCCACCAGTGGAAAGAATTCTTCCCAACTCTTTTGTTGGTCCATCACATACATGTGCAACATGTCCTCTAAGGTCTGGTTCATTTGTTCGGTCTTCCTGTCAGTCTCCGGGTGATACGCAGTACTGAATTTAAGTTGGGTTCCCAAGGCCTCTTGGAAACTCGTCCAAAATCGTCCAATAAACATTGATCCTTGATCGGATATAATCCTCTTAGGCACGCCATGCATCCTCACAATCTCACTGGTGAAAAATCTAGCTATGTTAGTGCCTAGTACATCATATGCACAGGAATAAAATGATCACTCTTTGTCATAGTGTCAACTACTACAAAAATCGAATTGTGTCTCCTTGCCATCAGTGGAAATCCAACAATATAATCCATTGAAATGACCTCCCATTTTGATTCTTGAATAGAATGCGACTGTAGTAATCCTGTTGGATGTCTATGTTTAGCCTTTACCTGCTGACATTCTAGACATCTAGCCACATAGTTGACTATGTTTTCCTTCATTCCATTCCAGAATAATAAGGGTTTAAGGTATGCCCTCATCTTCATGACTCTCGGGTGAGCCATGTATACTTATTTATAAGCCTCATTTAGGATCAAGCTCCTCAAATCATCGTTTGGTGGTACATAAATCCAATTTTTAAACCTCAATAATCCATCATCGTCAAATGTAAATCCTTCAAACCTTGTTACCATCATTGTGTTTTATCCGATAAAATCCTCGACCTCTTTGTACCAGTCATCATCACACTGTAAGGTTAGAATCTTTTCACATAGATTCATCTGAAGAGGCAACACCGAAAAGATGCATGGTCTCTGATTCAATGCATTTGCCACTCGGTTCACTGTTTCTCTTATGTAAGTAATATAAAAGTCATACTCGCAAAGTAATTTCGACCAACGTCATTGTCGCACGTTTAGGTCGCTTTGCGTAAATATGTGTTGTAGTCCACAATGGTTCATCCTTAGCTCAAATTTTCGTCCAAAAAGGTAGTGTCTCCAGACCTTCAAGTCATAAACAATGGCTAACAACTCCAAATCGTGCATCGCATAGTTCTCCTCATGCCTTCTCAGTTTCCTCAAGATGTAAGCAATCACTCGACCGTCTTGCATCAAGACTCCTCCTAAGCCTTCCTTGGATGTGTCAGTGCATACCAAGAAGTCTGTGTCCATTTCAAGGACCTTTAGTATCGGTGTCGTTGTCAATAACTCCTTGAGCCTCCGAAATGCTTCCATGCATTTCTCGGTCCAAACAAACTTCTTTCTCTTCTTCTGCAATTTCGTGATCTGATTCACTATCTTCAAAAATCCCTCGACAAACCGTCGATAGTATCATGCTAAACCCATGAAGCTACACACTTATGGGACATTCGTTGATGCATTTCATTCCATAATAGCCTCGACCTTTGTTGGATCCATGGTGATACCTTCGCCACAGATGACATGCCCTAAATAGTGAAGCTTCGATTGATAAAATGAGAATTTGGACAACTTCCCATACAATTTGTTCTCTCGCAGACACTGTACTACCAAGCGCAAGTGCTCGTAATTCTCCTCCGTCATCCAAGAATAAATCAAAATATTGTCAATGAGTACTTGGATGAACTTGTCCAAGTACTCGCAGAACACCCTGTTCATCAAACTCATAAATACCCCTGGGGAGTTTGTGAGTCCAAATGGTAAAATAGTAAACTTGGAATGTCCAAACCTCGTCTTAAAGGCAGTCTTAGGGACATCATCCTCCTTGATCCATAATTGGTGATACCTTGATCTCAAATCGATCTTTGAGAACACCATCACACCCTTCATCTGGTCAAACAGATCATCTATCCTCGGCAACAGATACTGATTCTTGATCGTTGCCTTGTTAAATTGACGATAGTCAATGCAAAGTTTCCATGACCCATCCTTGTTTCATATGAAAATAAAAGCCACACCCTACGGTGAAACACTTGGAGGTATCAGTCCCAGGTCCAACCATTCTTCCAGTTTCATCCTCAACTCCTGTGACTCCAAGGTCGACATCGGATAAGTTGTTCTTTCTATTGGTTCAGTCCCTAGTTTTAGGTCTATTGTAAACTCCAAATCTCTCTCTAGTGGCATCCCAGGTAACTCCTTTGAGAAGACGTATGCAAACTCTCTCACCATTGTAAGCTATTCTAGACCTTCCATTACTCCCTTCTCATTTAACACAAGGATCTCATAAAGCTTACATCCCTTGCACATTCTCTTACGTAGCTTCAAGGAAGATATGAACCTCATGGAAACTCCCTATTTTTGTCCTACAATCACGCATCTTTTCCCCTCATCATCAACCAACATCAACCATTTCATCTTACAGTTGAGTATTGCCTCATGTGATTCCAACCAGTTCATACTGATCACGACATCATAAGATCCTAAGATCGTGATTTACAGGTTGGCCTTGGTGACAAATTCTCCAAGGTTAAGGGTACAGCCCATAACCTTTTGTCCAACCTTCTGTTTGGCTCTCAAAGCCATCTCTACGAAGATAAACTCATCATGTTCGACTAGCTTTACCTTAATCATTTTTAGCGTTGCACTAGAAATGAAACTCTCGATCGCACTGAGATCTGTCAAAATACTAAGGGTCTGGTCATCGACAGTACTTGACGTCTCAAGTATAGTCAACTGGTGCTCTTCTTGGAGGCTATTCACTACTGCATGAATCCGATGGGCCTTGCAAATATCTCCCACAGTAGTGGATCCGGCTGATCCAGACACTCTAGTCCTCTCTATAGGGAATTTGCGCTGGTAGTGTGGCTCCCCATGTGTCTGACACCCCTTCTTCCGTCCAGTACTCCTGGTACCCAAAGTAGAAGATGACGGTCCACCAACCTAGAATCCTGGTCTATTCTGTTGAACATGACTAAATTGTTTCTATTGTGATCGACACTGCTTCTGATGTTGTGGTCCCCGATAAGGTGTCCACCATTGAGGCGTCGATCACCAAGGTGTAGTGAAAGTGGATCCCCTCTGGAAGCCATGATATCTCGTCGTATGTCTGGATGGTGTTTGATGTTGTTGTTCACCAGATGAAACCTTCCCTACTGGTCTCACTGGAGTCCATCTCTGACCCCTACTGATAAGCTCCTCCTCTACTATGAGGGCCTTCTAGATGAAATCATGCAAGGTTTGAGGCATCATAATCCTAACCTTTGCACATATGCTTCCATTAAGACCGAACATGAACTTGTTGACCTTAAGTTTCTCAGTGTTAATATGCAGAGCATACTGGAGCAGCTCCATAAAACAGGCCTCATACTCGGGCACCATACGGTCGCCTATCGTAAGGTGTTGAACTCATTGAGTTGACGCTCAATCAATTTTTCTAATAGGTACCTCTCTTGGAACCATTCCTCGAGCAGTTCCCATGACACGTCTTCAACGACCATGTTTAGCTTAGGTAGGAGTGTCTTCCACCATAGAAGAGCGCTCCCCTTTAGTTGAAATATCGTCATGCAGGCCTTCATGTTGGAGGTATAGTCGCAAAGTGAAAAGCACATCACCATATTCTACAACCATGCCTCAATGGCTGCATCATCCAGGGCACCAAAGAACTTGAGAAATTTGACCTTCTTGAGTTCATGGTGAATGCTACCATTACCAACTGGGGCACCAAAGAACTCGAGAAATTTGACCTTCTTGAGTTCACGGTGAATGCTACCAGTACCAACCGGAGCACATGGTGGAGCCTCAGGGGGTGTTGATGCCTTGGCCTCATCTCTATCCAAATGGATGATTAGTGCCTCAGACATGTGTTGAAAATATCTCATCATTCCAACCACATCACCCACCGCTATTTTCTCCTGCCCGACAGCCTGTTCGTCTCCCTGGGGGTTGAACCCCTCAGGCATGGATGTTGTTGGAGGCTTTGCACCTCCTCCCCTAGCACCACGTTGTCTTCCTCCGTGGTGTACTCTAACCATGATTACCTGCAAGAAACAATTCAACTTAATTAACAACATTATAATCAAATATCATATCGACGAAAGCCATAGTGATCCCAAGTTGCGGGTTGAACCCGCTCTAATACCATGTGTAATGACCCCTTCGTTATGACTGCAAGCGAAGAAAAAGTGATTTTTTTTGTGTTTTTAAGGAAGGAAGGCAACGACTACTACAATTGAACCACACAATTGATAATGAACACAAGCACGTAGTTCGGGAAATAGACAACTACGACTCAACGTACTAGCATAGTGAGCAGTTGGGTGAGACATGTGTACTCAAAAGATAGAAACGACCTCCCGCCCGACACAACATGACCACGCCCACAAGCTAAGGACAACATCCACCATCCCAACACAATGGTCTCGACAACCAGTAACTAGAACCTCTATGGTGTGCAACCCACCGCTTGAAGGTGCTACCAACCCAAACACTAAAATGAACCTACAACGATCAACAAAACCCACCACGGGTAGCATAGACTCTGGCCAATAGATCATTCACCTCTATCCCATAGGGCACACCATGATACCCTCTTCAGGAATCATGTTGTCCACTGACGGTAGGTGCAACGATACCCCTAGAAGAACATGACCTATCTCGACCAGTGACTCAAGAAAAATCCAACGTGTTAAGAGCCGAAATAACTAAGAGGGAGACTACACCTACACCCATGAGCAACAGGTCGGCAAGACGTAGAGGATAACAATCAAGGAAAATGCAAGCTAAAACACGACTTCGCCACCACCCCACCATTAAACAATTCTAAATTCATCAATAAATACAAACTAAATTAACATTAGTTACCAATCCATCTTAACCGGTCCAAACAATAATTTGGTCATTAATTAAAATTTAATTAACATTAAATGCAATTTGATTAATCAAGTCTAAAATTAATCACTAACTACAATTCAAAGTTAGCAACTACAAAAATATAACAATTATTAAATTATCAATGTATAATGCTATAGTTAAAATCATATTAACAAAATTAGTGTCCAACATGTTGTCCAACAATAATGAAAATTAAAAGTACAACAAGCTATCTATTAAACCTTACAATCATTGAGTATTGACAATGCATCATCTATGTGGATTAAATGCTCAAATGCAGGTATTTAAAGTCCGGAATTGCAGTCTGATCGTAAGGCTATGGGGAGGGGGGGGGGTATACTAATAATCAAGAGGATGGTAAAAATCTTATAAGTTGTCTAATTGACGTTACTGCATATTATTTATCAGGTTGTAGGAATACAGGCTAGCGTTGGCTTAAAATTTGCTGCAGAAAAACAATGTTTTCTCAAATGTGGTCGTTGTAAGCTACACAATCTTACTGTCATAATTCAGCAAAATTAGCCATCTGACTGAACAAATTGAGGCACCGAAAAATCAATTAATGATATTAAACATTGACAGCACATACATTCAATAAGGAGGCACAACAAACTTTTAACATGGAAAATTAAATTTCACTAAATATTTAATTTGCACTAAGACTGGAAATGCAATACCAAAAAGAAATATTAAGAACATAAATCACACAGAAGAAATGACTGTGTGTGGTGCCATTCTACGAATCAACAATTGTGAAGGTGGCATAGGGTCTTGGTTAAAGAGTGTCAGTGTATGTCACCATTTAGGTATCAGGGGAAAACTCACAGTCAATAATGAGTAGTCTCTAGAAAACGCCACCCAGTCCAAGCATAAGCAAGGCACAGCCACTAAGCATGAAAACGCAAATACAGTTATTGACTGTTCATTACGGACCTTTCATTTTTATTTTAGAATTTGTAAAGAAACAATATGACTGGATAAATCATGTCCTGCCTTAATTGCACAAGGACTTAGAACTTGATCAGAGTTTTGACCTTCAAAATTCGGAAGGATACAACGTTAATTTTTTTCCACCTATTGTTACAGTAACTTTGGCGACATCATGAAATATTGAGTAAAATATGCCATTTGAGTGAAAGCAAAATAATTTTGCTTGATTAGGGTTAAAGGTACTTTTTTCCTTCTCTAACTCGCGACAAGAAAAACAGTGATTCGTTGAGCCATTAAGGGTAAGCCTCTCTACTAAAAATGGGGCTGCAAAAAGTGGATAAAAAGATAGTTTACCTAAAGGAAGTGTAATTCTTGAACTTGAAGGAAAAGTGAGTCCCTTTCTTCTATGTGTTCCCATTTCATAGTATTTTATTAAATTTATAAGCTACAAATACCAAAAGGCATCTCCAGGGTAAAACACACCACCATAAAACCATTCAAATAAGGTTCGAACCTGTTAATTTCTCACTACCAAATAAACACATTCTCATGGACACATTTCACGCATCGCTAAAATTCACCATTAGACCATCAATCGTTGCTAGTACATGGTTAAAAAAAAATGCAACTAATACACAGTAGAAAAAAAAATGCAGCCAACGCCCAGTCAAGTCCAAGGTTAATGATATCTAAATCGCAGAGAAAATACCTGATAACACACTCAAATATGTATGAAATCACATGGATAAATTGTGGTTGAATAAATTGAGACTGTAGAGAAGGAAAATTTTCAGTCAATGTATTAAATTGCGGAGTGAACATTTGCCAGTTTGTAAGGAATAACTTTCAGAGTAAAAGGATAAGAGTAAATCGACCATCAAGACATAGGTAAAATGCAAGGGAAAAATGTTGTAGTAAGAGTAAACAATAATAAAATATTAAACGCGGTCCAGAGTGGCCCAAGGCAGAGTAAAAAAAAATTCTCAATCAATCAATAAATTGCATGGTTAATTATTCACATCAAGGCGCAAGACAACACTCTACCTGAAACAATCAACAGGGCTAAACAACTGGCAGGAACATCCTTCACTCACCATCCACACACAGAAAAGCAGGGCGTTTAGATCCATAGGTCTATTAACACTGAAGTGATGACCGTAGATGAGGATCTTGGCCAACTGTTCAGGCATGGACTGATGAGTTAGGGATGAAGGCAAAAAATATATAAATTGCAACTCATCACAAATCAATAAAACCATAGGATAGTCAAGACATGCAGGGATTGAAATCCAAGGGAATAAATCAACAACGAGCTTAAGGCGATGACAAAAATTAGTCATCAATTAAGATGCTAAGCCAATCATTTTCTTCACCCAGTTAAACATATAGACGAAGAGCGTAAAGTAGATAAATAATATACCATGCAAAAATAAAGTGTACCATATCCCAAGTAGCCAGCTCCAAGTTGTTGTCTTGCGTGATCTGTGCAGCTCCATCTTGCCTATTGATGAGACTTCACCAGTACCTCCCAACCAATGCTAGGGGTACTCTTCTTACCTCTTAGCCCCTGAGCCACAAAGGGGACACAGACACTACACAGAGAATCAGCTAGCTCCTAGCTCGCTTCGCAAGGCTGAGCTACCACTCCTCCCCGATATCGGTATCCCAACTCCCACAAGCTGAGTCATTCAAGTATACATTTATGCAACGTAACATTACACAAACAAAAGAGATCCTTTATCCTTCTCCTCCCTCCATTATGTATATTTTCTCAGTCCATTAATTTCCCAAAATCTCTTTTAATTTATTGTTCAATAAATTAATTCATAATAATCCTTCATGTACATGTGTCACCCATCCCCATCATTCCTCCATAAATTAATTTCATTAATTAATTAAATACCCCTATTTCCCTCACCCCTAAAATCATTCCTAGAATCGCTCCTAGGTGTCCCCATATTCCCTTACAAGTTGTAATGACTATCCCCCTTATTAATTTACTAATTGACTTTAATTTAGACAGTTCTTAAATGCTAGATACCATACTAAGTTAGACTTTTTTCTTTTTCCTTTAGTTTTGCCTCTTGTGTTTCCCTCTTTTTCCTAGTTTCCTAATTATTTTAGATTTCCCTCTTTCTCTTTTTATTTAAAACTCAATTTGGTAGGTGTAGAAATTAACTTTTTCCCTTTTCCCTTTTTAATTAATAAATTTTAATTAGTATTACTGAGAAAGCAATTATTTCCCCCTTTTTTAAATTTTATCCCACAAAATATTTTTATAAATTAAAAGAATTACTCACCTCCTTCTCGACACATGATTAATGATGATTAACATTGTTATCTATTTATTTTTATTTTTATTTTTACAAACATATTTTTCTTTTACTGCAAGTTTCACTTAGACCTAGATTTTATTTTTCGAGGTTGAGTGACAACTTATTAGGGAAATTGTTTTAAATTTTTCTTATCACGTTATTTGTCCTAAGTCCATCAAGGTTTATTCATTTATTAATTAACAATGAAATGTGCTCTTCAGGACGCACTACATGCTCCAAGGGTGCCACTCGCCCCTCGACTAACTTGGTAGACATCAAAAACCCCTAGAGTCAATACTCCACCAAGTGATATTGTGGGAGACTAAGGGCCTCTAAGGAATAAGGCCCCTTCCTTATTGCATGCCCCTTAGAACCATCATGAGAGACTGTCGCAATTGACCCTCACGACATCATGGGTCTTCTCGAACTAGGTAGTCGTTAACCTATAGTTTGTGCCATGATGGGAGTGCTAGTAGTCTGTGGCAGGTATTTTGTCCACACCACTCCTTTGTGCGTAACCCCGCTACTCCACATGTGAGTCTGGTCAACAATCTATTGTCATCCTGCATTATCAATGAATCATGTTAGAATATATCCATAATCATATCATCTAATATCACATATAAAACAATCAAACCGCAATAGTTCACTCCTTGAATTGATTTGGAGTCCAAGGGGTTCCATCAATGCCTTTGCATCCTTGAGGTCCAAAATCCTACACACTCAGTAAAACTGAGTCAATAGCACATGTCTATGTCAATGAAGCAAAACAACATTTCACCAACCCATAATGCCTCATAATCAAAATCAAATGATTAATAGTATAATAAGTGTCCTCAAAGAATAAGTTCACTCAGCGTGCGCAAGAGAAGGATGTGCAGAATATAAGTCAGAACCACAAAAAGTGATACAGATCATTGATGCAGAACCTAATGCCAATGTTGTTACCACCACCAAGGTCCAGCCCAATGAGCCTGATGAATTGGAGGATGGTGAGCACTTATTTCATTCACAGATGTGGGTGAAGGGTTCTCTTCTATACTTCATCGTTGATAGCGGTATCCAAAATAAATTCATCTCAATGGAGGCCATCAAGTGGTTAGATTCACTGACAACAACACACCCATAGTCGTAAACCATTGGATGGCTCAACCAAGGGAGTGATCTTTGCGTCAGCCAAAAATATCGCCTACCTTATGGCATAAAAAGATAAGTTATTGTGTGATGTCACCCCTCTTGAAGTTTTTGATGTTATTTTGGTCCAACCTCATTTATGGAAACATCATGATGTATATGGGTCTAGTCCTCGTAGTGTTATTATTACTTTGGACAAGAAATTGTATAGGATACCGAAGGTAATCCCACATACTTCCATTTCCTTGATCTCTGCCAAGCAATGCAAGATGGTCATCTCTCAAAGAGAGAACTTTGTCTTCTTCATGATCCATGCTAAAAGTGAGAAGAAGGTTGCAACCACATCCTTCGCCTCCACGACAAGTCTCTCCATGTAGTCGAAGCAAGTGGATAAGTTCATGGAAGAATAAAAAGACATATTCTCCTCACACTAGGGTACCTTTGCACTATTAGGTCAAGAACTCAATCGATCTCTCCCCAGATGTATTGCTACCCAATGTACCATTCTATTGTATCTCTCTATCAGAAAAACAGGAAATCAAGCACCAGATCCAAGAACTGCTCGAAAAGGGGCACATCCACCCAAGCACATAACCTAGTGGAATCCAAATCATTCTTGTGCAGAAGAAAGACAGGAGTTGGAAACTCTGCATTGATTATCGGGCCCTAAATAAAATGATAATTAGGAATTGGTACCCAATTCGCCGAATTTATTATCTCCTTGACCAACTCAAGGGGGAAAAATACTTTAGTAAGATTTATTTGAATTCCAACTACCACCAAGTCCCAATAGAGTACACTGATGTATGGAAGACTACCTTCAAGTCCAAAGAAGGTATTTTTGAATGGTTGGTCAAGCCATTTTGCTTGACTAGTGCCCCAACAAATTTCATGAGGATGATGGATGATATTTTGCAGCCTTTCAACAATTATTCTTTGGTGGTGTATTTGTATGACATCCTCATCTTTAACAAGAATTGGGAGGAACACTTGTAGCATATTGAGTAGGTTCTACACACCCTGTGACAACACAAGCTATATGAAAATTTGAAAAAATGTTCCTTCGACATGAACAGGGTCTAGTAGATAGGCTACATTGTTGATGAGCATCGGGTGCATGTCGATCTAGCCAAGATGAAAGTCATTCGTGACTAGCGAGCCTCGACCACACTCACTCAACTTCAAAGCTTCTTAGGCATTGCTAATTTCTATCGCACGTTCGTGTTGGGATTCTCCCACATTCCGTTGGCCCTTAGCCAAGTGACTAGGGGAAGTGGAAAGAAAACTTTTTTGTGAGGACACTTGCAACAAAAAGTGTTTGATAATCTGAAGCAGTGCTTGTGCTCAGCCCCAATGCTCTCATTACTTGACCTGCCACAACCTTTTAAGATAGTGACATATGATTCAAACTATGTTGTGGGTGCAGTTCTCACTCAACATGGCCATCTCTTGGCCTATCATAGAGAGATACTATCAGATATTGTTTGTAAGTACCCCACTTATGACAAATAAATGTACTTTATTGTACAATTATTCCTCCAATGGAGGCATTACATTCCCAGGAAGGAGACAGTCATTCACATTGATCGTAAGCCTCTACAGTTCATGCAGACACAAGGAAAATTGAAAATTGATCGCCATCAAAAGTGGTCCACATAATTGCATCAATTCCATCTCAAGATCAAGTATAATATATAGAGCACTAACTGCATCATTGACATCCTCAACCTCCCACTAGTTGTCACACTAACCATGGTTCTACACTCCTACAAACATGAGACCTTCGAGTGGCCCCAACTCTATGAGAAAGATCCTGACTTCGGCACTACCTACCATATGTTAAGCACAAACACAATTGTTAGTGATTTTCATTTGTAGGATGGGTTGTTGTCCCATCTGGGCCATCTTTTTGTTCCATTTGGGAAAATCACTACAATCAAGTGGTAGGATAGTTCGGAATAGAAACGATAGTGGTAGTGTTGCAACAACATTCCTATTGTCAAAACTCTGATATGATGTCAGGAAGTATATCAGGTCTTGCATATCCTGCATCATTTCCAAACCATCCATGAAGAAGAAAGGAATGTACATCACTCTTCATACTCTCGACAAACCCTGGGAATCCATCTCGATGGACTACATGTCGGGCCTTCCTTCAAATAATTATGGAAATGACTGTGTTTTCGTGGTTGTTGATCAATTTTCCAAGATGGTGATTCTGGTCACCTACAAGAAAAGAATCATAGCAAAGGCCACTTCCAAGCTCTTCTTCGAACGAGTGTGAGTACATTTTGGGATGCCACAAACCATCATCTCATATTTCCTCAACACATTTTGGTCGAGCCTCTAGTCATGGTTGGACACCAAGCTAAAAACATCCATAGTCTTCCACCCCCATACGAATGGAGAAACTAAGGTTGTCAACAAGAAGATCATGCATATCATGTGCATGTACAATTCCAAGAATTTGTGTACATGGGATGAGATTCTTCCCTATGTTCATCACAACTATAATAGATCCATACATAGCTCCACCAGCCACAGCCCCTTTGAAGTGGGGTTGGGATTTCAACCATTGTGTCCCATGGATGTTGCACTACCACTTGCGTCCACACAGGAAAAAATGTCCCATGCACAAATTGAAGCAGAAAAAGACACCTAGTTCATTGAATGAATCCAACACGTTCACCAACAGGTTCATGTTATTTTTTAGAAGTCTATTTCAAAGTACAAGCATTTCCATGATCAACATTAGGTGCCACACAAGTTTCAATTGGGAGATAAAGTTTGGTAGCACTTGTAGAAATAATGCCTTACACGACCCCATCGAAAGATTCGTCCACTCTACTATGGAACTTACACCATCAGAAAGGTTATGGGTGACAATTATTTTGAGCTCAACATTCCCCCCTTCCTTGGAATGCACCTAGTGTTTAACATGGACCTCCTTTTTCCATACTTTCCACCCTTATTGGACACCTCAAAGATAGTAGAAAAATTAACGTCGATGAAGCTCAAACCTGACTACATGGAACAAGAATCCACTAATGATATCATGGACACATAGGTAAAGGGAAATCACCAATAGAATCTTTAACTTTATGAGGTTGTTAAAGAGAGGCAACTCCTCCACCAAGATAAGTGGCTAACCTGGGGCCAAATTGAGCCGAAATGTCATCATATGATGGGGGAACTCCACAAAATGGAGACCATTACTTCCTAAGGAGGGAATATTGATCTAGGTGGATATTGGTGGCCAACCACCTCTTCCAGCTAGCTCACATATAACTTTCATCTTGGCAGTTAGAGTTTTCATCTTGGTAATTTTTTCTATCTTTTTGGGTCCTAAACTTTCGGGGTCGTTTTGTGGCCCTAAACAACATTTTTTGGGCCCGCCACAATCACACTATAAATAGAGTTTGAGTGTGATGAAATAATGTGTAGTCCTCATATATACCTTTCCATTGGGCTATCGTGCGCCTAAAATGGAGATTGTATGCAAACGTTACGACCCCAGGAAGTTGATGTACCAACTTACCTCATTAGGGCCCACACAACTTTTGGCGTTTCATCTCTTAGGGTTAGGATTTTGGATGTCTAGGGGTTTATGTTCACTTATTGATGCTAAAAATGCCTGGAGGCCTCATTGTAATGTGCTCAGATGAATGCATGTAGCCGCCAGATCTCTTCTCAGATATTATCTAGCACCATTCGAGCAAGATTGTTTTCATTCCGCATTTTACAGTTTCAACAAATTTCTTTATTGAATAGAAGTTAAGTTAAATTGTATCTCTATATATCTATGTTAATGTTATAGATATGTGTTTTATTTTTTTCCACTCATAAATCTAGATCAATGCATGGCCATGATTAGGTACTTAGTGTACAAGAACAAGATAAACAACATGGATGACAAGAGGCTCCCCAAAATTGCTTCAAACTCCACCCAAAACCACTAGCGATTCAAGCAGGGATGACATCAAAGTGTCAATTCATGGCTAAATCATTGGGTAATATAGGAAGATGTCATTATGTAGAGTACCTATAATATTTAAAGTATTATTACATATAAATTTAAAGAGAATCTATTGTGAATTAGAGAATTAGAATATAAAAAGAAGTTAAGATCAAAACCATCTCTCAATTCTAACTAGAGGAAAGAAGAAAATTAGCATTGCTAAGATACGAAACAACTCCCATGAGCTTCATGTTACAAGGGAAAAACTCTCTATGGCCAAGGGTAAACCACAAAAGACAGGTACGATTGCAGAAATCAACTCAATTCCAACATGTGCTATATAAACTAATGTGAAATCTGAGGAAGAAGCCTACCTCGATCCAATCATTTGATGTCATTCCACCGTTGAGAACTTTTACCCAAAGCTTTGCACCTGTAAAAAGTTATCGACAAACAAGCAATGCAAGTATATAATGACAATATATAAAATGATTTAGCACATTAGATAGAACAATATATTATTAAACATTAAAAACATGCCCATGTATAATAATCATATATTTGCAAGATATCGATAGGATAGGAAAATATTATTTTTATTAATAATTGATCAACAGAAGTATAAACATTACAGACTTTCATGTCGGCACGATTCGAAACCAAGAAACCAAGTTCCTTCCAAATGTGTCTCTAACACTTCAATCTGTTGGGTATGTGTTATATTCTTTGCATGAGTAGTAGTGTTTGAGCACCTGCGTCGGGCGCGCAGGGGGGTTAGAGGGGGGGTGCAGAGGGGCGGAGCCCCCCGCGTCGGGGTTCGGGGGCAGCGCCTCCGAAAAAAAATAAAAATTGGCCGACATATTTTCGCCGGGCAGACATATTTTCAGGACGACATATTTCCGGGACCACATGATATTAGGTGGTTTTTCGGCACATGGTTTTTTGCCAATGGTTTTCTATTTCCGGTTAAGGAATTAGGGTTTTGGACTAATCCAGGTC
>SNQJ01S0006294.1:64683-83871 GCA_010110895.2 Picea sitchensis | reverse complement strand
TATGCTGGTTTTCCCGGTTTGGGTTTCCAGGTGAAAAATCTCTGTGTAATGTTTGTATTTGCCATTGTATCTTTTCTGTTCTTTTCTAAATATCAGTTTGCAATAGATATTGTACAAGGTTAGAATTTACACAATCCTCCACCAAAGGCAAGCTCACAACAAAGAGGTAATGAGGTCCTCTTGACAATAAGGAAAAATCTTGGGGGCTAAACATTGTTTTCATACTTGAGGGACAAAGGGATGCAGACTCAATATGAAGTAATTTCTCCAAAGTAACTTTGCTCTCAAAGTTGAATGCTTTCTCCCCCTTTTCCATAGCTCGAAATTGTGCTCTTATAGCCTCCAGAATTCAACTGAAGGGCTGAGTCGAAATGTTTCCAATATATTGAAGGCCAAATACCAAATATCTTCTATCATGAATTGGAAACCGGACCTCATTTGTATTTTCTGGCACAAATCTTGATACACGTGAGCTATAATGGAGCAACAAGCGTATACGCATCTTGAATAGAAATTAGGGAGTGTATATGTGGAAAAATATATAATTTTGGCTCTAAATTTATCAAAAAAGGGGTTGATAAGTCTGCATTGGGAAATGGAAAATGGTCCTCTATGCAAGATAGCAATGGTGAGGCAAATCTTTCTATAACACTTCATAACGAAACTGGAAATTGGACAATTCCCAAAACACTGTGGGACACATGAATCTATCAATTTTGTGAGACTAAGAGGGTTGAAGATGAAAAAATATTTCTCCTAGAGTGCCCTACCTATACCCAAATTAGATCACAATTTCAAAATATCTATGAAAATAATAATGTTCCTAACCTCATAAGTCATCAAAATTATGGTGATCTTGGAATGCTTTTTAGCAAGAAAATATGATTCTAAAAAAAACTAAGTAAGCTCTTACCTTTCTTAAGGTCCAATATTAATAAATATTAATCATCATCATCATTATATATATAATCTCATAGTTTTAAATGTAAAATAAATTGGTCCCCGAGGTGTAGGACAGTCGGTGACAGAGTGTGTTGTTAAGCCACTCCATGTTGAAAAGTCACTGGTTCAAAACCTGTGGGGACAAAAAATCCAACCATGTTAAGGGTTGGTGTGGCTCAGGTCAGGTGCGCTCCTCGGGTGATTTTGATGGCTTGGATGCCCCTAAGTCATGGTTTCTCAAGCCAAAGGTTAATCCCGCTGTCAAGAAGGTCCGAACAAATTAACAAACAAAAAAAATTAAAAGAAATTGAATTCTTTATTATTGTTATTTTAAAATAAAAAAGTTTATAATAGAGTTTTGTTTTATTAATATAATTGAATTCTTTATTATTGTTATTTTAAAATAAAAAAACTTATAAAACTCATAGTTTTGTTTTTATTAATATAATTTCAAAATAGTAATTTATATAAAGAAAAATTAACTATTTAAAATAAATTGCATAAAAATAAAAATAGATTGTAAGATTTCATTCCTATCACATACTTCCACATATTGAATAATTAATCTAGTTTGTCGATAGTTTGTCGATACTTAACAAATAATAATTAAAAATGTTACTATTTTTTATGAAATTTATAATTAAATATAATATTCTTTAATGAATATGTTTACAATAACTTGGCATATTTTAATAAATATTACGTGGCAAATGGATATCGCATATGATTTTGAAAGAACGGGGAAATATCTAAAGGTGGTGACGATGATGACACAAGAGATGACAATCCAAGCAAGAAACACTCCAAAGTGACAAGGAAAGGTTTTATGTGATCATGGAAACAAACATACAAAACTTTGAAAATATCTATGTGAGTGACCTAAGTCTACTATTTGGATGACAAGTCCAATTATTTTTTAGTCCAATTAGTTATAGAAAGAGATGCACCCAAAAAATGTCATCATAGGAAATAATCCTCAATATGGACCTTAACAAAAAATGTGTTAGACAAGGTGCCCATGTATAAGTGAGGAATCAAATCTCATGATTATTATGCTAAAGAAATGGAAATCACATGAAAATAAATGAAATGTGGTCTAATTAGTTTCACACCAAATTATTTATCATGAGAAAAAACAAAGTCCCCCAAAATGACAAGGACCAACTAGAGATCCTCCTACAATGATTGGTGGATCTAGGAAATGTCTATGATTTCTCCATGATTTTAGTGATGGTGATGATGGAAGTGGTAGATGAAACAACCTTAGTGGTTGTGACATAATGCAATGAAACTCAACAAAATATATATGAATGATCTAAATCCACTATTGGATGACATGTCCAACAGGTTGAAGAAATCATTTTTCCTAAAATATTCCATATAAAAGCATTGGACAAGTCCTCAAGGGTGGGTAATGACAATGAAGGACTAATAAGGTACAAACCACAAATATCAGTAAATTAAACACTTTCATGAAGCATTAGTCACTCAAGAGGGTATATCTAGAAAAATCATGTAGTTTCAAAAAAAAGGTTTTTTCAAAAAACTCCTTCACATGAAGAAGTGCTTCCATTTGGAAGATTGATAAATGGGGATAATGCATGGGTTTCCATGAAATGTAATAATTTTGAACCATTATAAGGATAAATTAATAGTAACCATATTTACCAATGCACGGAGGATAAAAAACCACACATTCTGCAAAAATCAAAACCTAAAATGGACATCATATGTGAAAGTTGTGGTCATTTAAGATGAACAAGTAATTTATGTCTAGGAATCCCCAGAGTATACTAATGTGGAAACTCATTGAGAATATATATAAATTACATGGTGAATGAAATGGCACTTTGAATAGGTAAATTAGTGACATGGTAGGTCAAATTGTTGTTTCCACATTGTAGGATGCTTTGGCATGTCCACGTAATAGGTTAAAGTGGTGGATATCATGGCATTTGAGATGACATCACAACACAATAGATAAGATAGATTATTTTGACACCAAATAGGTTGATTGGTCCTTCATGGAACCCTTGTTTCTATTGTTCGTTGGAGTTCAACATTGGTAGGATCCATGCTCATATGAGTGAGGGCCCAACCATGTTGAGGAGGGTGGCCCTCAAGACTTGCCTATGTGAAAAAGGCCCACAAATGGTGCATGAGCCAACAAAGAGGGAAGGGGAACATAGGCTGATCCTACCACTACCACTCCAAAACCCTCGACCATTTATAATTTAAAAGAAAAATAAAAAACATAATGTTCATTTTTACACTTCATAAATTTAATATTTTAGCCAGAAACAAAAAACATATACCAAGAAACCATGAACAAGAAAACCACAAGTTCTTGGAGGAAAATCTTCATCTTTGGAGTAGTATTGGTCCCATTTGAGCCAAATTAAATGCTAAATGGGGTATTTAGGTTGTTCCAATCACAATGGTGTCATTTGATATGGAAAAAAAAACATTTTATTGTTAATAAATGAAGCATGAAATCTAGATTGAAAATACAAGTCTTGTGAAATCTAGTGATGACAGAGTAGATCTAAATGTTGAAATAAATATTTACAACTATAGAAACTTGCATTGAATTTATACAACTACATATTTGAATGCCGAATTCTTACCAAATATGTAGATATGACCAAAATAAATATATACAACTACATGATTTTTCTAGATATACCCTCTTGAGTGGCTAATGCTTCATGAAAGTGTTTTATTTCCTCGTATTTTTGTTTTGTACTTTATTAGGCCCTCAATGTCATGAAGAAAAATCATGTAGTTGTATATATTCTTCTATGCCAATTTCTTACCAAATATGTAGATATGATCAAAATAAAGGAAAATGGTTATATATAAATATTTCGTAGGAAATTGGCATAGAATAATCCTGACATCTAAAGCTCTTAAAGGTCCATTTCTGTGACTAGAAATTATTCTTAACTAATTTAAATACTCTAAATGTAGTTGTGCAGTGAATTTATTTCCAAGATGCACCAATGTATAGGTTCTAAGAAAGGTATGACCATCAAATGTAGATCTATGGATAACTAGTTGTCATATTTAAATTTGGAAGAAGCAATTTGATAAGTATGATAAATAATAAAAATCTACAATACTCATAAAATGGAGTCTAGGATGATGTATTATATGCCCTCTCACGAGAGAGTTATGCCTTAACATACTTTGATACAATGTAAAATAAAGGTTTTACCCTAGATCATATATGAACCTAGGCATAGTTCATGTAGGACAACACAAAGTAAGGATTAAAGTAACCTTTGTATTGTTCTAAGAGCATAGAAATCTTGTTGTTCTAATCCTAGATACGTTCTAACTATTTATCTTAGCTACTTTCTCATCTCTCACAATATCTTGTGACAAAATTATTATTTAAGCATTCCTATTTATAGGAATTTTGAGATAGCACCACATTAACAAATTATCTATTGAGGTGTTATATAAAAATAAAAATAGGATGGCCAACCCCTAGTATGAAAATGAGTGTAAAATTTCTAGAAAATACATTAGGGAATTCTCTAAGGTGTCCTTAAAATATGAAAAGATCAAAAGATAGAAAATCCCTAATTAAAAGGGGAAAAAGGCACCACGTAAATAGAAAGCAATAAAATATTTTGCACCTATAAAATATCTATCCTAAGAGATTCGGGACGAAACTTTTACTTGTAAAACTAAAGAAAATAATATAATCCACCTGAAGGACTAAAACTTCTATGTCAACAATATTTATGAATCCCCTATTGTTGTGGACAACATTACAAACATTTCTATAGAGGATGAAGTCATATATATAGACGACATAAAGTTTGGGGTTAAGAGACTTGCAAAAGGAAAATATAAGGATATTGAAGGCTACCAAGTTAAAATATTAAAAATTAGTGGGTCTATTTGCATCCCTCATAGACACAATCTCTTCAATTTAGTAGTCAAACAAGGATTCCATAAACCTTGGACTCAAAGCCTCATTGTTCCTATATTTAAAAGTGGTGATAAAAGTAGTCCCTCTAACTATAGTACTATTGTGATTAGCCCCATATTAGCCAAGATATATGGAAGTATTTTGGAAAAGAATATCAACATATGACTTGAAATCCATCGAAAAATATCTACATGCCAAGTTGAATCTAGAGGCTACCATTAAACTATGGAAAACCTTGTTATGATTAAGATCATTGCATAAGAGTTTCACAATAACAAAACCAATATCCTTTGTTGTTTCATTGATTTTAGAAAATATTTTGACACACTTCCTAATTCTAACCTTTGGAATAGGTTAGAAGAGATAGAAGTTCCTTCTGAGTTGAGAGTTGTTGCAATAAGACTATATGAGAGTGTTAATTCCAAGTTTAGGAACATTAAGGGATGGTTGGAAGAAATTAACTATAATATAGGATTCAAACAAGGTTGTCCCCTATCCCCTACTCTCTTTGGAATATTCATTAATAAGTTAGAACATTGGCTAGAACATGTTGGTTGTATTGGCTTGAATCTCATTGGTATAGTCATATTCCCTCTTCTTTATGCCAATGATATTGTTATTTTGGCAAGGAATCCCTATGACCTTCGTAAGGATCTAAGAATCCTCAATGACTTTTTCTCTAGTATGGGTATGATTGTGAACACTAACATAATTAAGGTTATGATGATAAAATCCTAAAATATGACCTATGACACTTTCATATATGACAAAAACATAATGGAGGAAGTTCCTTCATATAAATATCTTGGAATCAATATTCATCACAAGCTCGATTGGAACTATAGTGTTGAGGAAAGGAAAATGGAGGGTGGAAAGATTATTATGGACTTGAAAACATGTGTAGATTAGTAAAACATTGGCAATGGGATAAGAAAAAACTCATCTTTGTTACTATTTTCACTTTGGTTATATTTTGGGATGTGAATTTTGGGGATGTAGTATCCCTAGATAATATTGGAGAAAGATAGAGTGGATCCAAAATATATTTATAACTTAATCTCAATATTAAAGGAAATACACCCTATCTTATCCTCCTCATCGATGTGAGCCTTTACTCTATTGAATGAATGATCCAGGTGGATATTGGTGCCCAACCACCTCTTCCAGCTATATCACATACAAATTTCATATTGGAAGTTACAATTTTCATCTTGGCAGTTTGTTTCTAGTTTTTCAGGTCGTAAACTTTTGGGGTGGTTTTGCAGCACTAAACAAAGTTTTTTGCCTCTGCCAAAGTCACACTAAATAAATATTTTGAGTGTGATGTAATAATTTGTATTACTTGTATAGACCTTTTCAATGGGCTATCATTCACATAAAATGAAGATCGTACGAAAAAGTTACGACCACGGGAAGTTCATGTACCAACTTACCCCATCGAGACCCACATAACTTTTGGCACTTCATCTCCTAGGTTTAGGTTTTCGGATGTATAGGGATTTATGTTTACTTATTGATGATTAAAATTCTTGGAGGCCTCATTGTAATTTCCTCATACAAATGCGCATAGCCGAGACATCTCTTCTCATAGATTAGCTACCACCATTTGAGCAAGATTGTTTTCATTCTAGATTTTATAGTTTCAACATATTTCTTTTTTGAATAGAAGTTAAGTTGCACTGTATATATGTTATTATTATATATAGCTATGTTAATGTTATATATATGTGTTTCATTTCATCTCTCATAAATCTGTATCAATGGTATCAGAGCGATCTTCTCTTCATTTGTTTCTCTGTGTATGTCCCCAACGAGGTTAGGGTATAAGCAGTTGGGACTCGAACTAGTTGAGCCTTTGCAATATTTGCCTCATCAAACCCGAAGGTTTCCCATGGGGGAAGTAAAGAGAGACAAAGGGGCATGATATCATTTTAAGTTGTTTCTTGAGGAAGCCCTCTCATGACAAAGGAATGAGATGATGGATAATTTTGTGCAAATCCTTCAATGAATGCCAACACGTGACACATCTTCCTCAAGAAAAGACGTTTCCCCCTTCAAGGTACATATCAATTTTGATACTCCTATATATGAAGTTCAAATAGATGAGGATGACATAGAAAAATGGTTAAACCTTCTAGAAGGTTATTTTTCTCTCCACAACTTTTTTGATAGAGAAAAGATTACATTTGTGCTCCTTAAGGTCATCCCCCATGTTAAAGATTGGTGCAATACTTTATGTGAGTAAACTAAAATAGAGGTATCTACATTATTCGTAGTTGCACCCACTTTGGGTTCCTTTAGGGATGTTATTAAGGAACAATACTACCCTATTGGAAGTTATGACGATTTATATATAAGATGGACCACATTACGGCATGAAAGGGACCAAACAGTGCCATAGTTCACTAATGTCTTCCATACCTTTCACACCAAGTTGGGTATCAAAGAATATGCATGATATATGGTTCTCAAGTATCGCGATGGTATTCATATATACATCCAACAAGAAATGGATTTTCTTCACATCTCGTCCTTCGATGCGACCTATTGATATGTTGTCAAAATTAAGAAGAATCTTAAACATAATACATGGAAGTTTGGGTTTGTAAACCCATCACAATAGAAGTAGGAAAAAGGAATCCCCAACTCGTAGAACAAAGGGAATACAAAGGATAGAAAGCCTCAGGACAACTAGTCTAAACCGTAAAAAAAGAAGGAAAATGGGAAGACAAAGAAAGAAAATGAGAAATGGTGCAAGTTCCATAAGAGCCCCTAGCATAAAACTATTGAATGTTGTTCAAAGTAGTCATTGGTGGCCGAGGTGAAAGCCTATGAATTATATGTAGGCTTTGAATCTGATTCAGAACCATAAAAAGGGATACAAATCATTGATGCAGAACCCAGTGCCAATGTTGTTACCACTACCAAGGTCCAGCCTAGTGAAACTGATGAACTAGAGGATGGTGAGCACTTATTTCATTCACAGATGTGAGTGAAGGGTTCTCTTCTATACTTCATCGTTGACAGTGGTATCCAGAAGAAATTCATCTCAACGAAGGTCGCCAAGCAGTTGGATTCACTGACAACACCACACCCACAGTCGTACACCATTGGACAGCTCCACCAAGGGAGCGATCTTTGCGTCAGACAAAAATGTTGCCTACCCTATGGCATCAAGCCCTTCAAATATAAGTTATTGTGTGATGGCACCCCTCTTGAAGTTTGTGATGTTATTTTGGTCCAACCTCATTAATGGAAACGTCATGATGTATATGGGTCTAGTCCTCGTAGTGTTATTATTACTTTGGACAGGAAATTGTACAAGATACCCAACGTAATATGTAACAACCCCTTCGTTACGACTACAAGTGAAGAAAAAGTGATTTTTTTTTTCTTTTAAGGCAGGAAGGCAATGACTACTACAGTTGAACCACACAACCGACAATGAACACAAGCACACAGTTTAGGCAACAAAAAACTACGACTCAACCTACTAGCACAATGAGTACCTAGGTGAAACATGCGTTCTCAAAAGATAGAAATGACCTCCCACCCGAAACAAAATGACCACACCCATAAGCTAAGGACAACATCCACCATCATGACAAAATGGTCTCGACGACCAGTAACTAGAACCTATATGGTGCGGAACCCAATGCTTGAAGGCGTTACCAACCCAAGCACCAAACCAAACCTAAAACTATCAACAAAACCCACCACATGTAGCACATACTCTGGCCAAGAGATCATTCACCTCTATCCCATAAGGCACGCCATGATACCCTCATTGGGAATCATGTCATCCCCTGACTATAGGTGCAACAATACACCTGGTGCAACATGACCTATCTGGACCAGGGACTCAAGAAAAATCTAACGCATTAAGAGCTGAAAGAACTGAGAGGGAGACTACACCTACGCCCCTGAGCAACATGTTGGCAAGACGTAGAGTATAACAATCAAGGAAAATACAAGCTAAAACACGAATTTTCCACCACCCCACCATTAAAAAATTCTAAATTCGCCAATAAATACAAACTAAATTATCAATAGTTACCAATCCATCTTAGCCAATCCAAACTGTAATTTGGTCATTAACTACAATTTAATTAACATTAAATGCAATCTGATTAACCAATTCTAAAATTAATCACAAACTACAATTCAAAATTAGCAATTACCAAAATATAACAATTATTAAATTATCAATGTATAATGCTATAGTTAAAATCATATTAACAAAATCAATGTCCAACATGTTGTCGAGTAATAATGAAAATTAAAATTAAAACAAGCTATCTATTAAACCTTACAATCATTGAGTATTGACAGTGCATCATCTCTATGGATTAAATGCTCAAATGCAGGTATTTAAAGTTCGGAATTGCAGTCCAACTGTAAGGCTATGGGTGGGGTCTACAAATAATCAAGAGGTTCGTAAAAAGATTATAAGTTGTCTAATCGATGTTACTGCATATTATTTATCAGGTTCCAGGTGTATAGGCTAGCGTTGGCTTAAAATTTGTTGTGGAAAAACAATGTTTTCTCAGATGTGGTCGTTGTAAGCTACACAAACTTGTTGTCATAATTCACCAAAATAAGTCGTTTGACTGTACAACTTGAGGCATCGAAAAATCAATTAATTCTATTAAACGTTGATAGCACAGACATTTAATAAGAAGGCATGGCTAACTTTTAACATGGAAAATTAAATTCCACTAAATATTTAATTCACACTAAGACTAGAAACGAAATACCAAAAAGAAATATTAAGAACATAAATCACACAACATAAATGACTGTGTGTGGTTCCATTATGTGAATCAATAATTGCGCAGGTGGCATAGGGTCATTTTTTAGGAGCGCCAGTGTATGTCACCATTCAAGTATCAGGGGAAAACTCGCAGCCAAGAATGAGTAGTCTCAGGAAATCGCCACTCAGTCTAGGCATGAGCAAGGCACAACCACTCAGCATGAAAACGCAAATAAAGTTATTGAGTTTTCGTTCCAGACCTTTCATTTTTATTTTAGAAGTTGTAAAGAAACAAGATGACTGGATAAAGAATGTCCTACCTTAATTTCACAAGGACATAGAACTTGATCAGAGTTTTGACCTTCAAAATTCGGAAGCATAAAACGTTAAGTTTTTTTTGCCTATTGTTACAATAACTTTGGCGACATCATGAAATATTGAGCAAATTGTTCCAATTGAGTGAAAGAAAAACAATTTTGCTTTCTTAGGGTTAAAGGTATTGTTTTCCTGCTCTAAATCACGACAAGAAAAAGAGCGATTCGTTGAGCCATTAAGGCTCTCTACTAAAAACAGGGCTGGAAAAAGTGGATAAAAAGACAGTTTACCTAAATGAAGTGTAATTCTTGAACTTGAAGGAAAATTGAGTTGCTTCCTTTTGTGTGTGCCCATTTCACAGTATTTGTTGAAATTTATCAGCTACAAATACCAAAAGGCATCTCCAGGGTAAAACGTAGCACCATAAAACCATTCAAATAAGGTCTGGGCCTGTTAATTTCTCACTACCAAATAAAACACATTGTCATGGATGCATTACACACATTGGTAAAACACACCATTACACCATCAATTGCTTCTAATACATGGTGAAAAAAAAATGAAGCTAATACACAGAAGAAGAAAAAAACGCAGCCAACGCCTAGTCAAGTCTAGGGTTGATGATATCTAAATTGCAGAGACAAAACCTAATAACACAGTCAAATATGTATGAAATCCTAGGGGTAAATCGTGGTTGAATACATTGAGATTGTGGACAAGGAAAATTTCCAGTCAATGTATTAAATTGCGGAGCGAACATTCGCCAGTTTGCAAGGACTCACTTTCAGAGTAAAAGGATAAGAGTAAATCAACCATCAAGATGCAGGTAAAATGAAAGGGAAAAATGTCGTAGTAAGAGTAAATAGTAATAAAATAATAAATGCAGTCCAGAGTGGCCCAAGGCAGAGTAAAAAAAATCGTCATCAATCAATAAATTGCAGGGTTAATTATTTGCATCAAGGCGCAAGACAACACTCTACCTGAAACAATTGACAGGGCTAGAGGACTGGTAGGGACAACCTTCGCTCACCATCCATGGACAAAAAAGAAGGGTGTTTCGATCCATAGGTCTATTAACACCGAAGTGACGACCGTAGATTAGGCTCCTGGCCGACTGCTCAGGCATGGAATGATGAGTTAGGGACAAAAGTGAAAAATATATAAACCGCAAATCATCACAAATCAATAAAACCATAGGATGGTCAAGACATGCAAGGATCAAAATCCAAGGGAATAAATCAACAACAAGCTTAAGGCTATGGGGAAAATCAGTCATCAATTAAAATGATAAGTCAATAATTTTCTTTACCCAATTAAACACATAGACAAAGAGCGTAAAGTATACCAATAATCTACCATGCAGAAATATCGGAAGGGTATTATATCCCTATTATCCCTCTTAGAGTTTTTGTCTTGCATGCTCCATGCAACTCCCACTTGTTGATCGATGATAATTCACCGGTACCTCCCAGCCAATGCAAGGGGTACTCTTCTTTCCCCTTAGCCCCCCGAGCCATAAAGGGGACACACACACTAACTAGAGAATCAGCTAGCTCCCAACACACCTCGCAAGGCTGAGCTACCACTCCTCCCCGAGCTGGGTATCCCAACTCGCACAAGCTAAGTTAGTCAAGTATAAATTTTTGTAGCGTAATGTTATGCAAACATAAGAGATCCTTCATCCTTCTCTTCCCTCCATTATATAGATTTTCTCATTCCATTACTTTCAATAAATTAATTCATAATAATCCTTCCCGTACATGTGTCACCCATCCCCATCATTCCTCCATAAATTAATATCATTAATTAATTAAATACCCCTATTTCCCTCACCCCTAAAATCATTCCTAGAATCACTCCTAGGTGTCCCCATATTCCCTTACAAGTTTTAATGACTTTCCCCCTTATTAATTTACTAGTTGAGTTTAATTTAGATAGATCTTAAATGCTAGATACCTTACTAAGTTAGACTTTCTGTTTTTTCCTTTTGTTTCCCCTTTCTTTTTATGTTTCCTTCTTTTTCCTAGTTTCCTAATTATTTTAGATTTCCCTCTTTCTCTTTTTATTTAAAACTCAATTTGGCAAGTGTAGAAATTAACGTTTTCCCTTTTCCCTTTTTAATTAATAAATTTTAAATAGTATAAGTGACAAAACAATTATTTCCCCCTTTTTAAAATTTTGTCCCACAAAGATTTGTAAAAAATAAAAGAATTATTCACCTCCTTCTCGACACATGATTAATGATGATTAACATTTTTATTTATTTATTTTTATTTATATTTTTACAAACATATTTTTCTTTTACCCCAAGTTTCACCTAGACCTAGATTTTAATTTTTTAGGCTCAACGACAATTTATTAGGGAAATTGTTTTAAATTTTTACAATCATGTTATTCACTTATTAATTCACTTAGGCCATCTAGGTTTATTCACTTATTAATTAACAATGTGGCATGCCCTTCAAAACACACTACGTGCTCCAAGAGTGCCACTCGCCTCTTTCCATTTTTCTTGCGCAATGTGCCCTTCAGGATGCACCACGTGCTCCAAGGGTGTCACATGCCTCTTTCCATTTTTCTTGCGCGACGTGCCCTTCAGGATGCACTACGTGCTCCAAGGGTGCCACTCACCTCTTGACTGACTTGGTAGACATAAAAAAACCCTGGAGTCAATACTCCGCTAGGTGATCTAGTGGGAGAGTAAGGGCCTCTAAGGAATAAGGCCCCTTCCTTATTGCGCACCCCTTAGAACCATCATGAGTGATTGTAACAATCATCCCTCACGGCATCATGGGTAAAGAAACTCAAAAGGTGCCACCTTAATGGTTCTTTGGTAACTGTTGTTATAAGTGAATTCCACCAATCGCAAGAATTCTTCCCAACACTTGTGTTGGTCCATCACATACATGCACAACATGTCCTCCAAGGTTTGGTTCGTTTGTTCAGTCTGCCCGTCAGCCTCCAGGTGATATGAAGTACTAAAGTTAAGTTGGGTTCCCAAGGCCTCTTGGAAACTCGTCCAAAATTGTCGAGTAAACACCGATCCTTGACCGTATATAATCCTCTTAGGCACGCCATGCATCGTCACAATCTCATTGATGAAAACTCTAGCTATGTTAGGTGCCTGGTATGTCATACGCACAGGAATAAAATGAGCACTCTTCATCAGAGTGTCGACTACTATGAAAATCGAATCATGTCTCCTTGCCATCAGTGGAAATCCAACAATAAAATCCATCAAAATGACCTCCCATTTTGATTCCAGAATAGCGTGCGACTATAGTAATCCTGCTGGATGTCTATGTTCAAACTTTACCTACTGACATTCTAGGCATCTGGCCACATAGTTGACTATGTCAGCCTTCATTCCTTTCCAGAAGAATAAGGGTTTAAGGTTTTCCCTCATATTCATGACTCTTGAGTGAGCCATGTATACTACTTTATGAGCCGCATTTAGGATCAAGCTCCTCAACTCGTCGTTCGGTGGTACGTAATTCTGATTTTTAAACCTCAATAATCGATCGTCATCAAATGTAAATCCTTCAAACCTTGGTACCATCATTTTGCTTTTTCCAATAAAATCCTCGGCCTCTTTGTATGATTCATCGTCATGCTATAAGTTTAGAATATTTTCACGTAGATTCGTCTGAACAGGAAACACCAAAAAGATGTGTGGTCCTCGACTCAATGCATCTTCCACTTGGTTCACTATTACTTTTATGTAAGTAATCTTGAATTCATACTTGCAAAGTAATTCTAACCAACGTCGTTGTCGCACGTTCACTTTGCGTTAATATGTGTTGTAGTCCACAGTGGTCCGTCCTTAGTTCAAATTTTCATCCAACAAGGTAGTGTCTCCAAACCTTCAAGGCATAAACAATGGCTAACAACTCCAAATCATGTGTCGCATAGTTCTCCTCATGCCTTCTCAGTTTCCTCGAGATGTAAGCGATCACTCAATCGTCTTGCATCAAGACTCCACCAAAGCCTTCCTTGGATGCGTCAGTGCATACCAAGAATTCTGTGTCCATGTCAGGGACCTTTAGAATTGGTGTCATTGTCAACAACTCCTTGAGCCTCTGAAATGCTTCCGCGCATTTCTCGGTCCAAACAAACTTCTTTCTCTTCTTCTGCAATTCAGTGATCGGATTCACTATCTTCGAAAATCCCTCGACAAACATTTGATATTATCCTGCTAAACCCATGAAGCTACGCACTTTTAGAACATTCGTTGGCTCAGGCCATTCCATAATAGCCTCGACCTTTGTTGGATCCATGATGATACCTTTGCTGGAGATGACATGCCCTAGGTAGTGAAGCTTCGATTAATAAAATCAGCATTTGGACAACTTCCGATACAATTTGTTCTCTCGCAGACACTGTAGTACCAAGCACAAGTGCTCGTCATGCTCCTCCATCGTCTGAGAGTAAATCAAAATATCGTCAATGAATACTTGGACAAACTTGTCCAAGTACTCACAGAACACCCCATTCATCAAACTCATAAATACCCCTGGTGCGTTTGTCAGTCCAAACGGTAAAATAGTAAAATAGTAATGTCCAAACCTCGTCTTAGAGGCAATATTAGGGACATCCTCCTCCTCTATCCGTAACTGGTGATACCCTAATCACAAATCGATCTTTGAGAACACCGTCGCACCCTTCATCTGGTCAAATAGATCATCTATCCTCAGCAACAGATATTGATTCTTGATCATTTCCTTGTTCAATTGATGGTAGTCAATGCAAAGCCTCCACAACCCATCCTTCTTTCATATGAAAATAACAGGCACACCCCATGGTGACACACTTGGACGTATCAATCCCAGGTCCATCAATTCTTCCAATTGCATTCTCAATTCCTGTAAATCCGGGGTCGACATCCGATAAGTCATTCTCGTTATCGGTTCAGTCCTCAGTTTTAGGTCTATTGTAAACTCCAAATCCCTCTCTGGTGGGATCTCAGTTAACTCCTCTAGGAAGACGTCTAGAAACTCTCTCACCACCGGAAGGTGTTCTAGACCTTATGTTACTCCCTTCTCATTTAACGCAAGAATCACATAAAGCTTGCATCCCTTACACATGCTCTTCCGTAGATTCGAAGAAGATATGAAACTCAAGGAAAATCCCTAGTTTCATCCTACAATCACGCATATTTGCCCCTCATCATCAACCAAGCTCAACCATTTCATCTTACAATTGAGAACCGCCTCATCCGATTCCAACAAGTCCATACCGATCACGATGTCATAAGATCCTAATATCATGATGTACAGGTTGGCCCTAGTGAAAAAATCTCCAAGGTTAAGGGTACAGCCCCCAACCTTTCATCCAACCTTATGTTTGGCTCCCGAAGCCATCTGTACAAAGCTAAACTCAGCATGTTCGACTTCCTTTACCTTAATCCTTTTTAGCATTGCACTAGAAATGAAACTCTCGATAGAACTGAGATCTATCAAAATATTAAGGGTCTGGTCATCAACGGTACTTGATGTCTCAAGCATAGTCAATTGGTTCTCTTCTTCAAGGTTATTCACTCCTACATGAATTCGATGGTCCTTACCCATATCTCCCACAGTAGTGTGTCTGGTTGAGCTAAACACTCTAGTCCTCTCTACAGGCCAGTCACGTTGGTAGTGTGGCTCCCCAGGCATCCAAAACCCCTTATTTGGTCTAGTACAGGCCTAAACTATTGTTGTTGTGATCGACATTGTTGTTGATGTTGTGGTCCCCGATAAGGTGTCCGTTGTTGAGGCATTGTTCATCGAGTTGTAGTGAAAGTGGATCCCCTCTAAAAGCCATGATATCCCATCATATGTCTGGCTGGTGTCTGATGTTGTTGCACACTAGATGAAACCTACCCTGTTGGTCTCGTTGGAGTCCAGCTCTGACCCCCATTGATAATCTCCTCCTCTGCTATGAGGGCCTTCTGGGCGACATAATGCAAGGTTTGAGGCATCAGAATCCTAACCTTTGCACTTATGATACCATTAAGGTTGAACATGAGCCTGTTGACCTTAAGTTTCTTAGTGTTCATATGCAGAGCATATTGGAGAAGCTCCATAAAACAGGCCTCATACTCAGGCACTGTACCTTCACCCTTTCGTAAGGTGTTGAACTCATTGAGCTGATGCTCAATGAATTCCTCTGATACGTACCTCTCTCGAAATCGTTCCTCGAATAGTTCCCATGACACGACTTCAACGATCATGTTCAACTGCGGTAGGAGTGTCTTACACCATAGAAGAGAACTCCCCTTTAATTGAAAGACTTCCATGCAGACTGTCATGTTGGAGGTACAGTCTCGAAGTGAAAATCACATCGCCATATTCTCCAACCATCCCTTGGTGGTTGCGTCGTCTGGGGAATCAAAGAACTCAGAAATTTGACCTTCTTGAGTTAATGGTGAATGCTACTAGTACCAATTAGAGCACGTGGTGGACCCTCATGGGGTGTTGGTGCCCTGGCCTCATCTCTGCCCACATGGCTGATCAGTGCCTCAGACATGCGCTGAAAATATCTCATCATTCCAACCACATCACCCACCGTTATTTGCTCCTGCTCGACAACTTGTTTGTCTCCCTGGGGGTTGGACCCCTCAAGAGTGGATGCTACTGGAGGTGTCGCACCTAATCGCGGTCAATAATGAGTAGTCTCAGGAAAACGCCACTCAATCCAATCATAAGCAAGGCGCAACTACTAAGCATGAAAACGCAAATACAGTTATTGAGTTTTTGTTTCGGGCCTTTCATTTTTATTTTAGAAGTTATAAAGAAACAAGATTACTGGATAAATCATGTCCTGCCTTAATTGCGCAATGACTTAGAACTTGATCAGAGTTTTGACCTTCAAAATTCGGAAGGATACAGCGTTAAGTTTTTTTCGCCTATCATTACAGTGACTTTGGCGACATCATGAAATATTGAGTAGATTATGCCATTTGAGTGAAAGAAAAATAATTTTCTTGCTGAGGGTAAAGGTATTGTTTTCCTTATCTAACTCATGGCAAAAAAAAGAGGGATTCATTGAGTCGTTAAGGGTGAGCCTCTCTACTAAAAACAGGGCTGCAAAAAGTGGATAAAAAGGAAGTTTATGTAAAGGAAGTGTAATTCTTGAACTTGAAGGAAAAGTGAGTCACTTTCTTCTGTGTGTGCCCATTTCACAGTATTTGTTGAAATTTATCAACTACAAATACCAAAAGGCATCTCCAGGGTAAAACGCAACACCATAAAACCATTCAAATGAGGTTCAAACCTGTTAATTTCTCACTACCAAATAAATGCATTCTCATGGACGCTTTACACACATCGGTAAAGCACACCATTACACCATCAATCATTGCTAATACATGGTGAAAAACAAAACGCAGCTAATACACAGTAGAAAAAAAAATGCATCCAACACCCATTCAAGCCCAGGGTTGATGATATCTAAATCGCAGAGACAAAACCTAATAACGCATTCAAATATGTATGAAATCACAGGGGTAAATCGTGGTTGAATAAATTGAGATTGTAGAGAAGAAAAATTTTCAGTCAATGTATTAAATTGTGGACTGAACATTCACCGGTTTGCAAGGAATCACTTTTAGAGTAAAAGGATAAGTAAATCGACCATCAAGACGTAGGTAAAAAACAAGGGGAAAATGATGTAGTAAGAGTAAACAGTAATAAAATAATAAATGCAGTCCAGAGTGTCCCAACGTAGAGTAAAAAAAAAATTCCATCAATCAATAAATTGCAGGGTTAATTATTCGCATCAAGGCGCAAGACAACACTGTACTTGAAACAATCGATGGGGATAGACGAATGGGAGGAACATCCTTCACTCATCGTCCACACACATAAAAGCAGTGCATTTAGATCCATAGGTCTATTAACACCGAAGTGACAACTGTAGATGAGGCTCCTGGTCAACTTCTTAGGCGTGGAATGATGATTTAGGGATGAAGGCGAAAAATATATAAACCGCAAATCATCACAAATCAATAAAACTCAAGGACAATCAAGACATGTAGGGATCGAAAGCCAAGGGAATAAATCAACAACGATCTTAAGGCTATGGGGAAAATCAGTCATCAATTAAGATTCTAAGTCAATCATTTTCTTTACCCAATTAAATATGCAGACGAAGAGTGTAAAGTATACCAATAATCTACCATGCAAAAATAAAGGAATTGTACTGTATCCCAAGTAGCCTGCTCCGAATTGTTGTCCTGCGCACTCCATGCAGCTTCATCTTGCCGACTGATGAAACTTCACCGGTACCTCCCAGCCAACGCTAGGGGTACTCTTCTTCCCCCTTATCCCCCCGAGCCGCAAAGGGGACTGTTATCGCACAGTTTGTAGGAAGGGTTTAGGTAGCTTGAGTCAAGGCTTCAAACTGGCATAACAGGAGCTTCCCCACCCACTGTCACCTCGATGGGGAGCTCTTTCTATTTAGGGTGGCTAATCCCAAGGGAGACATCCCTAGTAATCTAGAGTTCTGAAGGAGAAGGATCAAGGTTTAAGGCTTCAAAGGTTAAGGATAGGATTCCCTTCACAGATTACTGCCAATATGATAGTCAAGGAGAAAAACTTCCACTGAATGGCACCTGTTTGCGAGACAAGGCAAATGAAACTAGAAATGTGCTGCAGTGATTAGTGTTTCACAAACCTCTATGGCTATCAAGAGATGAGTCAGCTGCAACTTTTAGTCCAAACACAAGTCTAAATAAGGCAAGACGTCATCACTAGTTAGGGTTAGTCTAGACGCTAGGTTAGTTAGGGTTTCAAATTTGAAGAGTTTGAAAGAGTGTTTTAGCAAAAATAACTTCAACATTGTGTTTTTAGACTAGTTCCTTGGGTATTATGGAGTCAAGGAGAGAGACTAATGGCTCGGAAAGATATAAATCTAAGGACGGGAGAGTTAGGCTTTGTAGTGCTACAAAAGGAGGGCCACAAAGTCAAAACCCTAAGGGGAGGAGGCTCATTCCGGTGCAGCTAAAGCTAGGCCTCATGCTCCTCCCTCTTTCCTTAGAACTCTTTGGCAAAACAGCTAGCTTTAAGATACAAGTCTAGGGCTGAAAAGTGTTGCTTGGGGACAAGGCTTTCCAAACCCTAAGAGTCCAAACCCTAGGTGTAAACTCAATTAGGCCTAGGACGTCCTCTTTTTTCAACTTGTATCCAAAACTAACTCAGAAAAAAGAAAGGCTAGTGTAGCTATGGCTAGGCTAAACCTTCTTTAATCAATGGCT
>SNQJ01S0006294.1:32513-49949 GCA_010110895.2 Picea sitchensis | reverse complement strand
TTTTTTTTTAATGAAATCTCAATTTTTTGTTATTTAAATTATTTTTTGAATGTATAAATTGATTAAGTTTTCTAAAAAATATATATTTTTTAAATATTAGATTTTTTAAACTTTTTCAAAAAAAATCTAAAAAAATTCTATTTTTATGATTCAAATTACATTTTTAATAAAAATTTAACACCCTAAAAACTAGAACTATACATATTACAGACTTAATCACTTAAATTTGAATTTCTAATAATTTTTGACTAAATTTTAAATAAAATTCATAAAATATATACATATAAATAAACCAAAAAAAATAATGTTTAAATTAAACCTTCAGATTATACAACTTAAATCACTAAAATCTACTGTTCCAATAACTTCTACCAGAATTATAATAAAGACGAACAAGAGCCAAACCTAAAAAATAGGACCAGCATTTAAAAAACATTTTTAATGTTCTGTATGACGACGACTTTACACAGACAGACTTAAATAATTTTTTATTGACATTTTTAATGTTCTGTATGACGACTTTCCACAGCAAGACTTAAATAATTTTATATTCGACATTTTAATGTTTTGTATGACAGAATTTTGTGACATAATAAAGACTAGCAAAAACCAAACCTAAAAAATAGGACCAGCATTTAAAATACATTTTTAATGTTTGTATGACGACTTTAGACAGTGAGACTTAAATAATTTTATATTTGACATTTTAATGTTCCGTACGACGACTTTAGACAGCCAGACTTAAATAATTTTATATTCGACGTTATAAATTCTGGTATGCAGAGTATGTAAATTTCTGGTATACAGAGTAGCTGAGTGTTTATTGCTTACCCATTTAAATAAGGTTGGAGGGAGAATCTTATTTATTGTGTTAATCAAATTTCTGCCACACAGTGTATAATAAAATATAGTTTATTGGTCATCAATAGTTTCTTAAATTTCTGCCACACAGTGTATAATAAAATATAGTTTATTGGTCATCAATAGTTTCTTAGCCAGGACTTATGTATTGATTCTTGTACAGAAAATCATGTTTTTTTATTGGAGGATAATAGGTTAAGAAATTATGTATCTATAGGTTATATGACTGGGTATAAGATAGTTTTGTTGGAGTTTTAAAACAAAGTGTTTTATGTAGATATGTACATTTATTTTTTATTTTATAATGAAATAACAAGATAATGGTTTTTATGTAGATATATCTTTGATTTAATAATGTATATTTAATATTTATCTTTGATTTTATAATTGAATAATAAAATAATGATTTTTTCCAAAAAAACCATTATCTTCATTTTTGATTTTATAATTGAAAAATAAAATAATGATTTTTTCTTTTGAAAAAATCATTATCTTAATTCTATGTTGAATAAAAAAATAATTAATAAATTGTTGACTGAGATATATATTTATAAATATAAACTATTTCATATAATAATAATAATAATAATAATAATAATCTATTTTTAAGGTCACGGCCAAGCCAACACACCAAATTGGTGTATGAGACCCCTTGTTTGTGGGACAAGGGACCTCCCTCCGCCGGATTTGAGTGATAAAGTCTACTAAAGTATACATACCCTACTCCCCTCTGGATTCGAACCTGTAACCTCTTAAATTTATTATAGATGGAATTTTTTACCTAGTTAAATAATTGATGTTATATATATTTTTTATTTAAAATCTTAAAATTATATTAATCAATGCTATATATATTATTGTATATTTTATTTGAAATGTTAAAATTTTATTTATTTGATCGTTTTTTATAAATTGTTTATTTGATTTTATTATATAAACCATTTGTATTTACTAATTAAAAAATTAAAATTAATATTATATAAATTGAGATGTACAGTCTTAAATCTAATATTCAATTTCAGATTCAGAAACATATATTTAAAGCTATAATTGAAATTTATCAATGTATTCAAAATAAGTAAATATTAATTGTTTTAACCAAATTCGCCATTGTAAATCAGTAATGTACGGTTATCATAAACAATCAACCACTGCGTTCAGAATGCTTGTCATAGATATCTATATTGTTCAGAATATTTGTCATGGATATATATTGAATGAGATTATATCCCTCAATTTTATTTATATATAGCATTAGCTTTAAAATGTAACCATATATCAAAAAAAAAAATTTAAACATTTTAAATATTGTATTTTTAATCAAATTATTAGTTTATTTTATTATAAATTATTAATAATTGTTGAATTTATAATTTTATATAATTTCACTGTCTCAACAATTTTTAAACACTCTAAATCTTTTGTATATTCAAAAATATAATTTAAACAAAACAAAATTCTGATTTGGTTCACATTTACATCACTAAATTCATACAAAAATACAAAAAATTGTCTTTTTCCCTTGCTTTCAAATTCAGAAACATATATTTAAAGCTATACACCATTAATTGGAATTTATAAAACAAGTACATATTAATTGTTATCACCAAATTCGCCATTGTAAATCAGTAATGTACGGTTGACATAAACAATCAACCACTGCGTTCAGAATGCTTGTCATAGATATCTATATTGTTTTCCTGGAAAAAGATATCTATATTGTTCAGAATATTTGTCATGGATATATATATTGAATGAGATTGCATCACTCAATTTTATTTATATATATAGCATTAGTTTTAAAATGTAGGTATATATCAATTTAATTTTTTTTAGTAGTTTAAAATATTTTTAATTTTTGGATCAAAATATTAGTTTACTTTATTATAAATTGTTGGAATATAAATTTGTATAATCTTGTTGTCTCAATAATTTTTTACATAGGAAATTTATTTATATATTCAGAAATATAATTTAAACAAAACAAAATTCTAATTTAGTTCACATTTACATCGCTAAATTCATACAAAAACATAAAACTTTGAAAGTTGATCTTGCTTTCAAGACTGAAATCAATATTTAACCTACTATGCAGTATTGAATGCTGCAACAGGTAGCATATAAAAAGTTGAATCAAATTTGTTTTCAGATCCAATGGTTTATACATCACCTGCATCGGCATTCAATGCTGCATAGCAGGCTAGATATTGAAGGACTTTCAAAACATCAATGTTTGACCAAATTCACTATCTTTCAACATTCAATACTGCATAACAAGTTAAATATTAGCCACCCTTTAGAGACTTCAATACATCCATCTTTGACCAAATTCTCCATCGTAATATGTAGATAAACAACCCGTGATTTCCATAAACAATCAACCAGTGTGTTCATCGGTACATATTGATTGCCGTTTGGTCACGCCCCATCTTTGGCCAGAGTGCCCACTGACATAAACCATCATGCTCAACAATCTACCATAATAAATCCACTAAAATCAGCTCACGTCATTTACTCGAGATTCGCCCATTGTTCTGTGTATATAATATAGATCAAGTAACGCAGGTTGTTTTTTCAAGTGGTTTTGTTATTCGATTTCTGAGGATGTCGCGAGGGCAGGAGCTTATTACCATGGACTTTTTAGGAATCGACGAGAGAAAGGAAAACGCTTCGGAAATTAAATATGGCGATGCAGGCCTCAATGAAAATGAAAAACGTACTTACAATAGTGGTTTTTTATAAATTATGCCTACTATATTACGCCGAAAATGCCTTAAAACTGTAAAGTCGTTTAATAATTTTAGTGAAAAAAAGTTAGTGGATTTTGTATTATTTTAAAACATTGACGCAGGTTTTGTTTTTTCGATGGACGCAGCCATTTATGTTATAAAGCCGTTGATGGTGCAGCAGGCATTATCGTCGAGAGGGTTGTCCGAGGAACAATGTAAGGCTTCAAGGGATTCCCAAGGCCTTGAATTCGAAGCCACGTCAAAAATAATGAAGAAACTGTTTCCGAACTTGTCAAGGGATTCTGAAAACCTTATAGTGAAGGGCGCGTCAGGTCATGTGGGGATAATGGAGGAACTGTTTACCGAGCGCACGGGCTGCAGTTCGAACCCTACAGACCAACAAGATCTTTCAATCCTTAGCAATTCTTCCATTGGCAGGTATATTCGCCTCTCAGCTGTCTCTCTGCTCTGGTATATTCATGCCCACTTATGTTTTCTTGGCTGTACTTATGAGCAGATGTGCTTACACAACTCCTCTGGGCAAAGAATCTGCTGACCAGCTCACCATTTTCTATAACGGGACTGTGAACGTGTACGATGTTTTTGAGAAACAGGTATAGCTTATCGGATCCACGTTTGTCTGCAGGTCAAACCCTTCAGACATGTTTTGCTAAATTTCTCGTAAGTTAATCTTTGTTGTATTGTTCAGGCAGAAGCTGTTATCAGTCTCGCAGGTAATGAAATTAGCTATCAACGATTCCATTCTACCGGTTTCGACCGCGGCACCTCTTTCAAACCAATTACAATATCCTCCACGATCACCAGCATTAATCGAACAGAAGAGCCGCTGAATTCTTCGAAGAACAGTTCCCCTCAGCAACTACTTATTCAAAATTTACGTACAAGTATGAACGATCCTTAAAACTCTAAACTCATATGAAAACAATAATAATAAACATCATATTATCGATTTCAAGGGTAATTAATTCATATTTGTTTGGATGATCTGCAGAACTTTCCCTACAAAGAAAGCAATCTCTGCATCGTTTTCTCCACAATCGTAAGGAGTACAGGTACATCTTTTTGTATTATTATTGTTATTAGCCTTTGCAGCAATGTATTAATAAATTTGATGGGTACTTTTTGGGTGGTGTGATCACAGAATGAATAGGGCAGCTCCTTACTCCTACTCTCACGACGAAGACAGTAAAGTAAGACCAGAACTCGGGCTCGATTGTCATCGCCAAGGGAATTGGCAGCTTGGGCTCTGAAATATTAGAACAAATTGCATTACTCATGTAATGGTTAAGGGTTTTATAAAGTTTATGGGGGCCTGTAGTCTCTGCTCACTAAACCTAATATATTTTTAATGTAGGTTGAATTCTAAAATGCCATGATGGTTCGAATTTAGCATTAGCATTGGCGTTTTCTAGATAAACATTTTATTTTTTAACTCATTTTTTTATTGGGTAAAAAGTTCATTATTTAAATTGCATTTTAAATGTATAGATGAATTCAGTACTTAAAAAAACCTAGAAAACCTAGAAGCAATTGAATTATACAAACTCTATTACTAGAATGTGTGGAGTTTTCATAATTTTTTTTTTTTTATAGAATTTTATTAAAAATTGATTCAAAATTATATCAGTAAAAACTCCAAAAAATCTAACATTTAAATTATTGTGTTCAGATTCATGGGCCGTTGAGGGCACTATTTAGTCAAAAAGTCATGGGCCGTTGAGGGCACTATTTAGTCAAAAAGCATGTCTGGTTGTCATTTTGTAGGCCATTAAAAAATAATAGTTTAAGTTTTTTATTTTTTGGATGTTTTCCTGTTATTTTTTTTTAGTTGATTTTGCTTTAAATTTGGTGATGAATGGTTGAATCTGCAGATTTGAGTGGTTAAGTTTGTATAATGAGTATCTTTCAGATTTTTCATCACCTTAAACCCATTTATACATTCAAAAATACAATTTAAGCAACAAAAAATAAAAAATAACTATTTTATCTAAATTTACTTCACAAAATTCCAGCCAAAAAAAAATTAAAAAATAAAAAATTTAACCAAGGTCATTAAAAATGTTCAATTAGTCTATTTATTTAGACTAAGATTCTTTATTGACACGAACCCCTGAAACGCAAGTAAGATGCTATTTATTCATACTAAGATTTTTATTGACACGAACCCCTGAAACGCAAGTAAGATACTTTTGTCGAATTTAATGCATTAATGGTCCGTGCTGAGGAGTATCTTTAATTTCAATCGTGAATGGTACGTAATCGATATGTTTACTTTAATGTTTACGTTCTACTTTTGACCCGATGAACCCGGCGAGCAATAAACAGCTTGCTACCTTACAGTGTATATACCACTTGCCAGAGTTGAATGGTGTCGTAGCAGGTTGTATAATGTTTGCTAATGAATCAAACAAATTTATTAGATCAGAAAATTTAATACTCAGTACAAAAGCAATAACATGTCAGTGTTGAGGTTTGCTTTTGGTTTTATTCTATCCATTTGTTTTATTTTCGATGGGAACAGTGGGTAGTGTTTTTATCCAAGAAAAAATTTTCTCAAATTTTTATAGGGTATAAATTCGTTTACAAAGTAAGCTGCAGCAAGTTTGAAACGTGGTCAGCAAGCTAGCAGTGGGGGACCATTACAATCAAAAACAGCCGAGTTATGATGGAGACAAGGCCAGCAAAGGGGAGAGAAGACTGGAAAGTGAATCAAGCGAACAAACTTGCAATAAACTGTCAACTATCTACTGCAATGTGGGACAGCCATCATCATTCAAAGATATTAATGAAGGAAATAGGACTTTCTATCCCTCTATCACAGTGGTAGACCAAGAGTCTCCTACCACTTCATTTAGGGCCCTTTTTGAGAAAGAGTCCGCCTCCCTATTGTGTGATCAGTGAGTAGTTGTAGGATAAGGTAAGCCAGTCACTTTAAGAATTTCCTTTTTTAGGCAACCTAATTATTGGTGAAATATAATTTTAAATGTTTAATGTGCATGTTTCAAATTTAATGATTTATTGTCTACGGTTTAGTGACACCATTATAATTTACCTACAGGTCGGATAGAAATTTGACCAATTTCATTTTATCATTTACAGTTTATGAAAATCACCGATTTAGGTTGGCAATGTATGGTGTATAGCGATTTAGGTTGGCACTCTATGCTGTATAGATATTTAGGTTTATGGTTTATAGCGATCACCCATTTAGGTTGGCACTGTAGTAATTTATAGCGATTACCTGTTTGCAAGTCTGTGCATATTAAACCTAATATTTTTTTCATAAACATTGTTTGCAAGTCTGTGCATATTAAATCTAATAATATTTTTTCTATGACTATACATGGGAGGGGTTGTCACCCTACACCCCTCTTGACTATAGAGAAAAAAATACATAATCAAAAGCATGAAAGATTCTAGCATAAAAAAAATTAATTTTGATGAAAATTTTATTTTATTATAAAATATAAAAATAAAATATCATGGCATGGAAGAATTTCTTACCTTTGTGACACTCAAAGGATTGAAGATGAATTTAACACTTTCTCCTAAAGTGCTTTTATATGAGCACATTAGTTGTATTGGAACATATTAGTTGTATGAATCTATCCAAAAAAAACAATGCCATGAAATCGATCACAGTTATTCATAAATGGATTTTGGTTAAATATTTTACTACTATAAATCATAATTTATTTTATCCCTTCCTTTCTTTCATGAAAATCACAATTTGCAACACCAAAAAGCGGAATGCATAATTACATACTCTAATTTTATATATGCTTATTTGGAATAAATAGATTTTACAGTTCAAGACCATATGCTATCAATGTCCTTATAACAAGTATGATTCTAAGTTTCTTTCTATGTAATATATCACATCAATTCAATGTTCCTATCTCTTTCACAAAGGAAACACTTACTTAGTTTATTTTTTAAACTTCTCCAAAACTTATTTTTCGTATTTGTGTCGAACATAAACCAAACTTTTCATGTGATGAACATGCCCCGATGTTGCATTGTGATGAACAAAACTGGATGTTACAACGTGAAAAAAAATAGTAATGTTGCAATGTATCGAACATAGTAATGTCACATAGGGATGAACATTGTAGCGTCACAATCTGACAAATATAGTAACGTTGCAATCTTTTGAACATAGTAATGTCACAATTTGACAAATATGAACTAACATCACAATGTGATGATAATAGACATGTCGTTGCAATGTGGATAGTAACGTTGTAATGTGTCAAACATAAAAAAAAATGTTGCAATCAGTCGCACATCATCATGTCATCGCAATGTGATAAACGTTTCCTCATGTTGCAATATGACACACATATCTTGACGTTGCAATGTGAGAAACATTTTGAAATGTTGCAATTTGTCGAACATGGTAACATTTCAATCTACCAAACAAAGTAACGTACCAATGCGATGAACATATATAGACGTCGCAAGATGAACATAAACAAAAGTTTCAATGTGACGAACATAGCACAATCATTGCAATGTGAGGAGGATAGCCCTATCATTACAAATATAGTAATGTTGCAATGTAACAAACATTTACAGACATCACAATGTGATGAACATAGCCCTACCGTCACAATAGGACAAATATAAATGGATGTCAAAATGTGACGAGCATAGCCTTATCGTCACAATGTGATGAACATATCCTCACATTGCAACGTGACACACATATCCTCACATTGCAATTTAATAGACATTTCCAAACATCACAATGGGACAAACACAATCCATTATCTCAATGCGATATACAAAAACCAATGTGGCAATGTGAAAAAAATAGACCAACATTGAAATGAGACGAACATTTCCTCATGCTAAAATATGATGAGCATAACCTACTCTCAGATTGTGACAAACCAATTCCAACGCCACAATGTGACCTAAAAAAAAACTTTTTCATTATTTGATGACCATAACCTTACGATGTAATGTGATGAACAAAATCTTGTGTCATAATGTGATGAACAAAACCTGATGTCACAATGTGATGAAAAAATATGATCAACATTGCAATGTAATAGTGCCATAGTAAACTATGGTTAAACATAATCAACATGGCCCATGATAATCACATCCACATGTTCAACGAAGGTCAACCATGGGCATGGGTGACCATAATAAACCTCGATCAACCATAGTCAACCATGGTCATGGCCAACCAAAGTCAACCATGGTGAATGACAACCACGATCAACCATAGTCAACCTTTCCTTTCTTAAGTCAAACAAGGTCTACCAAAGTTAACCATGTTCATGTTCAACCATATGAAACAATGCTCATGGTCAACCATAGTCAACCATGGTCATTGTCAATTAATGTATTAATACTTTAATAATGTATTTCTTAATATATTAATACTTTACGAATGTAATTTATAATGTATTATTACTTTAATAATATACTGTTAATGTATTAATAGTTTAATATGTTACATTATACATTAATGTAATTATGTATTAATACTTAAATAATGTATTACTAACGTCATAAAAGTCAATGTGTTACTACTTTATTATTGTTTTATACTTTAGCAATCTATTAATTAATTTTCTATAAATGCATAAATTAATTATACATTACATTATTAATGTATCAATTAATTAATTTGTTACATTATATATTAATGTAAATTAATACTTTAATTTATACATTACATTTGTGTAAAAATGTATTAATGTGTTACTTAATTAAATTAATACATCACAATATACATTAATATATTAATGTCAATCATTATCATGACCATAAGAAACTATTATCATAGTTAACTAGAGACCACCATGATCTTTTTCAATAAATGTATTAATGTATTAATACTTTAATAATGTATTATTTGATTAGTGTATTAACACTTTAGCAATGTATTAATATATTAATACATTAATGCATTAATTTATACATTACATTATTAATGTATTAATACATTAATATGTTACATTATACATTATTGTATTGATACTTTAATTTATACATTACATTACAGTTATGTAATAGTGTTTTGTTAATGTATTAATTCTTTAATAATGTTCTACTAGATACATTAAGGTCTATTCATTACTATTTTATTGATGTATTATTAACATATTACTTTATTAGTGTATTAATACTTTAACTATGAATAAATTTTTAATGTATTAATGTGTAGATTAATTAATACATCACATTATTAATGTATTAATCAATTAATAAGTTACTTTATAACGTAATGTAAATTAATATTTTAATTTATACATTAAATATTAATACATTAAATGTATTAATGTACTTTATAAAAGTATCATTAGATTATTAATGTATCAATCATCAATTAGTCAATGTGTACTTTAATGTATTAATAGTTTAATATGTTACATTACAAATTAATGTCTTAGTATTTTAATCTATGCATTACGGTAATGTAATACTAAAGAAATTAAGGTTGATGTATTATTACTTTATTAATGTATCAATATTTTTTTAATGCATTAATATTTTAGTAATATATTTATTGATGAGTCCTCGAGGTGTAGGAGAGTTGGTGACAAAGTGTGTTATTAAGGCACTCTGTGATGTTAAAGTCACGGGTTCGAAACTTACTGGGAGAAAAAATCCATCCATGATTAATGTATTACATTAACACATTATTATTATATATTAGTTTAATGTAATAATTAATTAAAACATTAATTATGTATAGCATGTTGGTTGTCAACAAGCAACAACTATTTTATAAAAGTGGTTGGTATACCACAATTTCTACATTTCCAAATTAATATAATAACTAGATATATCAACCACTTTTGTAATATGATTATTGCTAATTTAAATACAGTGAACACATAACAATCTTAAATTATCAAAATACAATTAAGCAAAACAATATGAATATCACTTATTAAAAATAAACAAAAAAAAATTAAAAATCTATTTATTTATTTAGATGTGTATAATTTTATCATTAATTTTTCATATCACATTGCAAAAATTAAAAAGATTATAACTTTAAATGGTGAGAACTTATATTTAATATAATAAAAATAAAAAGCATAAGAGAAAAGTCATGTGTGATGACACAGAAAAGGGACATCCAAATCTATATTACAAACAACAATTAGATGCTAGGAGATCTCAAAATCTTCAACGGAATGGATTCTCTTTGCTGAATTAATTGTATTTTTCTAAGTTTGCAAGTAGATTTTAGAAAGTTTTAGATAAGATGAATTATTTTATTTTTACATATAATATAACAAAAGTTTCTCGTTAGCACATTTCGAGGCTTTAGAAAAATATTAGAAGTTACTCATTCTATAGAATGAGTTTAGGATCTAAAAAGATCAAGTAGTTTTATTCTTGTATGTATGTACACCTGTGGCATAGTCGAGGGGGTGGCCAAGGAAAAATGTAAATTTGGCGAGGAGAGACACAAAAAGGTAGGAAAGAACTTGATTTAATGAAATTACTATGTTTATACATCCATTGTGTGTGACATTGCCTTTCTATATTATGTGGTAATGTGTTATTCTCAGTGAATAAGAATTTTGATTTATGTGAATGAAATTGAGCATGAAGATTAAAGGGACTATGTGTGAGCAGTCGACCCTAATGAATCATGGGTTTGATTTTTGATCTACAAGATTGAAATCGCAGTGAAAATAAAGGAATCTTTAGGGTTGAATGTAAGTTGAATGTGTCTCATGTTGTAAGATTGAATGAAAGATGAATTTGTTGAATAGGGATATGATTGCAGAGTAAGATCCTTTCATCGATCAATTATATCAATGTCTTGTTTTTTTATCTATTAATCTGCATCTTAACTTGTGTTTTTAAATATGATTCATGCTTCAGTCTCGGGTGGGATTTGATCTTTTTTTATTTTACATAATCTCATGAAGAAAAACCAAGTACACCCTCTTGTTAGCATTCCAACCACCAAAAGAGTAGTTGGTTGTAGATTGTATTTAGTTGTTTGTAGATCGTATGGAAAGGCATTTTCAGGACGTAACCCAATTTTAAATCAACATTGAGACAAACAATAGAAAAATGAGATGTGTACGAAAGAGTTTTTTCAACTGATGGTGATCTGGATTTATGAGCAGAACGAAATGAAACCACAGATTTATAATATTAACACAGAGACACGATGAACAATAATGGAGATACAATAAAACTTGACTTCTATTAAATAATAAATATGCTAAAAAATGTAAAATGCAGACTGAAAACGAGCTTACTATAATGGTGGCAACTTATCTCTGAGAAGAGATGTGATGACTACACTGATTCACAAGAAGATGAGTACAATGAGGCTCTGAAGGAATTTTTACAATAAAAATGAATAACAAAACCCTAGACATCCAAAACCCTAACCCTAGGAGATGAAGCGCCAAAATTCATGTTGGCCCCGTTGGGGTAAGTTAGTACATCAACTTCTCGGGATCGTAACTTTTGCATACAATCTGTATTTAGGGTGCACAATAGCTCGTTGGAAAGGTATTTTCAAGGAGATTCATTTAGGGGGATCAATTAAATACTTCAACTGTCATTGAAGTTCTCGATCATAGAAAAGAATCGTTTAGGCCCTCAAAATGGCCCCATAATTTGAGGAACCAAAAAACTGCTAAAAATAGTAAGTTGCCAAAAACAATTTTTCAGGAAGTTGGAAAAGGTGGGTGGCCACCAAGATCCTCCCAGTTAAATCATTCCACCTAGGAAGAAATGGTATCCATTTCATTGATTTCCCCCATCATATGAGAAAATTTCTGTTCAATTTGGCCTAAGGTGAGCCACTTGCCTTGGTGTAAGAGTTATCGTGCTTTGACAACCTGAAAAAGTTGGATCCTTTGCTAGCGATTTCCCCTAATCTGTGTGTCCAAGAATTGATCGGTGGATTCTCGTTCCATGCAGTCATGGTTGAGATTTGTTGGTATCAATTGTTCTTCTATATTTGAGGTGTCTAATAATGGTGGAAAATAAGGTTGAAGAAGGTCCACATTGAACAATGGGTGCAAGCCAAGGAAGGGGGAATGGTTGTGCTCAAAAGAATTGTCACCCACAACATTGGTGATGGTGTAGGGTCCATAACTGATTGGACAAAGATTCTGATGAGGCCCTGTAAGAAGTTATATCTACAAGTGAAAAAAAACTTTGTCTCCCACCTAAAACTAGTGTGACACCTAATGTTGATCATGGCAATGTTTTTACTTGGCATTAGAATTCTATAAAATATCCTAAACCTGTTGGTGGATCTGTTGGATCCGCTCAATGATCCAGGTGGCTTTGTCATCTCCAGTTGGAGCATGCAATGAGTCTTCCTAGGTGGCCGCAAGGGGCAGTGCAACGTCCATGGGACCCAATGGTTGAAATCTCAACCCCACCTAAAAGGGGTTGTGGTCGGTTGATCTATGTATGGATCTGTTGTAGTTGTGATGAACATAGGGAAGACTCTCATCCCAGGTGTGGGGGTGCTTGTAATTGTACATGTGCAGGATGTGCATGCTCATTCGGTTGATGAACTTGGTGTGGCCATCCATCTCTAGGTAGAAGGAAGTGGACTTCATGAGCTTGGTATCCAGTAGTGACTAGAGGATTGACCAGAATGTGATGAGGAACTGACTGTCCCAATTTGAGATAATGGTTTGTGGGATCCCAAAGTGTACCCACACTCATTCAAAGAAGAGCTTGGCAGTGGCCTTCGCTGTGATGCTCTTCTTGGAGGCCGCCAAAATCGACATCTTGGAACAGTGATAAATAACCACATAAATACTTTCATTTCCCTTTTTGGTGGATGGAAGTCCCAACACATATTCCATTGAGATGGATTGCTAGGGCCTGTCAGGAGTAGGAAAAGGATTGTACATGTTTTGTTTCTTAGTTTCCGGTTTGGCAATAACACAGGTAGTGCATGACCAAATATACTTGCCGACATCTTATCGAAGTTTCGGCAAGTAGAAATATTATTGTAGCCCTACCACTATCTTGTCCACGCTGAAATGTCCTGCCACCTGACTGTAGCGGGATTCAAAAATCAGCTTCACTTGCTTGCCTGATGAAATGTAGAGATGGCCCAGATGGCACAACATCCCATCCTGAAGATGGAAATTAGTGACAGTTTTGTTTGTACCCAACATCTCATAGGTGTTGGTGAAGTCAGGATTTGTCTCATAGAGGTGGGGCCATCCAAAGGTCTCGTGGCTACAATAATCAAGCATTGTGGTGAGTGTCGCGATTGGATCTTGGCTGAGGAAATAAACGACTCGATTGGTACTTCTAGTTTTATAATTGGTGTTGAGGTGGAACTGATGCAAATATGTGGACCACTTCTGATGGAGGTCATTCTACAATTTTCCTTGTGTCTACATGAATTGCAGTGGCTTATGATCAGTGTGGATGACTCTCTCCTTCCCAAGAATGTAATGCCTCTACTAGAGGAAGGCCTGCACAATGGAGTACACTTATTTGTCATAAGTAGGGTACTTACGGATGACATATGATAATGTATCACTATGATAGGCCATGAGTTTTCCATGCTTAGTGATGAATGCACCCACAACATAGTATGAAGCATCTTTCTCGATCTTGAAGGGTTGTTGTAGGTCACGTAATGAAAGAACTGGGGTAGAGAAGAAGCACTGCTTCATATCATCGAAAAATTTATGTTGGGACAGACCCCAAAAATGTTTTTTCCTTACAACAACCCATGGTTATTTGGCTGAGGACCCATTCAATATGGGAGAGTCCCAACACAAACTTGCAATAGAAAATGGCAAGGCCTAAGAAGATTTGAAGCTCAATGACCATTTTTGGGGATGGCCAATCACAAATGAATTGGATCTTGGTTGGATCAACATGCACACCATGTGAATCAACAATGTATCCTAGGTACTCGACCTTGTCCATGCCAAAGGATCATTTTTCCAAGTTGGCATATAGCTTGTGTTGTCATAGAGAGTGAAGAACTTGTTGAATATGATGCAAGTGTTCTACCCAAGTCTTGTTGTAGATGAGGACATCATCTAGATACACCACCAAAAAATAATTAGTGAAATTCCACAAGATATCATCCATCATCCTCCTAAAATTTGTTAGGGAATTTTTCAAACCAAAGTGCATGACAAACCATTTAGAAAGACCTTCTTTTGACTTGAAGGAATTGTTCCATACATATGTTTGTTCTGTTGGGACCTGATGTTATCTAGACTTCATATCAATCTTACTGAATTATTTGAACCCCCTGGGATGATCAAGGAGATCATTGATTCAGGGAATTGGGTACCAGTTCTTGATTGTGATTTTATTTAGGGACCCGTAATCAATTAAGAGTCGCCAAGTCCTTTATTTCTTTTGCACCAAAATGATTGGGCTTCCACAAGGTGATGAGGTGGGTCAGATGTGCCCCTTGTGGAGAATCTCTTGGATCTAATGCTTGATCTCCTCATTTTATAGAAGAGAGTGATGGTAGAATGGCCCATTGGGTAGCGGTGTGCCAGGGGTCAGATCAATGGGATGCTTGACCTAATAGAGCAGAGGTACCCGAGTAGGTTATGAGAATATGTCTTTGTATTCTTCCACAACCTTATCCACTTGCCTCTGCTACGTGGAGAGGTCAGACGCAGAGGCCATTGATGTGGCTTCAACCTTTCACTCACTTTGAGAGAGAATCACGAAGAAGAAAAAATTTTGCGTGTGAAAAATGAACTTCCTCCATTGCTTGGTAGAGATCAAGGAAATAACACTAGCTCAGACTACCTCAAGACCCTATACAATTTCTTGTTCAAAGTAATAATAACACTGTGAGGCCTAAAATTATATACAACATGGGATTTCCATAAATAAGTTTTGCCCAAAAGAAAATCACAGACTTCAATAGGAGAAACATCACAAAATACCTCATCTTTGAATGGCTTGATGTTTTACGATAGGCGAAACTATTGGCTGACACAAAGATCAGTTCCTTGACAGATTCATGTAAAGGTGTAGGTTTGTGGGTGTGGTGTTGTCGGCAGGGCTAGGCACTTGACTACCTATGTAGAGATGAGTTTATTTTGGCTACAGCTATCAACAATGAAGTGCATTGGAGTGAATTTTACACACATCTGTGAATGAAAGAGCCACTCGCATTCCTCTGGCTCATTAGGTTCATCAGGATGGATCTTGGTGGTAGCAACAGTGGAACTGGGTTCTGCGTCAATGATTCGTCTCCACTTTTCTGGGTCTTATTTAGAGTTAGAACCCACATATAATTAAGAGGATTTTACCTCATCCACCAATGACTTCTTTGAGTGACAATCAATAGTGTTATGCCAGGGGCTCTTATGGAAGTCACACCACTTCTTGGTATCTTTCTTCATATTCCCACTGTCCTTATTTTCTTGCGTCTTGGACTAGATTTCTTGAGTTTTCCCATATTTTCTTTGTCCTTTGTTCTGTAGGTTGGGGTTTCCCTTTCCTTGCTTCTACTATGAGGGGTTCCCAGACCCAAATTTCCACATCTTTTATTTAAGCTTCTGCTTGATTTTGATGGCATTTAGATAGGTCATGCCCAAGGATGAGATGTCCAAAAACTCCATTTCTTTCTATATGTATCTATGCATACCGTCATGGTACTTGAACACTAGATGTCACTCATAATATTTGATAACTATGTTGGTGCGCAAGGTATGGAAGACATTAGTGAACTCTAGCACTGTTTCGTCTCTTTCATACCACAGTGTGGTCCATCTTTTATACAAGTTGTCATAACTTCCAACAGGGTAGTATTATTTCTTAATAGCATCCTTGAAGGAACCCCAAATGGGTGAAACTACAAATAATGTGGATCCCTCTATTTCCTTTTGCTCACAAAAATTCTCCCACCAATCTTTGACATGGGGGGCGACCTTGAGGAGCACAAATGCAATCTTTTCTCTATTGGAAAAGTTGTGGATAGAAAAATACCCTTCTCGACAGTTTGACCATTTATCTATGACATCTGCATCTATTTGACCTTCAAATATGGGAATATAAAAAATTGATTTATACCTTTAAGGGGGAAATTCCTCTGCTTGAGGTGGATGCGTTGCTTGTTGACATTCGTCGAAGGATTTGTGCAAATTTTTCCATCATTTCATTCCTTTGTCGCTCAAGTGCTTCCTCGACCAAAATTTTTAAAGGATCTCTTGACCTGTTGTCTTTATTTTCTCCCACCGTGGACAATTTTCTGGGCGTTCGAGAGCAGTTGTCCTGAAGAGAAACAAGCTCGAGTCCCAACTCTCTATACCCTGATTGGGTTGGGGACATGCATTAAAAAAAAATGACAAGGAGCAGACCGCTCTGATAGTTTTGATCCAGATTTATGACTGAAAAGAAATGAAACCACACAATTATAATATTAACACAGAGACACAGTGAACAATAACAAACATATAGTAAAACTTGACTTCTATTAAATAAGAAATATGCTGAAAAACTGTAAAATGTTTACTGAAAACAAGCTTACTAGAATGGTGACAACTTATCTCTGAGAAGAGGTGTGGCGACTACTCTCATTCGCAAGAAGATGAGTAAAATGAGGCTCTGAAGGAATTTTTACAATAAAAATGAATGCTATAACTCTAGACATCCAAAAATCTAACCCTAGGATATGAAGTGCCAAAAGTCATGTGGGACCTATTCGGGTAAGTTGGTACATCAACTTCCCAGTGTCATAAATTTTGCATACGATCTTTGTTTAGGGAGAATGATAGCTCATTGGAAAGGTATTTATGAGGAGATTCATTTAGGGGGTTCATTCAAAGCCTTCAAGTTTACTTGAGGTTCCCAATCATGAAAA